>OX377620.1:160190111-160759933 GCA_947397865.1 Polietes domitor | reverse complement strand
AAACAATCGGTCCTTTTCAGGACCACAACAAATTTATGAAAAAGAGAATATTATTTTAAACAAACAAAACATTATTGTTATTTTTAAAATAAATAAAATATTTTTAGCTTGCATTTACAATTTTCGGATGATATACTACAATTTGCCTAAAATGAGAGCGAATTTATGAACTTTTTTATTTTTCAGCTATGCTTTTCATGATTTTTCAGCAACTATGAAAATATATTTTCACAAAATTTTATAGAGAGCTATATGCTTTCACTGAATTATTTTTTCTTATTTCGAATAAAACTAAAATAGTCAAGTATTTTAAAGATTTTTCCAAAATTTTCAACTTTTTCTTGATTTCCCAAAAAAATATTGACCGAATATGGACATACTGATTTCGCTCATATTCCTCATGGATTTTTTTCATTTTCTAATTTTTTTCTCTGTACAAAATTATTTTTTCATTTTAATGCTTTTTCTTGGTTTCCCCAAAAAAATTAACTGAATGTTGATTTCACTCATGGAATTTTTTTCCATTTCGCATTTTTTCTTGGTACAAAATTATGATTTTTCGGAATTTCTTTAGATTTTATTATTTCACTCATATTTATAATTCACACTGAATTTCGCAATTGTTCTACTTTTTGTACAAAATTAGGCGTATTTTTGATTTTTTTCTTCATCAAACCATTCATAACATCATGTTTTCATTGAATCCCGTCAGAAAAACCAATAGATAGTAAGGTATTTAAAATTCGTTAATTTTGCCCACAACTGAATTTTAATTTTTTTCATGAATTTTATTTTATATTTATCAGTATTCTGTTTAATAGTGTGTGAATATTTAAATTTTACAAAAATTATTAACTTTAACAAAATTCGAGTACTCTGAAAATATTGCCATACTGGCCAACACCGTTCATAGGTGCTTTGGCAATTTTTTACAAATCGACACTTTTCAACAAAAATTAATAGTTTCAATGAATTATGTTATATTTTTATACAAACGTACGAATTCTAGTGCAATTTTTAAGAAATTTTCCTAAAACATTACCACAATTAAGCTTTCAAATAATAATGCAGAAAAACTTTTATCCATGGAAAATATTCCGACATGAGGAATTGCACTGTCAAAGACCACTGAATATATGTCAAGATTTTTACCACAAAAAAATTCATTTTCGATGCAATTTTTACTTTATTCCAAAGAAAACATATGTGATTTTATTCCTATCTATACTTCAAGTTCGATTTTTTACGAAAACTCTTCAATTTTCACAATTTTCTTGCAAATTTACCACAACTTTTTAACAATCTTTCAACTTAAACGTTCATAACTTCTAAACGGTCGGCGGAAATTCGCTGAAATTTTCTTTCCCACATAGCTGCATATCTATATTAAATAACTATATTAAATACTTTTCAAAAATATTAACAATATCATTGCCAATTCAATATTTCCTCCAAAACTTTTATTCATTTTTAAAATTACGCCACACAAATTCCGGCCAAATATAAAAGTGGACTACTATGCACTTCTCATGTTTTCGATGTATGCGAAATAACCGCCAAAAATACAAATATATACCAGTGTAAACTTGAATTAAATTTCGATCGTTGTAGTTACTAACTAAAACAAAAAAAGTGAAAATGTCTGACTCTGCTGTTGTTGAAGCCACCGCCGCACCAGTTGCCGCTGTTGAGAAAAAGACTCCCAAGAAGGCTGCTGCCGCCAAGGCAAAGAAACCATCAGCCGCTCCAACTCATCCACCAACACAACAAATGGTCGATGCTGCCATCAAAACATTGAAAGAACGCGGTGGTTCATCTCTGCCCGCCATCAAGAAGTACCTGGCCGGTACATACAAAGTCGATGCCCAGAAATTGGCACCTTTCATCAAGAAGTACTTGAAGAGCGCCGTTGCCAGCGGTAAATTGATTCAGACCAAGGGTAAGGGTGCCTCCGGTTCATTCAAATTGTCGCCTGCCGCTTCCAAGGAACCCAAGGCAAAAACTACCGCCGAAAAGAAGAAGAAGGCTCCCGCTGCTGGTGACAAAAAGAAGAAGGCCGCTCCCAAAAAGGCTGCCGCCGGCGAAAAGAAGGCTGCTGCCAAAAAACCATCGGCCGCCAAGAAAACCGCCGAAAAGAAGAAGACAGAAAAGGCAAAGGCTAAGACCGTCAAAAAGGCCGGCACTGTCAAAGCTAAACCAGCCAAGGCTCCCGCAAAGGCATCTGCCACCAAACCAAAGGCACCCAAGGCAAAGAGCGCAGTTGCTGCCAAATCGAAAAAGGCTGCTGCTTCGCCAAAGAAACCCGCTGCCAAGAAGACCGCCGCCAAAAAGTAATTTTTTCCCAAAGCAATTACTTTCAACACATGATTTTTTTCGATATTCGAAAACATTATATCTAAAAGCCCTTTTCAGGGCTACAAATATTTTTCAAAAAGAGACCAAATAATCCTAATCAAACTACCTAAATACAACATACGTATGTTAAGTAATTTCGATGAATTTTCAGAAAATGACACAGAACTAGGTAATAACTGTTGGGGTGTTAAATAAAATGCATGTTTTTATGAGACTCGAAATGGGTAATTCGCGCTAGTCCAAGGATTTTACAATCTGTGACACAAGTAGATTAAATTAGTCAGAGCCATAAAAGTAATAGTAATTAGTTATCAATTTGACAAAACACATTTCCGTCTTTAATTTGAGTAATTTTTGCCGGCGGCAAAACACATTTTTCAAATACCTGAAAGGAAAAATCATATTACGGCAAAATCAAGGTACCGACGGCAAACACACCTGAGATTTTTCACATATGTTGGACAAAAATTCGTCCATATGAAAAATCAATCAAATATGCCGTCGGAAAAGCAATTTTCATATACATATCTGGAAAAAAACATTTCATAGAAAAATAGTTGCATTTATTTATTTTTGGTAGATCAAATAATCAAATAGTTTTATATTTATTTTGGTAAGTTTCATTTGAAAAAGTATTCTCTTTTGAAATTGTTTTTGTGGCCCTGAAAAGGGCCTTTGTTTTGGAGTAAATTATATTCGCGACGGATGAAGTAAGGAATTTACTTGGAGCTGGTGTATTTAGTAACAGCCTTGGTACCTTCACTGACAGCGTGCTTAGCCAATTCACCGGGCAACAAAAGACGGACAGCAGTTTGAATTTCCCGACTGGTGATGGTAGAACGTTTGTTGTAGTGAGCCAAACGAGATGCTTCAGCGGCAATACGTTCGAAAATGTCATTGACGAAACTGTTCATGATGCTCATGGCCTTCGAGGAAATACCAGTATCGGGATGAACTTGCTTCAACACTTTGTAAATGTAGATGGCATAACTTTCCTTGCGCTTGGCACGTCTCTTGGTCTTATCGCCCTTTGCGATGTTCTTTTGGGCTTTGCCGGCCTTCTTCGCTGCTTTACCACTGGCTTTAGGAGGCATTTTTCACTTTAATTTAAAAATCACACAAACACTTTTAACACTGTTCACAATTTTGTGTTTGTGAGGCTAAACGCCCGACTTATGTACAATTTCGTGTACAAAACCATCGACTAACACACGTCGGTCGGTTCGTTTAACAAAACAACCCTCATGTGGAGAAAGAGCAGAGAGAAAAAGTATAAATACACACGATTCTACGGTGAACTGGTATCATTTGTGTTTCAGTGCTTAAGTGAAGTGTTAACTAAAAGAAAAAATAAGTGAAAATGTCTGGTCGTGGTAAAGGTGGCAAAGTTAAGGGAAAGGCAAAGTCTCGTTCCAATCGTGCTGGACTACAATTCCCCGTCGGTCGTATTCATCGTTTGTTGCGCAAAGGCAACTATGCTGAACGTGTTGGTGCCGGTGCTCCAGTGTACTTAGCTGCCGTTATGGAATACTTGGCCGCTGAAGTTTTGGAATTGGCTGGTAATGCTGCTCGTGACAACAAGAAGACCAGAATTATCCCTCGTCATTTGCAATTGGCCATCCGCAACGACGAAGAATTGAACAAATTGTTGTCTGGCGTCACAATTGCCCAAGGTGGTGTTTTGCCAAACATCCAAGCTGTACTTCTGCCCAAGAAGACCGAAAAGAAGGCTTAAATTATTATGCAAAATCACAGAAAAATGTAAATACAGACCATCTCGTATCTATTCGAAACAATCCGTCCTTTTCAGGACGACAAAAAATTTTTAAAAAGAGAAAAACAATTATTCAAACCTAAATATATTTATTTGTAAATAAAAATTATTTTTCATATGAATTTTTTTAAGGAAAATTTCCGCTGCAGATGTTCAATATTTTCTTTCACTGTACGCTCTAATATCTTTTACTTATGTATGTATGCCCATCATCCCTGGTTTGGCAAATAAACATGGCGTGTATCTGTGTGTTTGCGCATCTACCGCCTTGAGTACAGCCAAGCGCGGCGTACTCGATTTCTTTGAGAAAATAAACAAAAAACGAAGTTGTGGAGAGAGAGAGAGAGAGACGGAGTACGAAGCATGGGATCGTGATGTTGTCGTGGTTGTGTGCGAGAATTCTGGTTTTTGCGTATGAATGTATGCGTGAATTCTTATAGATTTCTAATTGGAAAGCACAAATACTATGAAATTACATGTTTGTCCAAATAATGCAGGGATGTAAGAAAAGAGAATAGTTGTTCGAAAATGCCGAAAAATCGTATTATTGACACCATTTCTCAAATTACACAAAACTCTTTGATTAATTTAGTTTCTTTAAATATTTTTCAAATTTTCTCAATTAATTATACATTTTGAACAAAAAGGCAATATAAAATTCCTTTGTTAGCAAAAAATTAAAAGTTAATATAAAAGTCCAATTTTATAAAAAATCAAATGAGCAATGACTACAAATTTCATTCAAAACATCTAAAGTACTCTAAAAATTTTTTAACATCAAAAATCTCTTTAATTTTATCAGTATTAGTAACTTCTAAAATTCTTTGAAACAAAATTAAAATTATGATGAAATGAAATGAAATTAAGTGAAAAAAGAGAAAGCCAAACACAAAGCAATGGGAGTTTTCAATGTATTGGTATGTGTGTATCTACGAATATGGCATATGCTGGTATTTGGTATGTATACCAATTTTTCTGTATACCATTGTGTTTGCATGGGGTAAATTCTTTATAAGCGCATATGTATGTATTTCGACGAACAAAGAACAGAACAGTGGCATATGTAGTTTGAAATGATTTTCTTTATTGGCGGGAAAAATATAATTTTTCTCTCCTCAGAGAAATTTTCTCTATAATTTCAATTTATTTTATATACAGCTGAAATTCAATTAAAAATACATATTCTCTTTTCGAAAATATTTCATGATCATTTTTATTTACACCTGAAATTTAAATATGTTTTCAACAAGAAAGATTCTCCTTTTAAAAAATGTTTGTGGTCCTGAAAAGGACCGATTGTTTTTTTAAAGTTTTTCTTTTTTCTCCATATGACGTCAAAAAAATGTTTAACCGCCGAAACCGTACAAAGTGCGGCCTTGTCTCTTCAAAGCGTAGACGACATCCATAGCGGTGACGGTTTTACGCTTGGCGTGTTCGGTGTATGTGACGGCATCACGAATAACGTTTTCCAAAAACACCTTCAGAACACCACGAGTTTCTTCGTAAATCAATCCAGAGATACGTTTTACACCGCCACGACGAGCCAAACGTCTGATTGCAGGCTTGGTGATACCTTGGATGTTATCACGCAACACTTTACGATGACGTTTAGCGCCACCTTTTCCCAAGCCTTTGCCACCTTTACCACGACCAGTCATTTTTTCACTTTAGATTTTTTTCACTTAACACTTCACAAACGATGCACAAGAACTAATGCTATCCGCCCAGAAACGGCTCGTATTTATACAAAATCGTAGCATATTTCAAACCTACTGACAACACACGACTATACTTTCGTATTCTTTCGTTTCACCTTCGTATAGTATGCATAGCAACTAACTACACACACACTCATACTAAGGGTGAGTTTAGATCTTGTGCGTTCTTTACCAACGAATTTTTTCTATAAAAGGTCGACATCATGGTCGCAGCACGATTAATACAGTGTTAACAGTGTTTGTGTTCATATCTTGTGAAGTGAAAAAAAAATAACTAAAAGTGAAAAATGGCTCGTACTAAGCAAACTGCCCGTAAATCGACTGGTGGCAAAGCCCCTCGTAAGCAATTGGCTACTAAGGCTGCCCGTAAGAGCGCACCAGCCACCGGCGGTGTTAAGAAGCCACATCGTTTCCGCCCCGGTACCGTCGCTCTTCGTGAAATTCGTCGCTACCAAAAGAGCACTGAGTTGTTGATCCGCAAATTGCCCTTCCAGCGTTTGGTGCGTGAAATCGCCCAAGATTTCAAGACAGATTTGCGTTTCCAAAGTTCTGCTGTCATGGCTCTGCAAGAAGCTAGCGAAGCCTACTTGGTCGGTCTTTTCGAAGATACCAACTTGTGCGCCATCCATGCCAAGCGTGTCACTATCATGCCCAAGGATATCCAATTGGCCAGACGTATTCGTGGAGAACGTGCTTAAATCAAAACACATCTCTTTAAAAAAGCCAACATTTTTATTCAAAAACAATCGGTCCTTTTCAGGACCACAACAAATTTATGAAAAAGAGAATATTATTTTAAACAAACAAAACATTATTGTTATTTTTAAAATAAATAAAATATTTTTAGCTTGCATTTACAATTTTCGGATGATATACTACAATTTGCCTAAAATGAGAGCGAATTTATGAACTTTTTTATTTTTCAGCTATGCTTTTCATGATTTTTCAGCAACTATGAAAATATATTTTCACAAAATTTTATAGAGAGCTATATGCTTTCACTGAATTATTTTTTCTTATTTCGAATAAAACTAAAATAGTCAAGTATTTTAAAGATTTTTCCAAAATTTTCAACTTTTTCTTGATTTCCCAAAAAAATATTGACCGAATATGGACATACTGATTTCGCTCATATTCCTCATGGATTTTTTTCATTTTCTAATTTTTTTCTCTGTACAAAATTATTTTTTCATTTTAATGCTTTTTCTTGGTTTCCCCAAAAAAATTAACTGAATGTTGATTTCACTCATGGAATTTTTTTCCATTTCGCATTTTTTCTTGGTACAAAATTATGATTTTTCGGAATTTCTTTAGATTTTATTATTTCACTCATATTTATAATTCACACTGAATTTCGCAATTGTTCTACTTTTTGTACAAAATTAGGCGTATTTTTGATTTTTTTCTTCATCAAACCATTCATAACATCATGTTTTCATTGAATCCCGTCAGAAAAACCAATAGATAGTAAGGTATTTAAAATTCGTTAATTTTGCCCACAACTGAATTTTAATTTTTTTCATGAATTTTATTTTATATTTATCAGTATTCTGTTTAATAGTGTGTGAATATTTAAATTTTACAAAAATTATTAACTTTAACAAAATTCGAGTACTCTGAAAATATTGCCATACTGGCCAACACCGTTCATAGGTGCTTTGGCAATTTTTTACAAATCGACACTTTTCAACAAAAATTAATAGTTTCAATGAATTATGTTATATTTTTATACAAACGTACGAATTCTAGTGCAATTTTTAAGAAATTTTCCTAAAACATTACCACAATTAAGCTTTCAAATAATAATGCAGAAAAACTTTTATCCATGGAAAATATTCCGACATGAGGAATTGCACTGTCAAAGACCACTGAATATATGTCAAGATTTTTACCACAAAAAAATTCATTTTCGATGCAATTTTTACTTTATTCCAAAGAAAACATATGTGATTTTATTCCTATCTATACTTCAAGTTCGATTTTTTACGAAAACTCTTCAATTTTCACAATTTTCTTGCAAATTTACCACAACTTTTTAACAATCTTTCAACTTAAACGTTCATAACTTCTAAACGGTCGGCGGAAATTCGCTGAAATTTTCTTTCCCACATAGCTGCATATCTATATTAAATAACTATATTAAATACTTTTCAAAAATATTAACAATATCATTGCCAATTCAATATTTCCTCCAAAACTTTTATTCATTTTTAAAATTACGCCACACAAATTCCGGCCAAATATAAAAGTGGACTACTATGCACTTCTCATGTTTTCGATGTATGCGAAATAACCGCCAAAAATACAAATATATACCAGTGTAAACTTGAATTAAATTTCGATCGTTGTAGTTACTAACTAAAACAAAAAAAGTGAAAATGTCTGACTCTGCTGTTGTTGAAGCCACCGCCGCACCAGTTGCCGCTGTTGAGAAAAAGACTCCCAAGAAGGCTGCTGCCGCCAAGGCAAAGAAACCATCAGCCGCTCCAACTCATCCACCAACACAACAAATGGTCGATGCTGCCATCAAAACATTGAAAGAACGCGGTGGTTCATCTCTGCCCGCCATCAAGAAGTACCTGGCCGGTACATACAAAGTCGATGCCCAGAAATTGGCACCTTTCATCAAGAAGTACTTGAAGAGCGCCGTTGCCAGCGGTAAATTGATTCAGACCAAGGGTAAGGGTGCCTCCGGTTCATTCAAATTGTCGCCTGCCGCTTCCAAGGAACCCAAGGCAAAAACTACCGCCGAAAAGAAGAAGAAGGCTCCCGCTGCTGGTGACAAAAAGAAGAAGGCCGCTCCCAAAAAGGCTGCCGCCGGCGAAAAGAAGGCTGCTGCCAAAAAACCATCGGCCGCCAAGAAAACCGCCGAAAAGAAGAAGACAGAAAAGGCAAAGGCTAAGACCGTCAAAAAGGCCGGCACTGTCAAAGCTAAACCAGCCAAGGCTCCCGCAAAGGCATCTGCCACCAAACCAAAGGCACCCAAGGCAAAGAGCGCAGTTGCTGCCAAATCGAAAAAGGCTGCTGCTTCGCCAAAGAAACCCGCTGCCAAGAAGACCGCCGCCAAAAAGTAATTTTTTCCCAAAGCAATTACTTTCAACACATGATTTTTTTCGATATTCGAAAACATTATATCTAAAAGCCCTTTTCAGGGCTACAAATATTTTTCAAAAAGAGACCAAATAATCCTAATCAAACTACCTAAATACAACATACGTATGTTAAGTAATTTCGATGAATTTTCAGAAAATGACACAGAACTAGGTAATAACTGTTGGGGTGTTAAATAAAATGCATGTTTTTATGAGACTCGAAATGGGTAATTCGCGCTAGTCCAAGGATTTTACAATCTGTGACACAAGTAGATTAAATTAGTCAGAGCCATAAAAGTAATAGTAATTAGTTATCAATTTGACAAAACACATTTCCGTCTTTAATTTGAGTAATTTTTGCCGGCGGCAAAACACATTTTTCAAATACCTGAAAGGAAAAATCATATTACGGCAAAATCAAGGTACCGACGGCAAACACACCTGAGATTTTTCACATATGTTGGACAAAAATTCGTCCATATGAAAAATCAATCAAATATGCCGTCGGAAAAGCAATTTTCATATACATATCTGGAAAAAAACATTTCATAGAAAAATAGTTGCATTTATTTATTTTTGGTAGATCAAATAATCAAATAGTTTTATATTTATTTTGGTAAGTTTCATTTGAAAAAGTATTCTCTTTTGAAATTGTTTTTGTGGCCCTGAAAAGGGCCTTTGTTTTGGAGTAAATTATATTCGCGACGGATGAAGTAAGGAATTTACTTGGAGCTGGTGTATTTAGTAACAGCCTTGGTACCTTCACTGACAGCGTGCTTAGCCAATTCACCGGGCAACAAAAGACGGACAGCAGTTTGAATTTCCCGACTGGTGATGGTAGAACGTTTGTTGTAGTGAGCCAAACGAGATGCTTCAGCGGCAATACGTTCGAAAATGTCATTGACGAAACTGTTCATGATGCTCATGGCCTTCGAGGAAATACCAGTATCGGGATGAACTTGCTTCAACACTTTGTAAATGTAGATGGCATAACTTTCCTTGCGCTTGGCACGTCTCTTGGTCTTATCGCCCTTTGCGATGTTCTTTTGGGCTTTGCCGGCCTTCTTCGCTGCTTTACCACTGGCTTTAGGAGGCATTTTTCACTTTAATTTAAAAATCACACAAACACTTTTAACACTGTTCACAATTTTGTGTTTGTGAGGCTAAACGCCCGACTTATGTACAATTTCGTGTACAAAACCATCGACTAACACACGTCGGTCGGTTCGTTTAACAAAACAACCCTCATGTGGAGAAAGAGCAGAGAGAAAAAGTATAAATACACACGATTCTACGGTGAACTGGTATCATTTGTGTTTCAGTGCTTAAGTGAAGTGTTAACTAAAAGAAAAAATAAGTGAAAATGTCTGGTCGTGGTAAAGGTGGCAAAGTTAAGGGAAAGGCAAAGTCTCGTTCCAATCGTGCTGGACTACAATTCCCCGTCGGTCGTATTCATCGTTTGTTGCGCAAAGGCAACTATGCTGAACGTGTTGGTGCCGGTGCTCCAGTGTACTTAGCTGCCGTTATGGAATACTTGGCCGCTGAAGTTTTGGAATTGGCTGGTAATGCTGCTCGTGACAACAAGAAGACCAGAATTATCCCTCGTCATTTGCAATTGGCCATCCGCAACGACGAAGAATTGAACAAATTGTTGTCTGGCGTCACAATTGCCCAAGGTGGTGTTTTGCCAAACATCCAAGCTGTACTTCTGCCCAAGAAGACCGAAAAGAAGGCTTAAATTATTATGCAAAATCACAGAAAAATGTAAATACAGACCATCTCGTATCTATTCGAAACAATCCGTCCTTTTCAGGACGACAAAAAATTTTTAAAAAGAGAAAAACAATTATTCAAACCTAAATATATTTATTTGTAAATAAAAATTATTTTTCATATGAATTTTTTTAAGGAAAATTTCCGCTGCAGATGTTCAATATTTTCTTTCACTGTACGCTCTAATATCTTTTACTTATGTATGTATGCCCATCATCCCTGGTTTGGCAAATAAACATGGCGTGTATCTGTGTGTTTGCGCATCTACCGCCTTGAGTACAGCCAAGCGCGGCGTACTCGATTTCTTTGAGAAAATAAACAAAAAACGAAGTTGTGGAGAGAGAGAGAGAGAGACGGAGTACGAAGCATGGGATCGTGATGTTGTCGTGGTTGTGTGCGAGAATTCTGGTTTTTGCGTATGAATGTATGCGTGAATTCTTATAGATTTCTAATTGGAAAGCACAAATACTATGAAATTACATGTTTGTCCAAATAATGCAGGGATGTAAGAAAAGAGAATAGTTGTTCGAAAATGCCGAAAAATCGTATTATTGACACCATTTCTCAAATTACACAAAACTCTTTGATTAATTTAGTTTCTTTAAATATTTTTCAAATTTTCTCAATTAATTATACATTTTGAACAAAAAGGCAATATAAAATTCCTTTGTTAGCAAAAAATTAAAAGTTAATATAAAAGTCCAATTTTATAAAAAATCAAATGAGCAATGACTACAAATTTCATTCAAAACATCTAAAGTACTCTAAAAATTTTTTAACATCAAAAATCTCTTTAATTTTATCAGTATTAGTAACTTCTAAAATTCTTTGAAACAAAATTAAAATTATGATGAAATGAAATGAAATTAAGTGAAAAAAGAGAAAGCCAAACACAAAGCAATGGGAGTTTTCAATGTATTGGTATGTGTGTATCTACGAATATGGCATATGCTGGTATTTGGTATGTATACCAATTTTTCTGTATACCATTGTGTTTGCATGGGGTAAATTCTTTATAAGCGCATATGTATGTATTTCGACGAACAAAGAACAGAACAGTGGCATATGTAGTTTGAAATGATTTTCTTTATTGGCGGGAAAAATATAATTTTTCTCTCCTCAGAGAAATTTTCTCTATAATTTCAATTTATTTTATATACAGCTGAAATTCAATTAAAAATACATATTCTCTTTTCGAAAATATTTCATGATCATTTTTATTTACACCTGAAATTTAAATATGTTTTCAACAAGAAAGATTCTCCTTTTAAAAAATGTTTGTGGTCCTGAAAAGGACCGATTGTTTTTTTAAAGTTTTTCTTTTTTCTCCATATGACGTCAAAAAAATGTTTAACCGCCGAAACCGTACAAAGTGCGGCCTTGTCTCTTCAAAGCGTAGACGACATCCATAGCGGTGACGGTTTTACGCTTGGCGTGTTCGGTGTATGTGACGGCATCACGAATAACGTTTTCCAAAAACACCTTCAGAACACCACGAGTTTCTTCGTAAATCAATCCAGAGATACGTTTTACACCGCCACGACGAGCCAAACGTCTGATTGCAGGCTTGGTGATACCTTGGATGTTATCACGCAACACTTTACGATGACGTTTAGCGCCACCTTTTCCCAAGCCTTTGCCACCTTTACCACGACCAGTCATTTTTTCACTTTAGATTTTTTTCACTTAACACTTCACAAACGATGCACAAGAACTAATGCTATCCGCCCAGAAACGGCTCGTATTTATACAAAATCGTAGCATATTTCAAACCTACTGACAACACACGACTATACTTTCGTATTCTTTCGTTTCACCTTCGTATAGTATGCATAGCAACTAACTACACACACACTCATACTAAGGGTGAGTTTAGATCTTGTGCGTTCTTTACCAACGAATTTTTTCTATAAAAGGTCGACATCATGGTCGCAGCACGATTAATACAGTGTTAACAGTGTTTGTGTTCATATCTTGTGAAGTGAAAAAAAAATAACTAAAAGTGAAAAATGGCTCGTACTAAGCAAACTGCCCGTAAATCGACTGGTGGCAAAGCCCCTCGTAAGCAATTGGCTACTAAGGCTGCCCGTAAGAGCGCACCAGCCACCGGCGGTGTTAAGAAGCCACATCGTTTCCGCCCCGGTACCGTCGCTCTTCGTGAAATTCGTCGCTACCAAAAGAGCACTGAGTTGTTGATCCGCAAATTGCCCTTCCAGCGTTTGGTGCGTGAAATCGCCCAAGATTTCAAGACAGATTTGCGTTTCCAAAGTTCTGCTGTCATGGCTCTGCAAGAAGCTAGCGAAGCCTACTTGGTCGGTCTTTTCGAAGATACCAACTTGTGCGCCATCCATGCCAAGCGTGTCACTATCATGCCCAAGGATATCCAATTGGCCAGACGTATTCGTGGAGAACGTGCTTAAATCAAAACACATCTCTTTAAAAAAGCCAACATTTTTATTCAAAAACAATCGGTCCTTTTCAGGACCACAACAAATTTATGAAAAAGAGAATATTATTTTAAACAAACAAAACATTATTGTTATTTTTAAAATAAATAAAATATTTTTAGCTTGCATTTACAATTTTCGGATGATATACTACAATTTGCCTAAAATGAGAGCGAATTTATGAACTTTTTTATTTTTCAGCTATGCTTTTCATGATTTTTCAGCAACTATGAAAATATATTTTCACAAAATTTTATAGAGAGCTATATGCTTTCACTGAATTATTTTTTCTTATTTCGAATAAAACTAAAATAGTCAAGTATTTTAAAGATTTTTCCAAAATTTTCAACTTTTTCTTGATTTCCCAAAAAAATATTGACCGAATATGGACATACTGATTTCGCTCATATTCCTCATGGATTTTTTTCATTTTCTAATTTTTTTCTCTGTACAAAATTATTTTTTCATTTTAATGCTTTTTCTTGGTTTCCCCAAAAAAATTAACTGAATGTTGATTTCACTCATGGAATTTTTTTCCATTTCGCATTTTTTCTTGGTACAAAATTATGATTTTTCGGAATTTCTTTAGATTTTATTATTTCACTCATATTTATAATTCACACTGAATTTCGCAATTGTTCTACTTTTTGTACAAAATTAGGCGTATTTTTGATTTTTTTCTTCATCAAACCATTCATAACATCATGTTTTCATTGAATCCCGTCAGAAAAACCAATAGATAGTAAGGTATTTAAAATTCGTTAATTTTGCCCACAACTGAATTTTAATTTTTTTCATGAATTTTATTTTATATTTATCAGTATTCTGTTTAATAGTGTGTGAATATTTAAATTTTACAAAAATTATTAACTTTAACAAAATTCGAGTACTCTGAAAATATTGCCATACTGGCCAACACCGTTCATAGGTGCTTTGGCAATTTTTTACAAATCGACACTTTTCAACAAAAATTAATAGTTTCAATGAATTATGTTATATTTTTATACAAACGTACGAATTCTAGTGCAATTTTTAAGAAATTTTCCTAAAACATTACCACAATTAAGCTTTCAAATAATAATGCAGAAAAACTTTTATCCATGGAAAATATTCCGACATGAGGAATTGCACTGTCAAAGACCACTGAATATATGTCAAGATTTTTACCACAAAAAAATTCATTTTCGATGCAATTTTTACTTTATTCCAAAGAAAACATATGTGATTTTATTCCTATCTATACTTCAAGTTCGATTTTTTACGAAAACTCTTCAATTTTCACAATTTTCTTGCAAATTTACCACAACTTTTTAACAATCTTTCAACTTAAACGTTCATAACTTCTAAACGGTCGGCGGAAATTCGCTGAAATTTTCTTTCCCACATAGCTGCATATCTATATTAAATAACTATATTAAATACTTTTCAAAAATATTAACAATATCATTGCCAATTCAATATTTCCTCCAAAACTTTTATTCATTTTTAAAATTACGCCACACAAATTCCGGCCAAATACAAAATTTAGTTAGATGCATATTTAGAATTTTTTAATGTGCCGGATTTTGAATTTTTGTGGTTTGACTGACTAAATCCGGTCAAAGTGGATTTCGGGACCACATCCGAACGCAGTGCTGTGTCTGTTCTTTATTGGACTTAGTTTCTAAGGAAGATTGCATTCCATGCGCTGGAAGGGGGAGTTCCTTCAATCAATGCCGCATTGGTAAATTTCTAAGTCTTTTTGAGTTGAGAAGTGAATAGAAAGGTAAGCTTTTGGTACCTTGGAATTGTGAGAAGCGAATAGGAAGGCAGCTTTGGTACCTTGAAATCATGAGAAGCGCGTAGTAATGGAGCTTTTTGCAAAAAGCTTCAATGACAACACTGTGTTATGGCATTGCCAGTCCAACAATAATAACACTGCGCTATGAAATGGTAACACTGCGCTATGCCACTTAAGCAAAAAGCTTATATGGTAACACTGCGCTATGACATTGCCAGTCCTTTCCAATAAAAGTGGCAGATGTCTCTTCTGAGAACTGTCACTTCATTTTTCATCTTTCAATCGCAGTAACAATGTTTTTTTTTTAAATTTGCAATAACAAGCTTTTAAAATTTACTATTTTACGTACAAATAGCAAGACATAGCCACTACAATGGATAATTTATATTAAAATAGTGAAATACGATGACTTAATAAACTTTGAAGGAATGGGCTTTTGATGACCAAGTGCACCCAACATGATGGCAAGTCAAGTGCTCTGAAGGAAGAAATGTGCCGAATAAACAGGATGAAGAAACGCTATTAGCAAGTTTGGGTAAGCTTGTTTTCTAAAGTTTATTTTTCCATCTCCGAAATGCATCACACTTCATGTACTCCGAAGATCAAAGCTTCCGATCATGTGGAATTCAACTCTGGCGCTATTCAGAAAGCCAAAGGGAGCAATTTTTTGATTATTAAAAGTAGGCGTTATTATTATTCATAAATATTTGATTCATAAAGATGCATTGTATAGCATGGAATCTATAAAGTTTCCTTCATATCACAAATGTATGTGGACCAAATTGCAGAATCCTGCCGTAATTACATCAGTATTTTGAATTCTTCTGATCAAGTTGTCTGCCACTTCAAATGTATAAAGTAGATTGTATAGTATAGTAATAATACAACAGCACACCTCTATGGGAGTGTTATTATTTTGCCGTTCAACATTTGGTTTATTATTCGTAGATCTTCACGAATTTCACTTTTCATTTAGAAAGTTCGATTTACATGCACTTTCTCATATGTGTTTAGGATGTCTAACATTCAAATTCCACAAAAATAGCTTTAGTTATGACTATTACAAAGACATTGGGATTTAGTATGAGAAAAATTATATTATATTATTATTATATGTTAGTATTCACGTAGGTGGTTCTATAGACTATTACTGGTCTCATCTTTAGTGGATTTAAAAATAGCTTCTGTCTCATAATTAAATTTGGCATGTTCTGATGATGCTCACTTATTCCAAAATAAGTAAGGAAAGGCTAAAGTCGACCGGGACCGACTATATGATACCCTCCACTTTATATCCGATTACAATTCAATTCGGTGGTCAAAGTGAAATCGGGAAGGATTTTTGTATGGGTCCTATACCATGGACCGATGTGACCCGTGAAAGAGGGTTGTTTCTAGTTGAAACAGTGTTCTGCCAAATAAGATTAAAATCGAGAAGGACATGTATATATGTATGTATTTTTATAGGTAAAATATAATATGATGTGTCAAGTTTTTCCAAAATCGGGAACGGTTTGTGGTTTCTGCATCGAAAAAGTCAAATCGGGAAGGACGATTGTGTCGGGGCTATATAAAAAATTGTACGATGTGACCCACTTTCACCATACGTGTTTTTAGATAAAACGTAACGTAATTTAATAAATTGGAAGAAGATCACTTAAAAAACTTGATTTCTATAGAGGAAAGACTCAAACTGGGAGCGAAATTTGTATGGGAGCTGTATATGTAAATCTAACCTCACCATATATATTTCTGATTGAAATATATGGTGTTGTACCAACTTTGAAGAAAATTGATTAAAATAAATGGTTTCTAGAGCGCAAAAGTCAAATCGGAAACGAAATTTGTTTGGGAGCTATATATAAATCTGAACCGATCTGACCCATTTTCAACATAGATGTTTTTAGTTAAGATATAAGTCGTTTTACCAAGTTTGAAGAATATTGTTAAAATATGTGCTTTCTAGAACTAAAAAGATAGATCGAGAGCGAAATTTGCTATATCAAAATCTGATTTGATTTTAATTAAATAGCATCAGTCTTTGACCCAAAAAAATGTACTTTTGCCAATTTTTGTTAGAATCGGATAATAATTGCAACTTGTTTACAAGAATATATGGACAGACAGACGGACATTGTTAAATCGACTCAGAAAGTGATTCTATTCCTGGGTGTTACAAACAAATTCACAAAGACATAATTCACTAGTGGGGGGTATAAAAAGGAAAAAGTTGCTACATAACGATGATTGAACAGAACCCAGTACCATGTTTCCTTAACATGTTCGATTTAAAATGCTTATACGTGAGAATTGCATATAAACGAAATTTATGTATATACACAAAATGCTTCCAGGATACAGATAAGCATGAAATGTTTATAAACGACGTACATATACACGATAAATACTGTATATCAGTGTCTTACTGTGGAGTAGAAGTGGTGCTGCACGAAATTTAGTTTTGTTAATCCGTTGAAACATACAAAATTGTGTTGAGGGTTGTCATGAAGTTTTTTGTATATACACGACCACTACCTAGTTTAGCATTGGTATTGGAGGGTATAATTGGTGGTGTGTTGGGTTTACTAATAGCGGCTTAACAACGCTTGATGTAGGATTAATTTCAAGAGATGTATGAAAGATATTTTTCTTGTTAACCCCGAAATATTGCGATCATAAAAACTCACAAATTCGTAGAATGACATTGTATTACTTTTTATCAATTTTGGTATCGTGTTGCGGTTTAACGTGTTCATTTACCCATATAACTATGGCTAATGTGGTTACCTGTTTGAGAAGGGTGCTAGTCCTTAAACACGTTCATAGTACATAATTTTATAAGGGTTTTCCCTTTAAATGAACAATTACGTTGTTTTACCTGATAGAGTAGGGCTTCAGCCCTTAAACGAGTAAATGTGTTTTCTTTTAGTTGGCATTATTCGTATACTTAGTGTAATTGCTCTGTGTGGAAATAAGGATTGTATTGTTATCTCATAGAGGATAACAAAAGTCAAAGAAATGACCAAGTCATTGCCTACAATCCTAATACAGAAGGGAAGATGTGACACGGCAAAAATTCAAGAACTGTTATTTAGTTTACGTCAAATAGATAAAACTGATAATACGTATATTGAATATAATTTCCGAATAACATAGATTTATTCTCGCGGTCTATTGTAGAACATTAGTCCAACGATGTTTGTCCCCCCATCTATTCTTGTACTAATGTCCAATTCCAATGAAAATTGGCATAAACGAGTGTTCGCTTCCGATTTGAATTTTTCCGAGTTTATTTTTACCTATCTAGACCTACATTAAATTTTGCACAGAGTTGTGTTAGATTTTAACTGACATTTTTAGTAATCCGGTTTCTTTCTTAAATCGGTTTATGAAGAATGTATCGAGGGCTTATATTCATAAGTGGCTATGAACAAAAACACAACATTTCAGGAGAGCGTAAAAACTAATTTTCTCCCTAATTTTAAGAGTAATTTTTAACCATTCTTCCACAATTTAATCTAAAAAGGATTACTATGAGTAACGATTACTTTGCAATTTATGCCCAAATGTATAAATAAGATTCCCCATGAAGTCAGCAATCACATGCCAAACAAATATTTTGGTATTCTTAGTATGATAAAAAGTTACGCGGGTTTTTCTAAAGATAATTTTCACCATTTTTCCATGCTTTATATAAGGTTACTTTCTATATATGTTTGTGTGCCACAAAATTTGAAATCAATTTTTGAAAGCTTTTTTCTCAACCAATTTTGCTCAAATTTTGCACACTTAATCATTTTCGATGACAATACAAGGAAATGGAAAAATTTGACCAATTGGACAAAGGGGCGTGGCACCTCCCATACGAAGTTAAAACCTATTATTGAATATTGTCAGTTCTATGACACCTAGAGTGCTGAAATTTTGTGTAAGTGCATCTAGCATCAATTCGCATAGTTGTGCCAGAAATGGGCGGTATTGGAAAAGTGGGCGTGGCACCTCCCATACGAAGTTAAAACCTATTATTGAATATAGTCAGTTCTATGACACCTAGAGTGCTGTAATTTTGTGTAAGTGCATCTAGCATCAATGTGCATAGTTGTGCCAAAAATGGGCGGTATTGGAAAAGTGGGCGTGGCACCTCCCATACGAAGTTAAAACCTATTATTGAATATTGTCAGTTCTATGACACCTAGAGTGCTGAAATTTTGTGTAAGTGCATCTACCATCAATGTGCGTAGTTCTGCCAAAAATGGGCGGTATTGGAATAGTGGGCGTACCACCTCCCATACGAAGTTAAAACATATTATCGAATAGTGTCAGTTCTATGACACGTATAGTGCTCAAATTTTGTGTAAGTGCATCTAGCATCAATGTGCGTAGTTGCGCCTAAAATGGGCGTAATGCAAAAGTGGGCGTGGTACCTCCCATACAAACCACAAATTAAAAATCTATTATTTCTGCTCCTGATAACGCAGTAATTTTTCCTTCTACAAAAGATAACTAAAAAAGAATTTCTAGGCCCAATAGAATTCTGCTTGCATAAAGCATGGATTTGAAAAATTTTTTTTTTTTGATTTACTAGTTGACTTTACAGCCACTATTTATATTATTTTAGCCTGATAACTTGGCAATCAAAATGCTATTAACGCGAAATGATGGAATTTGATAGTACGATATGCCCTAAATCTGGAAAAATGTTTTAAACAAAATCTGTGTAGCGAATTATAACCTACGGTTATATGCTGCTCCATTGTTGAACTATTTTATTTATATTATTTGTATGTTCATAGCCACTTATGCAGTCACAAACTAACATGTGAGTGGATAGCCAAGCCAGAAAAATAGGAAAAAAATATTCTTTTCCAAATTTATATGACAGACAAGATGACATCCACATCTGAGAATAGTTTGGCATCGAAAACTCATTTTCGAGAAAATGGTTCATAGCCACTTATGAATATAAGCCCTCGGTATATTTCTGTTTTTGTGATTTTTATTTGCTGTTGTGCCCAGAAAGTACAAAGAATACACGAAATACTGAAGAATTTTAGGAAGTTATTTCATCAGTAACATAGAGGATATTGCAACCCGCACCATTTATGACCTTTTGGGATTCTCAAAAGGTCTAAATCGGTTCAGGGGTGGCTGCTTAGGAACAACGACGTAACCGCATAGACAGTTGACGGCTAACAAAGAAAGAGAGCCATAAAGGCATACCACCAACGGTATACCGGGTGACTCTCGACAAATTTTCTTACCTAGTCGTCAACAATTGAAAAACACCCACACATAGAAATACTAAAACACACCCCCATTACTCTCTTACCCCCATATGCCTTACTTCCCTCACTTCTCATCTATCACCAAACACCACTCACTCCTTCCCAAATCCCATCACTCCCTATCCCTCTCCTATAACCTTATACTTTCAGGAAACAAAAGGATTTGCACAATGGATCCAACTGGGTTCTGTTCTTGAATTAGCTTTCATTTGTTGCGTCAAGCAACCGAACCGATATTAAAGTGTACAACAATGTAGCAACTATGGTGAGCTTTTTTATTATCGGAAATTCTGGTAGATTTTGCAAAAAAATCGTAACTCACACAGTCGCTAAAAAATACATCTAAGAAAAGAACACTGCTTTCAAATTTCAAAAAGAAATTGATCAATGTAATCATTTTGCAAATCAAAATAAAAGAAAACAAGTAAGAAGGCGTTAAGTTCGGCCGGGCCGAATCTTATATACCCTCCACCACGGAGTGCATTCCACAGTATTACCAGTAGATTAAAGAATGTCGAGGGAATGCGAATTGCAAATATCAAGTAAATACAAGCTAATATGTTCAAAAAACATGCTGAAATACTATAAATATTAGGGGTATTTTCAGTACTTGTGAGGGAAAAATTTTTCCCTCTGGACCGATTTCGTCCACTTTCAATCCCAAGCGATCTACAACCATAAGACACATTTAGGAAAAATTTGAACCTCCTAGCTCATTTCGTTCGGCCGCTATCGTGCTTTCAACAGACAGACGGACATGGCTATATCGTCTTAGAATTTTACCACGACCCAGAATATATATACTTTATGGGGTCTCCGATAAATATTTCAAGGTGTTACAAACGGAATGACAAAGTGAATATACCCCCATCCTGGAGGTGGAGGGTATAACAATTGTAAAAGCTTTAAAAACAGCACAACTATACCATAGCACTATAATATATTTAGAAGTAATTGAAATTACCTCCAAAACAAGGTATAACACAACAAAATCGGTCAAGTGTTTCAGAAATCTTATTTTTTTCGCAGTTATATTGGTCATAACTCGTGAAAAATCCTAATTCTTTTCCAAAAATATACACAAATATAAAATTAGTGAATTAACTGTGGTTAAAAAGTATATACATATTTAAATATATATAAATATTCCCAAAGTTTCCACTCCAGGAAAAGTATTTAAGCAAAAACAAATTCGGCAACAACAAAATACAAGTAATTTTTTGAATGGTGAGCCATACTGTGAAAGCAAAAAATATGGGATTTGACAGTTTCGGTTACTTTTGAATGAAAAAATTTCAGTCAACTGGGCTCCTGCTATCACCTTTATAAATACGCCTTGATATGTATACATGGTAAATTGAAAACAATCTAACTTCAAATATTCAACAAACTGAATGAAAATGTGTAAACATGAACTAAAACGAAGAAATAAATATGTGACACTCACGCAAAAATCACGTGACTCACGTAGAAATAAGACTCACACACGTTCCCCACTTTCACGCACGCTCACGTGAGTAAAATAAATTTTGCTCAGGTTCACGCGTGAGTCACGTCAGTCGCGCCCATCAACAACAATTATTTAATTAACAACCGGATTTGTTGCCTCTAGGTTTGGTTTGGTTTTAAGGACCAGAATGCTCCTGCATTCTGAAAACTCGGAGACCCAGTTGGATCCATTGTGCAAATCCTTTTGTTTCCTGAAAGTATAAGGTTATAGGAGAGGGATAGGGAGTGATGGGATTTGGGAAGGAGTGAGTGGTGTTTGGTGATAGATGAGAAGTGAGGGAAGTAAGGCATATGGGGGTATGTGTGGGTGTTTTTCAATTGTTGACGACTAGGTAAGAAAATTTGTCGAGAGTCATCCGGTATACCGTTGGTGGTATGCCTTTATGGCTCTCTTTCTTTGTTAGCCGTCAACTGTCTATGCGGTTACGTCGTTGTTCCTAAGCAGCCACCCCTGAACCGATTTAGACCTTTTGAGAATCCCAAAAGGTCATAAATGGTGCGGGTTGCAATATCATCTATGTTACTGATGAAATAACTTCCTAGGTATTTATTTCTGCGCTGGACATCTGCATATTATGTGTTCAATAGATTCTATCTCGTCCTCATCCTCACATAATCGACAGTGATCTTCAATGTCCAACTGCCATCTTGAGATCCTACTCCTAGTGCAGTAATGCCCTAGGAGTAGGAACATAGATACCTATCAATGTTCGAATTTCTGCCTTGTTTAGCTCCAATAGAGTTCTGGTTTTGCCCCTATCGATCTTTGGCCATGTGGCCCTGGCGATCCTACAGGTTGACAAACTATTCCATGCTTCATTCATCTGTGACCATTTCCTTGAATCAATCAGTCTATAGAACGTGCCAATTGGTGGTTTTGCTAAGTTGTCAGCTCTATCGATTTCCAAAGACGAACCATGTCTACACAATTCATCATGGTCGTTGAGGTTATCTAGTGAGCGTTTACAACTCAGCACAAGCCTGGATTTGACAATGTGTGACATGATTGATTTCACTGCTTCCTGACTATCTATGTAGAAGTTTATATCCGTGCTCACCGGAATGTTCTAATAACAAACTCTAATAATAAACTCGATTGCCAGTAATTCTGCCCTCTCAATTGCCAGTAATTCTGCTTGGAAAACACTACAGTTGTCGTCAAGTCGGAGAGACTTGCGTATCTGTAGTGATTCAATATAGAATCCCGCACCTGCGCCTTGTTCCATCTATGAGCCATTAGTGTAGACCGAAAGCTCTTTGAAGGGCTCGCCATTGTCCCAATCTGATCTCTTTGGTATAATCATCTGTGGTAAGGGTGAGAAGTCCATAACCGGCACCATGTGGTCTGTACCTCCATTGATGACCGATTCGTGGACACCCAGTATTCCTCCTTTTTTTTTGAACGGTCCCAGCGCCTCTCACACCCGCCCCTTCCGACCGAGAGGGCCACGTCCCCATAACGTAGGGACAGCGTACACACCATAATCCGAACTATGGCGGCTAACCGGCTACAGATCAAATATCAACAGCCGGCATAACAAAAATATTAAACAAAATATTAGTATCACATGCAAATAAAAGTCATTCTTAAAGTTAGTAACTAAATATATTAAAGTAAACATGTCACAACAAACTAAACATCCAAGTAGGAGAAAATCCTCGACTTTATTATATCGATTCCTAATCCGAAATCTATGATGTGACACAATGAATTGAAATCAATACACATTCTACGAATGGGCTCTGTGGAAGCATAATTCGTACGCTGAAAATCAATATGAAGGAACTGATAGATAGAAGGTCTAAATGGCACGTAAAACTTAATCCTAGAAGAGAAATCACCATTTATAACCTTATAAACCATCACGGTGTTTAACATAACACGTCAGCTTTTTAAGGATGGCAAGTCGATCAACTTCAATCTACTAGTATAAGGGGGAAGAAAAAAATCACTATTCCAATGTAGGTGTCTTAATGAAACTACCTTGAACTATCCTTGCGTGACCATATGGTCTATTTTTCCAGCATTCTGATTCTTTGAGTCTTATAGAGATCCTGGCAGCAATCATCTCTGTAAAGTGGTCCAGAGATGGGTGATGCAGAATTACATCCAATGCTGCTTGTGGAGTGCTTTTTATGGCTCCAGTTATGCTCAGTCCTGCTAGCCTAGCGTTTTCATTAACTTTGCCCGGAGTCTAATCACTCTCATTGCACCCCACCATACTGAACATCCATAGGTAGTAATGGGTCTGACAAGTGGAAAAAATGATAAAATGGAAAAAATGAAAACGCCAATATATCATCTGGTTCAAGTAAACCGTTACAGATCTTTTTTTGTAAATATGGATTTAAAGATTATAAATTAGAGTAGCGAAATTGTTAGAAAAAAGATACAAAAAAATGTGTTCTTGCACGAAATGGGCGGTATGTCGGTACAACAAAAACTGGACATAAACCTAACTTTGACAATTTGATACTAGAAGAAGACAGGAATTACTTCAGACGATACACACTACAATTGCGGCATATACTATATAGATATCAAAAACAAACATGGGCAAAAATCTTTAAAAATTACATACGAGCTTTTAATATATTTTCTAATTTTCACCAAATCCGATCAGAGATAACAAAATAATTATTTCTCAAACACCACACAAACTGACAGTTATAATTATATAAGAATTTCTGACGATTTAGAATGAAACTAACAACCATAAAGCCACCACTCACTACCGACTGAGAACCATAATCCGAATTTGGAGGATCAGCAGTAGAATGTGGACACAGGCTACGTATCAAATAAAATTACCTCAAACCATGACAAGCTTTTAAATACGCAAACTGAAACTAAAAATCACAGTAATGGGCTTCAGTATTTTGTCCACGCACATTATCATCATAACATTTCTTTATTTTAGTCATTATGTATATTTTTATACACTCCACGAGAGTATTATGTCGTTGTGCATTTGTTTGTAACACCCAAAAGGAAGCGAGATAGACCCATTGTTAATTATACCGATCGACTTAGAATCACTTTTTGAATCGATTTAACAATGTCCGTCCGTCCGTCCGTCTGTCCATCTATTCATGTAATCACGATACAGGTCGCAATTGTAGCCAGAACCAAATGAAACTTTGCACAACGAAGTTTTTCGGTATAAGGACAAACGCTATTTAATTTGAAGAAAATCGGTTCAGATTTAGATATAGCCCCCATACGAATTTCACTCCCGATTTGACTCTTTTCATGCTAGATACCACATATTACAGCAGATTTTCTTCAAACTTGGCAAAACATCTTACATTTCAACTAGAAACACCTATGGTGAAAATTGGTCAGATCGGTTCAGATTTAGATATAGCCCCCATACGAATTTCACTCCCGATTTGACTTTTTCTGCTGTAGAAACCACATGTTTTAACAGATGTTCTTCAAAATTGTCAAAACATTTTATATTTCAACTAGAAACACCCACGGTGAAAATGAGCCTGATCGGTTCAGATTTAGATATAGCCCCCATACGAATTTCACTTCTGATTTGACGTTTTCTGCTGTAGAAACCACATATTTTAACAGATGTGCTTCAAAATTGGCAAAACATATTATATTTCAACTAGAAACACCCACGGTGAAAATGAGCCAGATCGGTTCAGATTTAGATATAGCCCCCATACGAATTTCACTCCCGATTTGACTTTTTCTGCTGTAGAAACCACATATTTTAACAGATGTGCTTCAAAATTGGCAAAACATATTATATTTCAACTAGAAACACCCACGGTGAAAATGAGCCAGATCGGTTCAGATTTAGATATAGCCCACATACGAATTTCACTCCCGATTTGAGTTTTTCCGCTCCAGAAACCACATATTTTAACAGATTTTCTTCAAATTTAGCAAAATATCTTATATTTGCATGAGAAACACCCAGGATGAAAATGAGTCAGATCGGTTCAGATTTATATATAACTCCTATCCAAATTTTGCTCCCGGCTTGACTTTTTCGGCCCCAGAAACCACGTATTTTCATCGAATTACTTCAAATTGAGAACTGGAAGAACCTATTCTGACATTGGTAACTTCATTACATGTTTGGATATAGCCCTGATACAAATATTCTTCTCGATTTGACAAATTGAACCAGGACATATTAGCCTATGATACAAAAATTCTTCCCGTTTTCATTTTTTTCGAATTGAATTGTGTTCTGATAGAAAGTGGAGTGTACCATATAGTCGGCCCCGCCCGACTTTAGCCTTTCCTTACTGGTTTCAATTTCGGTAGTTCAGCACAGTCGGCAACTTCTTTTTAGCGTTTAGTCCGTTTGAATTCAAAAATGAATATATGGGTTGCAATGACGTCAACATCACAGGAGCGCCAAACTTGTAAAAATAGTAATTTTAGATTAAACGGGCTATTTAATGCCGGTCAACAAGTTTTCTCATAACACTAAATTGCACTGCAATCTAGAAGAAAAATAGCTTAGATGTGAATGTTATTGCTAAAAATTAATATTTATATTTTGCAATGTTAAAAAATGTAGTTTTTTATAACTAAGCTTTCTATCTTCTTAAGAACACGTTTTGCTGCCACAAAATGAACATAATTTAAGAAAAATAAGAACTAGTAAGAAAAAACTGAAGTCGGACAGGATCGACTCTATGACTCCCTTCCTCAGTACAAGGTTTTGAATAAAAAGACTTGCCCAACGGCCACATGCAAATTTTATTTTTTAAGATTTTTGAAATTTCTGATAAAAACCAAACGATAGCTTAATAAATAATTTATATTTAATATATCAGCTCAACAGTTGCAAAAAATCAGGAGATAATAGCTTACTGTTTTTTGTTAACTAATCATTTTTGTTAACAATTCACACAAATATCCTGGCTAGTCGTCCCTACAACTTATCGACTGATTGGAACATGTGTACTTTACACCGGATACTTTTAGGGTTATAATAAATTTACTATTGAATTTTGTTGCTGGCCTTACAGTTAAGAATGTTTGAATACCAGCCCCTAACTGTATGTTTTAGAAAAAAGTGTTTAACAATTGTGGTTGTTGTATCACACATGAATAATTTCGAGTTGGTTTTTGTATTTTGGTTTCTCTTTTATATTAAAGCGATGTTTGCAACTATAAGCAGATTGTTCTTTTGGCAATTGTTAACTAAGACCACGGTTTATCAACATATAAATGCCGAGATATCGGTCGACCTCGCAAATACAGTTTTATACTACAGAAGATTAAACATACTGAATTAATACAACCTTCAGGTGAACCACTTTCTGAAAAGGAAAGCGAAAACATAATCACGCTTTTTTCAATGCAAAGGAACACCTCAAGAGCATTTGTATTCCGTGAACTAAACGAAATGCCAATACGATACATGATTTCCGAAATACACCCCAATAAAATAACCTCTAACATGGAGAACTTTTTAACATTTATGAACTTTAAATGCATCCGCAGCAATAATTTGCCGCGATATCGCCAAAATCTGTAAGAATTGGCTTGATTGGTATGTCTTTTGCAGAATTCAATCAAAAAAGTCGGGATTTGAGTGCATCAAGATATAGTAAAAATAGTGAACCAACCCACTTCCAACGAAAAATTAAAAAGTCTATCCATAACAAGTAAAAACGGCGTTAAGTTCGGCCGAGCCGAACTTTTTATACCCTCACAACCATGGCTTGCAATCCATAGGGGCTGTAGATTTTTAGATAGTAATATTACAGGAAAATGCCAAAATAGCCAAACCAAAACAACTAAAAATATTGAAAAAATCATTTTATAAATAAATATAAAATTTTAATTATTTTAAACCTTGCGTACACAACACAAGATAACCTAACTTCATGATTCTACCCATTTTTGCCGTAAAAGTAAAAAAGCAAGAATTTGGAATCATCCTTTTATTCGTTCGAGTCTATGCAGTCAAAGGAATCTATACACCGAATTCCATGATTCTAGCTCCGGTCATTTGTTTGGTACCATTTTACCCCCTTAAAAGTACGAATTTTGAAAATCTCTTTATTTTACATGTCTACGCAATTAGAGGGATGTACACACCGAATTTGATCATTCTAGATGTAGCCGTTTAATGGGTACCATTTAAACGTATAAATAAAGTACGAATTTGGAAAAAATACTTTTATATTATGTATCTACTCAATTAGAGAAATGTACACACCGATTTTCATGTTTCTAGCTGCTGCTGTTTGATAGGTACCATTTTTATTCCTTTTTACCCCATTTCACCCCCTAAAAATAAGAATCACTTTATGGTGCACTTTCTTGCTATAAGGAGAATGCGCATACCAAATATCAAGCAAATATAAAGACATTAAAAAAACATGATAAAATACTCGAAATATTAGTTGAATATTTAGTCCTTGTGAGGGAACATTTTTTCCCTCTGAACCGATTTCGTCCACTTTCAATCCCAACTAATCTACAACTATAAGACACATGTTAAATTTGGACGTCCTAGCTCCTTTCGTTGAGATTATAGCGTGCTTTCAACAGACGGACGCACATGATCAAGAATATATGTACTTTATAGCGTCCCTTGTCGATATTTCAAGGTGTTACAAACGAAATGACAAAGTTAGTATACCCCCATCCTGAAGGTGGAGGGTATAAAAACTACTCTACGTTTCTATAGTATTTTTTACTTTTAGGATACAAAAAATATGTATGTTGTAAGCCAACATTAAAATAATATATGTATTTTCATAAATATTTTATTTTAATTGAGTTAAGATTGTTATCCTGTGTCAAATCCTTTTCAAAACAAAGTATGCATTTGTTTAATAAATAATAACTTAGTAGGCATTTATTTAAATTAATTACTTAATCATAATTATATTTTCCTTTTCGAAACTCGGCTTTTTTAGCTATCTCTGCCAATGACGTATATTCAACGTGCTGCTTGCGATGGGCCCGTAAACCGGCATCTTGGGCAAAGGCCTTGCCACAAACACCGCATTTGTATTTTTTCGTGTCTGAGTGAATTTGTTGATGTCGCAGTAAATGTTTCTTAGCTGTAAAACCCTTGCCACACACATTGCACAGAATGTCCCTTATGTTAAGATGCGCTTTGACATGCGCATTCAAAGCGTGCAGATGATTGAATCCGTACTTGCAAATATGGCACTCGTAACGAAAACGTTTTTCATGGCGTCGTATGTGGTTGTCGTAACCATGTCGTGATCGAAAACTAGCCCCACAGATCTCGCATAGGTAGGGCTCTTCGCCCGTGTGTTCCCGCACGTGCCAATCCAATTCAGCTCTAAATGGATAACCCTTTCCGCAGACGTCACAGTGATAATTATTTATTCTCAAATGGCGTTTCGCATGCACGATGTATTTAACTAATTTATTGAAGCGCATTTCACACAGGGCACATTTGAAGGGTACGGTATTGGTATGTTCCGCCAAATGTATGTGGTAAGTTTCAAATTTGTGAATGATTTCATTACAATGGGAGCACTTAAAAGGTCCCTGACTGTCGCTGAGGAATGCCAGTTCCGTGTAGTATTTGGAGGATGGCACAAATTCACTGTTATCCATTTCACATTTCAGCTGTTGCTCTTTGTCCGTCGAATAGATTCGATTTATGTAGTCTATGCGTCGTTGCATGTCATGTATATTGATATCGATGTTGTGTTTGGCTTTCAAATCCTGAATGATTGGCTTCAAAGCTTCAAGTTTCTTGGGTTTCACTACAAAGCCAATGTTGTTGACTTGCCAGAGAATTTCACAGTTTTTATAATATTCAATTATAATTGGTATATGAGATTCTTCCAAAGAATTCTGTGGAGAGAAAATATGAAACATGTGAATTACAATTTCGGATAGTAACCTTATTAGATAAAGTAGCAAAATGTTTAAAATAATACATGATTGTTTTCCAATTATTATCATTTTTTGATGATAGAAACACCTAAATAGTAATTATATCCTCCATACCCTACACCACGCTCTGCGTATATACCTTGCTTTTATTACTAAACTCAGGTGTTTCATACTATAAATTCATCTTTAGTCATATTTAATGAATATGGTTAATAATATGGTAATTTATCCAATTATCCGGCAGATATTTTGAGTAAAGTAAATATAACATGATCTGGAAAAATTGATCAAGATCCAATGACAAATACAAATTATACAGTGGTAATAGGATGAATCGGACCGACATTTGAAAGGGGCCTATAACAACACTTAGGGCCTGGTCCAAAACATGGGCCTATATATTTTTCATTCACGGTAGGTATTCCTAGTTGAAATATATCATGAGCCGATGTAAGATGTAGTTTCTAGAGCTGTAAAAGAGTAGAATGGGGCCCATTTGGGTTATACCAAATTTTATATTTGATTTTCATAGTTGAAAAATAATATAATCTGCAAAATTTGATAAACTTCCGATGTAAATTGTGGGTCCTAGAGGAGTAATGATAAAAATGGGGGACCATTTATAAGGACGCTACATTAAAAAGTGGGCCCTATAGATCACACTGATCTGCAAAATTTTATCAAGATCCAATGTAAGACGTGAGTTCTAGAGCGATAATAGTGTAAACTGGGGGGCTATACCATTTGTACTGGGGCTATACCAAAACATTGACATATATAGCTGGCTTTTCAAATAGGTAACACTGTGTGCGAAATTTGATTAAGATCTGATGTAAAATGTGCATTTTAGAGCAGGAGGTACATTTGTATGGGGGCTATATCAAAACATGTACCTATGTGGTCCACATTCCCGTTAGCTGTTTCTAGTTAAAATATAACATGATCCTGATCCTTGGCCAAAAAAGTAATTTTCGCCAAATTTCGTGACAATCGGACTACAATTGCGACGTGTAGAGTGCGAACAAGCTTAGATGGACAGCAGACGGACAGACAGACATCGTTAAATCGATTCATCTGGTGATTCTAAATGTTCCAAAAATTTGGATTTGTACTAAAATAGTCGTCATGTCTTTATTTACGTAAAATTTTGAGATGTGAACTGGAATGACCTAAACATGTATTTTTGCTAAAAAATTGTTTTTGAGAAAACTTCAGACGGACTTTTAAAAACCGCTTACTAAACGTATTTTTGTAGTTGAATTCAGTATTAATGTTGGAAGATGGCAAAAAATAAAAAAGTGTGTTTGCTGGACAAATACATACAAATTTCTCAAGTTTTAAATAAACGACGTATACATCATTCGAGCGGTTTAAGTTACTTTTTAATTCCGTTGAGGAAATGAAAATCGGTTGATAATCAACTAAATTACAGCCTTATAGGTGTAAAAAGGTACCCAAAACCAGCTTTACCCGGTTTTGCAAGATTTTGGGGCATTTTGAACATACATATATCGCCAATAACCAAAATAAACTCTCATATATAACTGAGTGAATTTCAAGTGGTTAATGTACATTTCTCTTCTTTACACATATTTTTAATCTATAATTAGTTGTTATTCAGATTGGAAAATCATACTCACCAAACGTCTATATTTCTTCTTCTGATACTGCAAAAAGAAACAAGTCATTAATTTTGCGCTAGGCAGCAAAACATTTCCACTTACTCGATGTTTTATTAAGACATCTATATTTTCTTTCAAGAATTTCATGTGTTCCGTGTACCATGGCATTTCACATTTTTCTCCTTTCATCTGTTTATCAAGTTCGCGGGAATATTCATAGCGTACATCTGTGATACGTTTTCTAATGTCTTCCCATTTTATTTGGATTTGTAGTTTTTCATTGACCTCTTTGGCTATTGTCTGAAATCCATTTTGGCGTATAATTTTGTCGTGCGAACGGTCCTTAATGTCCCAAAGAACAGGCTGTTTCTCCAAAGCTGCGAGCATTGCTATAGTGAGTTCTTTTTCATCGAAATTGGAAACGATTTCCTGTTTCTTGGGCTTCTTACGGTTAGCTTTTTCTTTGACTTTAGATCTATCCTTTTCTTTGACAATCTGCAAATGAAATATATATGATATCATTACTGATATACAATATACAAATAAATATATTTTTTTCCGCCAGAAATACTCGTGAGATTTATTTTGTTGGTTATGATGTTATTGTACAAAGTGTAGTATACCCTACTGAAGTTGTTTTACTTTTTACCTTTTACAATAGAAAGTTCTATGGCGAAGTATTGTATCCATGTATTGTATCGTTTTTTTTTTAGAAAATTTTCCACTCAGTACATACACAACATTGTAATGTTGGATCCCAAGTTTAATAAAATTATAGATTTGATTTTTATGTACATTCCATGCAAAATAAAAAACATAAACATAAAATTGGTTATATCGATTTTTTACTCATCCGACAAAATATGATTTTTAATAAAAATCAGATGTCTCATTTCCGAAGTTCCCGACCTTGGTCCCCTTGATGCACTCATCTCTCAACATTGCGGATTTGTTCAAATTTAGCATACCACGTTGGGTTTCACCTAAGACCATCTGAGGTGAAATTTGGTCACATCAGTCTATGTTTTGATATAGTTACCAAACATATGTCCTTCCCAATTCGATTTTTGCCTCTGTAGAAACTACATACTTTAATCGATTTTGTTCACAGTTCCTATATTATTTTAGATTTCACCTATAAACAACTGTAGAAAAAGTGGACCACACCGGCCCATGTTTTGATATATCCCGCATATAAATGTCCCGCCCGATTATCAATGATGAACGTAAAGTATTTTTTAATTATTATTATTATTTCATTGGATGGTTTAAACTTAAACTAGTTCAAAATATATAAACAAACTAAAATTAATTAATTAAAATAAATCTAAATCTAAGGAAAATGCATTTGGAATCTTCAAGACAATTTCAGGCAACGATGTTTCCTTTCCATCTCCAAGATTTGTGTATTCGTCGTGAAATTTTTGGATTATTATATTTCTGCCAAAAAACATTTTTAAAATGTACCATTTTGCAATCCGAAAAATCGAAATGTATATTTTGAAATCAGAATTATTCTGCAATATAACTGGTGGAAGTTAAACTGTCTGTATTGAAAAAGTACGATGCAATGTTAATTACGCCTGCTTCTTTGTTCAAACGCATTCCGTATGTATATTTTCTACGAAACCGAAGTGAAAATTTTTGATATTCAATATTTTTGAAACGTTTCGAAACACTTATACGATACGGGTACGTTTCGAAATTCTTCTGGCAAATACCTCATTTTGCTTTTTTAGCCGATCGGCTTCAGATTTCTTTTGTGTTCAACTTCTTCAAAACAAAGTGAACTATCTCTAGCATATATCAACATTTGTTGAGATATATTAAGCGTACGAAGCAAATATTGTTGGCAAACTTTATACTTTGTATCCTTGTAATTGATTGTATACTCATAACTGAATTTTCTTCTGTTACTTTGTGATCTTTTTCTATGAATTCTCTTACGCGTCATACACGAAACCAGCCATTTCTTCTTCAATACTTTACTGTCCAATGCCCAAAAGTGTTCATTTATTGTTAGACGGTCACTTTCGGTGAGTTTGTTGCTACAATCATTTCCACACTTTTTGTTTGCACAGGGATTACGCTTAACAAAATTACTCGGAATTTTTTTTGTTGGAAGTCGCTGATGTACACACGGTTTCTCATCAATGTCTGCCAGTGATGTTAGCAAATCAGATGTATTTTCTGAGAGTCTTCGAGATTGTGACATAGTTATTTCTTCTGAATAACGTTTGCAAACGGTGTCGCTGGTCGAAACATCCGAATTTTTCATAGAACACTGTAAAAAAATTTCTGCATTAAAACATTTTTTTATTTAATTTATACCGAAAACAATACAAAATTTTGAGTATTTTAATGAAATACAAGGTACTTACCTCTGCTTGAAAGAATGTTATAATGCAATTATAAAACAATCTCTTTTATAGTCTTTCACAATCTGAAACCATTTGCGAACTGAGCATTTTAACCTGAACAACACACTATAGGGCCTTTGTCCGGAATCCGTGGCAAAAGTCAAAAATTTGATAAAAGCTTTTGGTAAAATTAATAATAGAATTATTTTTGATCCATAAATCCAAATTAATATTATAACTTTTATCTGTTTTTGAAATTTCACACAGATAGGTGGGAGGATCTACAGGCTATACATTAAAAAAACTTGCATTGTTGGGAGGGGCGTAGTAAAATTATTTTTGAGATATATATTTATGAAAATTAGTACATATATATTACTGATCGCGAATAATATAAAACCTAATTTGTATACTAGGGTATTATGTGTTTGTACATTTGTTTGTAAAACCCAAAAGGAAAGGAGATAAACCGAACGTTTATTTTACAAATCGGTTTAGAATCACTTTATGAGTCGATTTACCAATGTCCGTCTATCTATTGTTGTAATCAAAGTACAGGTCGGAATTATTGTCCAATCTTAACAAAAGTTGTGTGGTCTGAGGACGAACGAATTTGGCTAGTTAACCCTCCGAGTCACTTATTTTTTGTAACACGGAGTACACACATACTCACAATTGGCAGAATAGTTCGAGTTACTTCTCCTTCTTCAGAAGAGATTGAGCTACGAAAAAATAACAAAAACGCCAAATTACTGATCATATTTATACACCAGTCAGAAATTACGGACCGTACAAAAAAACCCTCAAAGCACAGATTTGAAAAAAAAAAAAAAAAATGAAATGAAAAATCTTCAAATTTTACTAGCAAATGTTTGCTAATGTCGAGGTATAACATATGTATTTCATCAATAATTACAAATTTAACTAGATCAAAGATAACAATATCTAGGAGTGGTCTGTTGCTTTTGTTAAGTGATGTTCTGGATTTGTTTTTATACACTCCACGAGAGTATTATGTCTTTGTGCACTTGTTTGTAATACTCAAAAGGAAGCGAGATAGACCCATTGCTAAGTATACCGATCGACTTAGAATCACTTTTTGAATCGATTTAGCAATGTCCGTCTGTCCGTCTATCTATTCTTGTAATCACGATACAGGTATCAATTGTAGTCAGAACCAAAGGAATCTTTGCACAACGAAGTTTTTCGGGATAAGGACGAACGCTATTTAATTCAGATTTAGATATAGCCCCCATACGAATTTCACTCCCGATTTGACTCTTTTCCCGCTATATACCACATATTTTAACAGATTTTGTTCAAATTTGGTAGAACATCTTATATTTCCACTAGAAACACTCATGATGAGTTAATTTTATGAAAATGGGTCAGATCGGTTCAGATTTATATATAGCCCCCATACAAATTTCGCTCCCAATTTGACTTTTTCCGCTCTAGAAACCACATATTTTTATCAGACTGTTTTCAAATTTGGCAAAACATCTTATATTTAAACTAGGAACACCTGTGGTAGAAATAGGTCAGATCGGTTCAGATTTATATATAGCTCCAATTCTAATTTTGCTCCCGATTTGACTTTTTCTGCTGTGGCATACATATTTTAACAGACCTTCTTCAAAATTGGCAAAATATCTTATGTTTCCACTAGAAACAGCTATAGTGCAAATGTGTTAGATCGGCTCAGATTTATATATATCTCCCATTCAAATTTCGCTCCCGATTTGACTTTTTCCGCTCTAGAAACCACATATTTTAACAGATCTTCTACAAATTTGGCAAAATATCTAATGTTTCCACTAGAAACACCCATGGAAAAAACGGTTCAGATTTATATATAGCTTTATATTTATATTCGCTCCCAGCTTGACTTTTCCCCCCAGAAACCACGTATTTTCAGAGAATTTCTTCATATTGATATTTGGATATAGCCTCGATACAAATATTCTTCTCGATTTGACAAATTGGGTCAGGTCATACTAGCCTATGATTAGGAAGCATACAAAAATCCTTCCCGTTTTCAATTTGTTAACGAATTGAATTGTATTCGGATAGAAAGGGGAGTGTATCACATAGTCGGCCCGTCCGACATTAGGCTTTCCTTACTTGTTTTTTCTTTTAATGACTGCAAAGCTCGTTCTCCACAGGAAATTTCTTTAAAAACGCGAGTTTTCTTCACTGTTTCTCCTTTTACAAGGCAGCATTTAATGAAAGCTCGAGCAAGCATATCACAACAAAACGCCAATATTTTAAATTTTAAATGTATAAAAACCTTAAAAATAATAATTAAAAATGCTATTATTAAATCATTTAATGGTATACCTTTGCCATTTTAATTGTAAGATTCCAAACAATAGGAATTCTCTAGCAGAATGTGGTCATATAGCCATTAAGGGATATTTTGAAAACGTTTTCAAACCGTTCTAAAATACCATACTACGACCGTAAATCGGTATTATCATTTTTGGGCTTTCAGACCGCTCATTTATTCATTTGCAAAGCACTTCAAAGATTGTTTCGAAGACGTCCTAAAATACCACCCTACGACCGTATCATTTTGGGGCTTTCAGAGCGCTTTATTCATAACATAAGAACGCTTCACTAGGGTATTATGTCTTTGTGCATTTGTTTGTTACAATTAAAAGGAAACGAAATAGACCCATCGTTTATTATACATATCGGCTTAGAATCACTTTTCTTGTAATCAAAGTACAGGTCGCAATTATTTTCCGATCCTTACGAAAATTGGCAAAATTAAGTTTTGCGGGCCAATGACGAACGTTATTTTATTTGAAGGAAATCGGTCCAGATTTAGATGTAGCCACCTTTCAAATTTTGGTCCCGATTTGACGTTTTGCGCTCTCGAAACCATATCTTTTGACACATTTTCCTCAAATTTGGCACAACACCTTTCGTCCTAGAATAACTCATTGGTAACATTGTTATTATTTTTATTATCAATGACTTCAAAGACAAAAAATCGGCCTCGTCGAGACAAAAACATCGATGTATCGCACTTTAAAATCCGTTTATAAATGCAGAAGTTATATAGAAAAATGTAAAAGCGCGACCCTACGTTCGGCATAAAAAATAAAAAAAAAATTTTGAAACTACCTTTCAATAATACTTCATATTCGAAGGTGTACGGCGAACTTTTTTTTACTTGTAACCTGGTACGCTCTAATGTACTCACATTCCTTCCTATTTATGCCCAATAAATGCGGACTGGAACTATTTACGTCTCTTTTTTGTATTGGTTTTAAATTTAACGTAAAAGTCTGTGCGGTTGTTGATTTCTTCTCGTAAAAAAGTTATTTTTTATAAAATAAAATAAAAATTAACTTGATTTAGTTCACATGGTATGGACCAAAATTGGAATAACGAATCCAATATTTAGTAAAAATCCCATTTTACAGGTAGTTGGAAAACGAATGTTGATAGAATCGAAATATTTGGGAATGATCATAAACCAATCTTTATTTTCAGTTGACTAACTTTAAAATTTTTTCGCTAGTCGCTCTATCACGGGGTTCCCGCCATTATTAAAAAATAACCTTCATTCATATCTCACTATATATTTGATTTCCAGAGACACAATGATCTTATGGAGTTCTATTGGCCAATAACTGTGTTATATTTTGGAATCAACCGAAATATTGGGAAAATAAAATAAATAATAAAAGAACACAACAGGTTTTTTCATGGCCTCAAGCTGAATCAATCAATAAGAAAATTAAACTAACAAAAAGGTCAACGATGCATAATCAAATCATTTTCGAATATTGTAAAATTGGTTTTATTTATAGAATGACGCCAACTAATTGCATTTGTGATATTTTCGAAAAAAAAAAAAAATCATTCCAGGAATCAAAGCCATTGTAATTTACGATGTAAGATGATAATACGAATATAGCCCTTGGATATTTCTCACTTTTTGCATTGGAAGAGAAATAATGATATCAACTCAACGAAAGACGAAAAAAAATGATACGCGATATATGCATTTTAACCAAAATCTATCATTTTAAGCAAATTGGGTCGTCATTCTGTGTTGAGGAGAGAACAAAAATTAATTTTTAATGAATCTTCTACAATTTAATCTGAAGAGGATTTTCAATTAAAAAGTTTTTAAAATTTCCCATTATTCGCGTTTTTATGATTCATAGCCACTTTTGAAATAAGCACATAGCAATTGGTGCCTAAATATATAAATAAGATTTATTGTGAACTCGTTAACGTTTTTAATGAAATGTTGCTAATGTTGTGTAGAAAACGCATTTTCTGGGATGTACACACCGAATTGAAAGATTCCAGCTTCATCCTTTAGATTGGTACCACTTTTATCTCTTTTTTCCAAATTTTGTACAAAAAGTGGATATGGCGATATATATATGTAAATGAAGGTCAGAGGATATATTCTGTTCATAGATTTATGAAATATGAGAATTATCTCTTAGATTTAAATTAATTAGGCACAGCAGAAATACGGACGTGACAAAACGGACGCTAGAAATTTCCACTCGTAGTAAAAAAGTAGTCATTTTCGTTATACCACTTCAACTTTAAATAAAAATGAAAGAGAACAAGTCAACTTCAAGTTTCATAATAAAAAAGTTGTTGAAATAAGGAAAAAATTAAATTAAAAGCTATTAGTGTGGTCTGATTTCAATTTTTTGGTAGACCTTTTTTGGGAGATGCCCATATGTAAACAGTTGCGAATATCGCTGCAATTGTTGAAAAATCCAAAATTCGCGGTTGAAATTGCTTATATTTTAACTTTCTCTGTTGAGAATTCTGAAACTTTGCTGACATAAATATTTCCCATGAAGTCAGAAATCATACCCCAAAAAATATTTTGGTATTCTCAATATAATAAAAAGTTACGCCGGTTTTTCTAAAGATACTTTTCACAATTTTTGACTTTACAGCCAACTTTATCCCATTTTATCCCGATAACTTTGGAAGCAAATGCTATTAATGGCGAAATGATGGAATTTCATAGTACGAGAAATCTAAAAAAATGTTTTAAACAAAATCGTTGTAGAGAATTACAACCTTCGGCTTTATGCTGCTTCATTTCTGAATCATTTTATTTACTTTATTTTTATGTTAGCCACTTTTGCAGTCACAAACTAACGTGTGAGTATATAGCCAAATTAAAAGTATTAAAAAATGGCTTTAGAAAAAGAAATTCTTCTCCAAATTTACAGTACAGATGACAGCAAAATCAGAGAATAGTTTGCCATCAATAACTTACTTTTCGAGAAAATTGTTTATAGCCACTTTCAAGGCGTATTTATAAAGGTGATAGCAGGAGCCCAGCTGACTGAATTTTTTTTCATTCAAAAGTAACCGAAACTGTCAAACCCCATATATTTTGCTTTGACAGTATGGCTCACCATTCAAAAAATTACTATCATATAGTCGGCTCCGCCCAACGCAAGACTTTCTTTATTAATTTCATATTTTTTAAGTGGTTTACGCATTGATGATGCATTGTAAAACATAAGTCATGAACAAATCATGATTTAGCTCTAATGAACTACATGAATGCCGGGGATAATACTAACGAATATTGTCACCAAACTAAACAAATCCCTCGAACATACAGGAACGGAACAAATGTGAATTTAACAAATTCAATGGATTACTTACGTTAAAATCAGAATCTCTTGAATCATCCGAGCTTATATCAGACGTTTCTTCGCGAAACTAAAATAAAAATATTATTAAAATTTTTGAAAAATAGTTTTTCCTGCACTTCGCGCTTATTACCTTTTTAGGTGTTCGTTTACGTAAGTTAGCTGTCTTCACTTTTACATCTAATATCGGCTTCTTTTCGTCACTGTTATCACTTTCAGTACCAGACCCAACACTGTCTTCATAATCGAAGTTGTCTTCATAGTTGAAGTCATATGCATTGTCGTCAGGGTCTCCTCCATCATCACTATCGTTCTCGCGATTCTCGTTCTTTATTTCTATTTCCGTAGAACTCCTTGGTTTATTAGATGTGGTTGTGGTTCCTATATGCGTTTCCAAAGGATCCTCACTTTCATCCTCTTCACTCATTATTGTACTTCTCGAATGTTTCTTTTCGTCAATATCGTCCGCAGGTGCTTCTATATCTATATCCATTAGTTCTTCTACCTTGATTTCTGGAATAAACACTTCCAAATTCTCTTTGACGTCTTCAGTGTGCGTGGAGGTTTCATCTTCTTTAACTGGAAACACATCAAAGCCAGCCGGAGGCGAAGGTTCGTCATAAAACTCTTGTGAATGTTTCTCGTCCAAGTGAGAAGAAAATTTTTTCAATTGATCGCAGTTTGCATTGCAAAACAAACAATTAAATGTATAAACCTTGGACTTTTTATTAGTTTTGAGATTTATTAAAATCTCGCCACATTTTTTAGTAAATGCTTTTCTATCAGCTCCCATTTTGATCTTTTATTTATTATTTTATTTACATTCCAATCAACTGCTGCTGTGTATTTTCTTTTTCCAAAAAATGTTTATATTAGTATAGTTGTGTATGTTCAGTACATGCCGATTAATATGTTCACTAGAGACTAAACACAATTACAATCGCTGACGACAAAGACCGGTGACTACGAGTATTTCTTATTAGCTCTGGTTTCCTTTTATCTGCAATTACACTGGTGAGTAAAAGATAATTATTTAATAGGGTTGTTTTTCATTAAGCCGGTATAACAAGCTGCGATAACAAAAACTATTAGAGATAATTTTTACTAAAAATAAAAAAATCTTTTTTCGCATATTAAAAATAAATTTGAAAAAATATGGTCTTATGTTTGACAGTTTTGGACTTAGCTTCCATAGCCATAAATTCAACAGGCTAAGTCAAAATATAATATAAAATAATTATTTGAAAATTTTGTTGATACAAAGTTCACTGGCATCGACATTTCGCATGAAGGCAGAAAGTGTAAAAAATGTGAATGTATTGTCACGTGCAAAGGTAGTGTAAGGTAAGGGTAATGAAATGCCATCATCTGGTAATATAAATGGTAATGGCATGTACTTACCAAGTTTTTGCTGTGCGCAATGTGAAGAAATTTAACATTTTATTTACTTGTTTGTTAGTTTTCCAAAATTAAAGAAAAACAAGTAAGGAAAGATTAAAGTACGTCGGACCGTTTATATTATACCCTCCACTTTCTACGCCATTACAATTCAATACAATACGATGAAAAATGTGAAATATAACGTGTAGTATATGTGGATTATAGAAGGCAAAAGTTAAAACCGGAGCTATATATAAATCTTATCCGATCTGACCGACTTTCACCAGATATGATTCTAGTTGAATATAAGGTGTTCCGGCAAATTTGACTAAAATCTTTTAAAATATGTTGCCAAGTCGGCAGCAAAATTTGTATGGGAGCTATATACAAATCTGAACCGATATGAAATACTTTCACAGTAGCTGATTCTGGTTGAAATGTAAATGAGTTGTGCCAAATTTGAAGAAAATCAGATAAAATATGTGGTCTATAGAGCAAAAAAAAGTCAGATCGGGAGAGAAATTTGTATGGGGACTATATATAAATCCGAACCAATTTGCTTCAAATTAAACAAAGTCGATCCAAAAAGTGATTCTAAGTCGATCGGTATACTTAACAATGGTCTATCTTATTGTTGACGGCAATGTATGCAATTATTTCTACCCTCCACTAGGGTATTATGTCTTTGTACACTTGTTTTTAAAACTCAAAGGAAACGAGATAGAACCATCGTTTATTATACAGATCGGCTTAGAATCACTTTCTGAATCGATTTAGCAATGTCCGTCTGTTCTTGTCAATCTATTCTTGTAATAAAAGTATAGGTCGCAATTATTGTTCGGTCCTAACAAAAATGACAGAAGTAAGTTGTGTGGGTCAAGGACGAACGCTAATTAATTTGAAGCGAATTGGTTCAGATGTAGATATAGCTTCAATACAATTATCGTTCCGGATTATTTAAGTGTTAGTTCTCAGTTTGTGGTCTTGAGGTTTTATCTGGAACTATTGCTATTAACTTCATAAATGACATTTCGTTCAGTACGACGTTCTTGGATGTTCCTTTATGAATTTCTCAAAATTCTGGAATTTGTTAATGTTAAGAGTCGAATGCCACCTGCTATTTGTAGAACATTTGCTTTTTCACGATCTACTAGAAATTTTCAAGTCGTCATACGTAGGGATCCTCGGTCCATATTTGAGTGGTCCTACGTAGTTACAGTTGCGCGTTGTTGGAATCGATTATCTTATGAATTACACATTTCCTCAAAATCAAATTGTTTTTTTAGTTCAATATTTTAATAATATAAATCTGCTAATTGAGTCCTACAACATTATTTTTTTTACAGTATGGCTGGTGAGCCGATTAGTTTACAACTTGGAATTCTGTGAAGACTATATTCATTAGAAAATGTAAGTGTGTAAGAGTTGTGTTAATGACTAAACTAATTTCAACTATTGGCTAGTACTACTGACTGCGTATTCATTGACCTCGCCAAATATAAAAGTCTTTCAATAAAGCTTATTATATATTATATTATATATATATTATATATTATTATATTATATTTGTTTATTTATATTCACTTTTCACTTAAAATATCTCTTTGACTTTAAGTCATAGCTACTCTTTTATCAGATATTTATTAAAGTGGCTTCTTTTGTTGGGAGAAAAAATGTTGCCGATGTTCCCGACTAAAGTGAAATTTCGGTTTATCATTGTCCGTTCATGACGCTCTCAAAATAACCTCTATAAATCAGGATTTTCTTGAGAATAATTCACGATGTGAATGATATTGAAAAAAAAAAACACTAGAGAAGAAAATCTATCCCGAGTCTTATCAAACCATTTCAGACAAGGGTCAGGTTTTGAAAGCTATATTGCTATTTTTTGATGCGTTTTTTTTAATTAAGCAATAACTTCCACATTTTTAATTCTATTTGTGATTTTATGGGCTCGTTGAAGAGACATCGATCGCTAATTGCAATTTTTAGAACTTATTAATCCAATAATATGCAAATCTAATTTTTCCCATAGATCTATTTATTGATTATTACCATATTTCATATTTTGAAATTTGCGACATTTAATTTCTTACGGATATGTATGAGTGTTGTTCCAAATTATTATTTGCATTTTTCGCGTTTGAGGATCACTTAACGCGTGATTCTAAGCTGATTTCAAATGTGAAGTTAAACAAAAACATGTCAAAAATTGTTTAAAAACTTTAAACAAAGACTGAGTCATTTATACATACATCAGTATGTTATCTATATTGATAGAATTGAGTCAGTTCAGAAACAATTTTTGATTTTTTCATTACGACACTTACATTGGAATAGTGATTTTGTTCTTCCCCCTTATACTAGTAGATTGAAGTTGATCCACTTGCCATCCTTAAAAAGCAGACGTGTTATGTTAAACATCGTGATGGTTTATAAGGTTATAAATGGTGATTTCTCTTCTGACTATATTATTTCTAGGATTAAGTTTAACGTACCATTTAGACCTTCAGTATGGTATCTATATTGATAGAATTGAGTCAGTTCAGAAACAATTTTTGATTTTTTCATTAAGACACTTACATTAGAATAGTGATTTTGTTCTTCCCCCTTATAATACTAGATTGAAGTTGATCGACTTGCCATCCTTAAAAAGCAGACGTGTTATGTTAAACATCGTGATGGTTTATAAGGTTATAAATGGTGATTTCTCTTCTGACTATATTATTTCTAGGATTAAGTTTAACGTACCATTTAGACCTTCTAGATACTATCAATTCCTTCATATTGATTTTCAACGTACGAATTATGCTTCCACAGAGCCCATTCGTAGAATGTGTATTGATTTCAATTCATTATGTCACATCATAGATTTCGGATTAGGAATCGATATAATAAAGCCCAGGATTTTCTCCTGTTTGGATGTTTAGTTTTGTTATGATATGTTTACTTTAATATTTTTAGTTACTAATTTTAAGAATAACCATTATTTGCATGTGATACTAATATAATATTATATTTTTGTTATACCGGTTGTTGATATTTGATCTGTAGCCGGTGTCCACCCTCTACTGCTTGGCCGCCATGGTTCGGACTGTGGTGTGTACGTTATGGGGACGTGGCCCTCTCGGTCGGAAGGGGCGGGAGTGAGAGGCGTTGGGACCGTTCGATAAAAAAAAAATATTCTGAGAAAATACTTTCTTTTTAATGATATACCTCTAAATATCACACATTACGCGGCACATCATTTTTAGATATACTCACATATTTTTTTTACTTTTTCTTACTATTTTTAAGGTCGTCGCGCAATCGTCCGTGTTTTTTCATTTGGATCTCCGAAGCATTTAACACCAAACAAATGCAAGTGTCGAAAGGGAATCTGTAAAAGTGGGGACGTCAGTATATGCAAATAAGACCATCATAAGAATGATCAGCGAGATTGGTACAATATGAAAACGTTGGTAATAACAACTTCAAGATAGTTGATAATTATATGTAAGTAATTATATTTCAACAACCAAACACTATTCTTAGAACTACTTTAATTGCATTGTCCTGAAATAAATACAGTATGTAGATAGCACAGATTCTTAGTACCAACTTCAACTCCTTTTTCGTAGAAACACATTCCCAATAGCAATTCAATATTTTTCTTTTTTTGATAATTGGCTGATTTGTGGCCTATTAACAAGCATGAGAACATACTCCCATTTATACCCTCTGATTTACGATAATAACACCATATCCTGGGATTTGAAATTTTAGGTGCCAGTTACAAAATCCGCTCAAAATCCGGCAAGAAAACAAACTTATTATGTCATATCTACATAATTTGTGCATGCACACATATAAACATAGACACGAATCAAAAATGCTTACTTGTTGCGATTCATTGATTTATTTATTTGTTATGAATTACAATACAAAGTTAATTTATATTACAATTTTGGGTTCAGGGATTGAGCCGGGTGACAAAGACCATTAAGCTAGATGCGACAGACCAGAGCCTCTGGTGGGAATCGAACCCACAACCCCCACGCTGATAGCCAAGCAAGTTACCAATTCCACAACCGTGGCGCTCTGCGATTCATAGGACTTTCTTTTGTGACACAACCAAAATCTATCTTGTAAATAATCTGTTGAGGTAAATATATGATTTTTTCTGAGTTTTATTTTGCTATATCTTTAAAACTACATCTGAAGCAGAAGAACTAAACAATTACATTTAGAATATGCAGAACATTGGTATCAAAAACCAGTAATGTAATTGCCGATGCATTTCAATTAAAAGGTTATTCTGGATCTGTAATTTTGCTGAAAATTTGGAGCTGCACAGAAAATGGGGGATAATTTGTTAATCAATTAATTTATGATCAAAATAGAATACTTCATGAAATATTAAAATTTCCCAACAAAAATGTTAATCGCTAATAAAAACAGAAAATTATAATGGTTTATGACTATATAATCGAAGTATTTCATAAATCACAGTTTACACTTTTTTGCGATCCCCTCCAATGTATACACACACACACAACATTTTCCTTGACTTCAATGCCAACAGTTTAAATTGAAGTGCTCTAAAAATAACGTTCAGTTAGTATTTCGTATTGTACAACCCTGCATCTTTTTAGGGGTTAAATTTTCATTGTGGTTACTTTTGCACCAAACCATAATAAGAACAACAAAATGAGAGTCTATGGAACTTGTCACAACGGTTACCGTTAAAAGTCAAATTGCGTTACACTATAAAAATAGCCCAACAACGAACAACAGTACTGTGCGTGTTACAACCGTTTCATACAGCAACAAACCCTCCTAGAAGGGGGTTACCAAACACAGCTGAACGTATAAACGGAGTAAAATGAAAAAATAACTGTGTGTGTTAGCGAAAAATCAATAAAGCATAAAATATTTATCTATTTTCCGAGTGAAGTTGCTGCACGCCAAAAGTAAACAAACGACAAAGTGTTTAGTGTGCATTTAATATAATTACAATTGTGCAAACTTAATAAACAAAAAATAATAGATAAAAAAATACCACAGAAAATGTCCTAAAGTACATTATGTATCTACATACATTCATACACATGTATGTATGCATGTATGTAGTATGTGTGGAAAAAGAAACCCTAATGCTTTGTTGAAATGTAACAAGTTAACGTTTTCTAAAAATAGATAACCAGGCGAACAACAAAAATCGTTAAATAACATGATGGCTATGCTATAAAGTTTTGTTTGCCAAAAGGATGTATAAATATTAACTAATAATATTGTGCTGCAACAGAATACAACCCTGTGAAATCCATGACATCCTTCCTCTTATTAGAGGGATACGGAACATCGTTTTGTTTCTTTTCCTCTTCGGCGACGATGGCGAAAAATTAACAGTTATTCACTACTACTGATTACATTCACACCCCTAATCGGAGCGAAAAGTGGAAAAGAGGAAGGAATACACCAGTACACCAGGACACACACACGCGTACACACTTCAAGAAAATTTCTGTGAAAAGTAAATATATCGAAAGAAAAAAATTAAATAAAAAGCCCAGAAAAAAATACAACTACATTTAAGCATAATATTCCGATTTGTGGGCACAATCATTACCAGCTCCACAATACCGTTAAGCACAAATGTAATTGTATTTTGGCACAAGTATTGTGTGAATACACGAACAAGAACGAAGTTTTTTATTTTGCCTTGAATTTATAGTTAAAAAATAAATGTATGTATTCGTGTTACAGTTATATACTGCGTGCTGGCTGCGTATTTCGTCACTGCAGAGTACCCGTTATCACTGTTGAACTACTTACGCTTTGAACGTGACTTGATAGAAGGGGTAAACGCAACGTAGCATAGCGGTTGGTTTAGACGATGATTGATCCCAGCTCTAGCGAGGATGAGGGCGATGATGATTCAACTGTTCCATTGCAACCACCAGCAAAGGGACGTCTGGGTGGAAGTTCATTGGCCGCCAAGCCCAAGGCGGTTGTCACTGCTGCGGCCGACTCGAGCAAACCGAGCCCGGGTGCGGCCAGGCAGAATGGTGATGTACCACATAAGGCCGCAAGCAGCTCAATATCAAGCGGGGCAACGGAGAGTAGTGAGAAGGCTCCGGCTGCAGTTGTAGCAACCAGTAGTGTAGCAAGTAAGAACGAATTGACTGCCAACGACTCAAGTGGTGGTGGGGCAGCAGGTAGTATATCACAGGAGACGCTCAATCAAAGTGCTGGATCCTCGTCGCGAGGTAATTCTCTGCCACGACCCATATCACCCTCACCGTCAGTGGCCAGTGATAAGTATGAATCGGGTGGCCAGCAAAAGCCTGGTATTGAGGAGGAGGAACGAAAGAAGCGAATACAATTGTACGTGTTCGTTTCACGCTGTGTGGCATATCCATTTAATGCTAAACAACCTACCGATATGACGAAACGACAACCGAAAGTAACGAAGCAACAGCTCGATGCTATAACGCAACGATTTCAGGCATTCCTAAAGGGCGAAACACAGATTATGGCCGATGAGGCTTTTCGCAATGCAGTACAAAGTTATCATGATGTATTTTTGAAGTCCGATCGTGTATTGAAAATGGTGCAGCAGGGCTCATGTTCGATCCAAGATTTTACGGAAGTGTTTCGTAAAAATATCGAGAAGCGTGTACGATCATTGCCCGAAATCGATGGTCTCAGCAAAGATACCGTACTCACGTCTTGGATGGCCAAATTTGATGTGATACTCAAGGGCACCGGCGAGGAGGATTCAAAGAAACCAGCTCGTTTGCAGCAATCTCTCAATAGTGAGTTAATACTTTCGAAAGAACAATTGTACGACATGTTCCAGCAGATTCTGAGTGTAAAGAAATTCGAACATCAGATATTGTTCAATGCCTTAATGCTGGATTCCGCCGATGAGCAGGCGGCTGCTATAAGACGTGAATTGGATGGTCGTATGCAGCGAGTAAATGAAATGGAAAAGAATCGCAAACTCATGCCAAAATTTGTGTTGAAGGAAATGGAATCTCTATATATTGAAGAGTTGAAATCATCCATTAATTTGTTGATGGCTAATTTGGAATCATTGCCGGTTACCAAGGGCAATATGGACAGTAAATACGGTTTGCAAAAACTGAAACGTTACAATCATAGTACGCCTTCATTTTTAAAAATGATTCTGCGATCTCACGGTTCTCTCTCGAAATTAGAGGGAGACTCTGAGGAAGGAATAACTCAACTTTCGAAATTGGATGTCGTTTTAAGTTTCCAATTGGAAGTGATAGTGATGGAGGTAAAGGGTTTGAAATCATTGGCACCCAATCGTATTGTCTACTGCACCATGGAGGTTGAAAACGGCGAGAAATTGCAAACAGACCAAGCTGAAGCCTCGAAGCCTATGTGGGATACCCAAGGCGATTTTACAACGACTCATCCATTGCCCGTAGTCAAGGTTAAATTGTATACTGAAAACCCTGGTATGCTAGCTTTAGAAGACAAAGAATTGGGTAAGGTGACGATAAAACCCACTGCTTTGTCATCGAAAACTCCTGAGTGGCATCGTATGGTGGTGGCGAAGAATCTTCCGGATCAAGATCTGCGCATCAAAATAGCCTGTCGTTTAGAGAAACCACCAAATATGAAACATTGTGGTCATTTGTATGCAATTGGCAAATCTGTATGGAAGAAATGGAAGAAACGTTATTTTGTATTAGTACAAGTCTCCCAATACACCTTTGCCATGTGCAGTTACAAAGAAAAGAAATCCGAACCAGCGGAAATGATGCAGTTGGATGGCTACACTGTAGATTATATTGAAGGAGCCAGTGCAAGCCTTATGTTTGGCACCGATCTAAATGGTGGCCGTTTTTTCTTTAACGCTGTGCGAGAGGGTGATAGTATTGCCTTTGCCTGTGATGACGAAAACGAATGCAGTCTATGGGTAATGGCAATGTATCGCGCCACTGGCCAATCACACAAACCGACACCGCCAGTTACTCAGGACAAAAACTCGGCCATATCGAAAATTCAGGGTGATGCTGACAAGGCACGTAAACACGGAATGGAGGATTACATTAGTGCCGACCCATGTTCTCTAGATCATGCACTCTTCTTTAAAATGCTGCAAAATCTCGCTTTAGAATATCGCCTTAATGATCAATACGCTTCCTTAGGTTGGTTTAGCCCCGGCCAAGTATTTGTGCTGGATGAATATTGTGCTCGTTACGGTGTTCGCGGTTGTTATCGTCATTTATGTTACCTCTCCGATCTGTTGGATCGCGCCGAGAAAGATTTCATGATCGATCCAACACTCATCCATTATTCATTTGCCTTTTGCGCCAGCCATGTGCATGGTAATCGACCAGATGGCGTTGGTAGTATCACACATGAGGAGAAGGAGAAGTTCACCGAAATTAAAGAACGTCTACGAGTGTTACTCGAGTATCAAATCACCAATTTCCGCTTCTGTTTTCCATTCGGTCGACCGGAGGGAGCACTGAAAGCAACACTCTCGCTTCTGGAACGTGTTCTCATGAAAGATATCGTCACGCCTGTACCACCCGAAGAGGTACGACAAATGATTAAAAAGAGCTTAGAATCTGCGGCCTTGGTAAATTATACACGCTTATCATCTGAAGCTAAAATAGAAGAAGATTTACGTGGCGAGGTATCGGTGCCGGCTGCGAAGAAACTTGAAGATTTAATTCATTTGGCAGAGTTGTGCGTCGACTTGCAACAGCAGAATGAAGAACACTATGCCGAAGCGTTTGCCTGGTTCAGTGATCTACTGGTAGAACATGCGGAAATATTTTGGTCACTTTTCGCTGTTGATATGGATCGTGTATTATCTGAGCAACCACCGGACACCTGGGATTCATTCCCTCTTTTCCAAATTCTCAACGATTATTTGCGTGCTGACGACAATCTGAGAAACGGTCGCTTCCATCAGCATCTGCGCGATACATTTGCTCCATTAGTCGTCCGGTACGTTGACTTAATGGAATCATCGATAGCTCAGTCCATCAATAAAGGCTTCGAGAAGGAGCGCTGGGAGAGCAAAGGCAATGGTTGTGCTACATCCGAAGACCTCTTTTGGAAACTCGATGCCTTACAATCCTTCATACGCGATCTCCATTGGCCAGAGCCCGAATTCCGCCAACATCTAGAACAGCGACTTAAAATGATGGCAGCGGAAATGATCGAACAGTGTATAGCCCGAACGGATGCGTCGTTCCAATCATGGCTTAAGAAGAATATTGTCTTTGTCTCATCAACCGATTACATAGTCCCAACGGAAATGTGCGCCATGGTAAATGTGATATTAAATGCTAAAAATCAAAGTTTTAAATTGACCACCATAGACGGAATTGACCTGTATAAATTTCATGCAAAAATTGACGATCAGCTCGATAAAGCGAATGTAGCCATGACACAAGGCCTCAGTGGTAAACTTATGTCTGTGCTAGAGTCGACTTTGTCCAAATTGGCACGCTACGACGAAGGTAGTTTGATTGGCTCTATTCTAAGTTTTACGAATGTATCAAGCTCTGGCAAAGATCTGGGGCAAGGATATGTTATATTTTTCCGCAATAATATGGAACAGATCCGCGGTAAGATTGGAGATGATCTGTGGACGCTGAATTTCTTCGAACAATGGTACACGCAGCAAATTAATATGCTTTGCAATTGGCTTTCTGAGCGTTTGGATCATTCACTCCATTATGCTCAGGTGCAGGCGTTATCCCATATCGTCAAAAAGATCTATTCGGACTTTGAGTTACAGGGTATGCTAGAGGAAAAGCTAAATTCTAAAGCATATCAAACTGTTGCACAACGTATGGCTACCGAAGAAGCGACTTGTGCTCTAACCATGCCTGACGTGGCAGAAGGTGATGAAACTGTCGAGGATGGTAGAGCACTCGACGGCACCGAAGAGGAGGGTGCCGCCGAGGATAATGGGCCACGCGTTAGAATGCCTCAGCCGAAAGACGTTACGGCTCAGGCAGCGGCTGTTACCAACGTTGTGGCCGGTCGCGTCGGTAATCTCCTCGGCAAGGGCATCGGCGGCTTAAGCTCAAAACTTGGTACTGGCGGTTGGTTCTAATGGCAATTACGAACGATCATTGGTAAGGTGGTCCTTTTCCTCCTGCTGCTGGTGCTGCTGATGGCGGTGGTGATGGCGTGACCACCACGTGACACCACTTCTTCACTTCTCCAACTGTAACAACAACATCAAACAACAACAAATATATAGGCACATTTATGGAACAATATATTAACGAATAGATACCAAAATTTAAATTTTAAATTATATCTACATACATATTATAATGAATTATATAAAATATTATAATTATTATTACTATTATTAACATTATTATTACTAATAAATAATATTATTACATATATTTAATTATTATATTAAACAAGAAACCGAAAAAAATATTAACATGTATTGCATTTTGGTGGCAGATGTAGCAGTAGAAATAATTAATTTTTACTAGGCAAATTACTTACATTTGAAAGATACGTCAAAATATTCTATATATATACATAAATTAATAAATTAATATTTAAAATAACAACAACAACTAAACAAAATTATACCAAAGATTAAATAAAAAATGCTTATTCCCGAACAAAAAAAAAAAAAAGAATGAAAAAAACAAACAAAAATATAAAGTAAAATATAACACCACAAAAACACCAACAACTTGTTTCTTCTCTTCAATTGAGACAGCAGAATAAGTGGATTCATAATTATACGGATTAGTATGAAACATTCCCGGCAAATAATACATGACTGAAAAGTAATTTATTATTTCCTGATCTTCATCATAGGATTTACAGTTTCATAGAGTAAAATCATGAATTTGTATTTGGCCATTTTGTCATAGGAGAGCATATGAGAGTACTTGCATCATTGCCCAATGAATCAAAATTTTAAGAAAAAATGGTCTTAAAATAAAAAAGTGAGTAAAATATGAATACAACTTTGCAGTCCTTATGATCATCATTGTAACTAAGCTACGCTTTGGACTCTTTAATTTAATTATATTTTCGTTAACTGATACAAGTCAGAAACAATATTTTTTCAACTTTTTATTTTTCAAGCATGGTGAAACTTTCTGGAGAAATGTCCATATACATTCCTTTGACCACGTAGATGCACAACATTATTAGTTCTTCGAAATGTATACTTTTAAGTTTTTTTTTTCAAAAAATTATTTTTAAGTGGTAACGTGGCAAAAATGGATAAAAATGGTACCAACCATACTATTGTAGTGCGAAAATTTCTCTGACCATGTAGAAGCGCAATATAAATGGATTTTTGAGAGCACCTAGAAACATGAGATCGAGGATGTAAAGGGATCTGCGGATGTATTTTTTTTTCGAAACTAGGTAGAAAAGGATAAAAATGATAAACAAGAATGGAGTTCAGCTAGAATAGGGCTATTCGGCAAGGACATTCATCTGCATATATGAGCTATCTAAATGATAACCATTAACTGGCTTTTCAGCGTGCAAAGTAGCGGGTACTGCTAGTAAAATAATAAAAGAGTGCAACGCGAAAATAACGTTGGTCTGCACCTTTAAGTGCATATATCTGTCTGTTTCGAATATTTATTTATGTATGTACATAACTAATCGAAAATATTACCAAATATTTAGCATGCTAAACTTGCTACGTTAAGGGAAATGTCCATTTCAACCCTGGTATTGGCATTCGGAAAACTAATGTTTAGCTGCGGACAACAATCGGATAGCGATTTGTCTATCCAATTCCTTTCCTAATTATAATTTAATTGATCTCCTTTTATTGAAATATATTCTAAATTAAATATATCGTCACCAGAAATCCAAAAAGACGTAACAAGCATTTTCATAACTTTACAGGAGAAGCAAAAAACGATGTAAAATCTTGAATACTTAACCAATTAACGACTTTTTGTTATGAATGGTTTAATATTTGACGGCACATTTATTTGAAAAAAAAAATTTATATTTTCTTACTATGGTCGTTTTATGTGTGATACGTTTTTTGGTCTATCAATTGTGAAACAAAAAGTCGTATCATCAATGCTAATTATGAAGAACATTGTGAGCCACATATTTTTCCTTATCTGAGTGGTTTTTAGACTACATTATAATAAAAAGAAGATTTTTAAACATATTTTTATAAAAACAAATTTATTAGAGGAAACTTCAAGTAACAAAAAATTATTTTTTTTTCAGATAAAGTAATTCATAGTTTGACTGAAAGTAATTTAAAAAAATAGTATTAACGTAACTTAAATTATTGTTCGGAAGGTAAATCATAGTAAAATTAATGATAATCCTCCTAAAGCAGGGATCTCCGATTATTTTGTACCTCTATCGCCAAATCAACTAAACAACTTCAGTTTTGTTAAAAAATCGATAAATTCCATTTTATATTTAGTTCTTGTAAAAAATGTATGGAATTCAGATATTATATGTTAATTGAATATTTTCAACATTTAATTATTCTTAATAAAAATTAAAATTTTTCTTTTACCGTGACCTAGTTTAGGCAACTCATAATGCAGAATACACTTTCAACGCAGGGATTACTGGTTAAAAACAATTATCATTAAAAATATACTTTTTCTTCTTTATGAAGCACTTTCTAATATTGAGTTGATCTCTTTCTCCCGTTTTCATGGGCCAATGTCTTCTAAATATTATTTCAGGTATTTTAAATTAAACTAAAAAAATCTGAATAAATGCATATAGATGAATTTTGAAAAATCTGTGTTCGTTCAAAAACAGCGTTTTCGGTCGTCTACATTTAGTAAAGCTTTTTAATTATTATATATAATCGACGGGAATACGCCTTTTTTGATTTTTTAAGAAAACCGCAAAAGTTAACAAAATACAATTATCTTTAAAATAAGCCTTCATTCTCTGAATAGTACCTACGCGTTTTCACACAATACCATTTTCTACCACAATACCATTTCCTACTTCCAACCTTTTTTCTTGATTTTACTAATTCTCAATTGGTCATATCTTAAAAAAAAAACTTTATTCGCCCTCTATAAATCTAATATTTTATAGATTGCAGTTATCCTATCATGTTGCAACTAAATCGGAAATGGAAATTTAATTTGATTTGATACAAATTGATGATTTGCATACAAATTGTAATATATTTCTCTGCAAAGTAACGCCAATATAATAAAATCGGAGGACAGATTTAAAATTTTCTAAAATTAGCTAAGAAAATCGCCAACTATTTTATAAATCACCAAGCCGCCAAATCGAAAATAAAGTCGCCAAACATATTTAAAATTCGCCACATTTGGCGAGAAATCGCTATATCTGACAACCCTGACCGGAAGCAATAATTTAAAATCTTGCAGGTGATCCCATTTCTTTTTGAAGATTTTTACTCTATGTGAATGTAATAGGGAGGGTCCAGGGTAATGCTCGTTGTGGAAGCACTTCATAATCGTCCAATATGTTTGTTTTGAAATAAATAGTGTCAGATGGATCATATGCCACTCAAAAGAAATGAGACAATAGGCAACGCACTTGTTGTTTTGTTTGTACAGTTGTGATGTTACGATTTTTTGTTTCATTGTATGACACATTTGTTGTTACGTCTTTTTGGAATTCCTCTATAAAATTGTGAATTTTGGATATTGAAGTGTAAAATTTTTCAGAGATATGTATTTTAGGCTATTTCACCATAATCAATTAAAAACACAATTTTGGGATTTTTGATGTTTGGTCATTTTGGATTTCAGGTGACGATATATAATAATATGGGTAATTCTACATGTTGGGTCGAAACATGGATTTTGACCATCATCGATATTGATGAAATTTGGCACATACAGTGGTCCAAAGTTGGTAATCTCCAGAGTTTTTTGGAAGAGATGGCTTCCTTATCGATATCATATCTTTGGATGGTGTCATCCGATTTTAACGATATTGATCTCATCTGAAAGATTTACACCTCCTCTTTCGGCATCTGCATGCAAATTTGAATACCAATATGAATACAAGGACTCCAAAAACTAAAAATAACTTTAATCCTTTAATATCCTGAAAACAAGTAAGGAAAGGCTAAAGTCGGGTGGGGCCGACTATATAATACCCTACACCACTCCCAGCGTATATACCTTGCTTTGATTACTAAACCCAGGTATTTCATGGGAGCAATTTAATGTAGTTCATATAAATAATAGGATGAATCGGACGGACATTTGAAGGGGGCCTATAACAACACTTGAGGCCTGGTCCAAAACATGCACCTATATATTTCTCATCCACGGTAGGTATTCCTAGTTGAAACATAAATTGATCTGCAAAATTTGATGAAGATCCGATGTAAGATGTAGTTTCAAGAGCTGTAATAGAGCAGAAAGGGGCCCCATTTGGGTTATACCAAAGTATGGACATATGGGCATCTCCCAAACAAGTAAGGAAAGGCTAAAGACGGACGGAGCCACTATATGATACACCTTTCACACTTTCTATCTCATTACAATTCAATTCGGTAAAAAAGTGAAATCGGGGAGGATTTTTGAATCATATAAATGTATGTGTTTGGCAAAAAATTTTAAATCGGAATGGACATTTGTATGGGAGTATATTGATACCTGTAACGATGTGACCCGATTTATGTTATGTATGTTTATTGGTGAAATATAATATGCAAAGTTTGGCCAAAATCGGTTAAACATTCGGGAGCCACATTTGTATTGGAGCTATATCTAAATCTGAACATTTCTTTCATTATGCTTTCAGCATAGGTTTTTCTAGTTCGATTATAAAATGTTGTGTCAATTTTAAAGAAAATCAGGTACAATATGCGGTTTCTAGAGCGGAAAATGTCAAATCGGCAGCGACATTTGTATGGGTGCTATATCAAAATCAGAACCGATCTTACACACTTTCAGCATAGGTGTTTCTAGTTCGATTATAAAATGTTGTGCCAATTTTAAAGAAAATCGGGTACAATATGTGGTTTCTAGAGCGGAAAAAGTCAAATCGGGAGCGACATTTGTATGGGGGCTATATCTAAATCTGAACCGATGTTACCCGCTTTCGTCACAGGTAATTCTAGTTAGATTATAAGGTGTTATGCAAAATTTGAAGAAAATCGGATACTATATGTGCTTTATAGGGCGGAAAAAGTCAAATCAGGAGCGACATTTGTATGGGGACTATATCTAAATCTGAACCGATCTTACCCACTTTCAGCATAGGTGTTTCTAGTTCGATTATAAAATGTTGTGCCAATTTTAAAGAAAATCGGGTACAATATGTGGATTTTAGAGCGGAAAAAGTCAAATCGGGAGCGACATTTGTATGGGGGATATATCTAAATCTGAACCGATCTCACCGACTTTCAGCATAGGTGTTTCTAGTTCGATTATAAAATGTTGTGCCAATTTTAAAGAAAATCGGGTACAATATGTGGATTTTAGAGCGGAAAAGTCAAATCGGGAGTGACATTTGTATGGGGCTATATCTAAATCTGAACCGATCTTACCCACTTTCAGCATAGGTGTTTCTAGTTCGATTATAAAATGTTGTGCAAATTTTAAAGAAAATCGGGTACAGTATTTGGATTTTAGAGCGAAAAAAGTCAAATCGGGAGCGACATTTGTATGGGAGCTATATCTAAATCTGAACCGATCTTACCCACTTTCAGCATAGGTGTTTCTATTTCGATTATAAAATGTTGTGCAAATTTAAAAAAAAATCGGAAATATGTGGATTTTAGAGCGGAAAAAGTCAAATCGGGAGCGACATTTGTATGTGGGCTATATCTAAATCTGATCCGATCTCACCCACTTTCAGCATAGGTGTTTCTAGTTCGATTATAAAATGTTGTGCCAATTTTAAAGAAAATCGGGTACAATATGTGGATTTTAGAGCGGAAAAAGTCAAATCGGGAGCGACATTTGTATGGGGGCTATATCTAAATCTGAACCGATCTTACCCGCTTTCGTCACAGGTATTTCTAGTTAGATTGTAAGGTGTTATACAAAATTTGAAGAAAATCGGATACTATATGTGCTTTATAGGGCGGAAAAAGTCAAATCGGGAGCGACATTTGTATGGGGCCAAAATTTTTCATTCCTATCTATATAAAGGGTGATTTTTTAGCTATTATCTTTTTGGCAACACTGGTTTAAACAGCTGACGCACGTTTCGTGTTTTGTTTCACTGTCAAACATCTTCAGTTTGGTCTATAATTTAACCATGAATCGTCTTACAAACGAACAAGACTTGCAAATTATTAAATAAATAAACAAATAAAATTAAATAAATACTAAATTTGTCCAACTAAATTGTTGGACATTAAATCACCAACACTCTTACGTAGAGTACGAACTGAAGAAAATATCGCAGCTGTATCGGCCGGTGTTAATGATGTCCAACAATTATCGATTCGTCGCCGTTCGCAGCAATTGGGCCTCTGTTACTCAAAAACGTGGAAATGCCAAAATTGGACTAAGCGGATGGACCATTCGAGGCGCAGTCAAGGTCAACATTTGCATGAAATAATCTTCAAACATTAAATTATATAGACCGTACTATCGATTCAAATAAAGATTTCATGAATTTTTCTGAATTTTATGTGTTTTATTTCCTATAGCTTTAAAAAAATCACCCTTTGCATTAGAGTCGCTTAAAAATAAAAATTGTCGATGTTCCCGACTAAAATGAAAGATTCATTTGTTTTACGGGTTCTCCCATAATATTTCGCTTTTATCATTGTCCGTTCGTGAACTGGGCGCGTTAAAAAACATCTATAAAACAGGGTTTTCTTGAAAAGAATTCAATATTAGAATGTTATTGTGAAAAAAATGGATTAGAAATTAAAATCTGGACCGAACCTTATTAAACCGTATCAAAAACATGTAATGTGACCCAGTATAATGACAGATTTTTACAATTTTATTGTATTTTTTGCAATTTTGTATGAAATCTGCTAAATTTACACTTTTTTAGGGGCTCGTTGGAGAGGTATTGATTACAAATTTATGAACTTCTTAACCGATTGAGGGTCGCACATTTTTTAAATGGTTTAAATGTGAAATAACAGTTGACATATGGAGTCATTTGCGTCATAAACATATTCTACTCTTTTTATTCAACTCTTTTTGGTCATTCAATGGATAGACGTAGGGAAGAACTTTTTAGGGGGGAAATGCTAAAATAATACAGATAGAAACATGAAGTTTGAAACATTTTTAACAAATATTCTTCTTTTTTATTTGATGCCCATATCGCCATTCTATGGCACTCCAAGTACGAAACTGATTTATTAAAATAACTATTTCCTTTGGAAAATAAAGTCCTCTAAAAAGCACAAACGACCACGAAATAAAAAACTGAGTATGCAGTTTTGCTATTAGTGACCTATAGTTTAAGTTTTATATAGTCTCGTTCTTAGGAGGGAAATCGTGTCGCACGTAGGTATTGTAACAGCTTTTGTGCAGTTTTCCTCCAAATTTATCCATTAAAATATCGAATTTTCAGTTTTTTTTCAAAAAATAGCTTTGCCTAAGACTAGAATGTGTTTACTCCATATATCAGTTGTTATTTCACATTTAACGAATTTAGCTCGAATTTCGTTTTATATTAGCTTGGGGCAATATGCGTATCATTAAAAAGACAATCACAATATCTTTCAGTGGTAATAAATTCCCTTATAATAACATTTATTCTAAAAAATTTTGTTAATAAATTTGTTAACTGGCTATATTGTTCTGTACATATGCTTAAAGTTATTTTAGTGCTACTTTTGATGCATTTTTTAAATCCGTAATAACTTTCACATTTTTATATTTACATATTTATTATATATATTGTACACACCGAATTTCACCATTTTAGCTGAAGGTACGAATTTGGAAAAAAACTTTTATTTTTCGTGTCTACGCAGTCTGGGGAATGGCACAGTATCTTATAATTCAACTAGAAATATTTGTGGTGTAAATCAGTCAAATCGGTTCAGATTTAGATATAGCTCCCATACAAATTTCGATTCCGATTTAAATTTTTCCGCTCTACACACATATTTTAACCGATTTACTTCAAATTTGGCACAACACCTTATATTTCAACTTTAGACGTCTATGGTGAAAGTGGTGAAATTTCGCTCTCGGATGAATGACTTGCCTGCTTTGGCCTGATAACTTGGGAATCAAAATGCTATTAACGCGAAATGATGGAATTTGATAGTACGATATGCCCTAATTCTAGAAAAATGTTTTAAACAAAATCGTTGTAGCGAATTATTACCTTCGGTTATATGCTGCTCCATTGTTGAACTTTTTTATTTCTATAATTTTTTGTTCATAGCAACTTATGCCGTCACAAACTAACGAGTGAGTGTATAGCTAAATCAGAAAAATTTGAAAAAATGGCTTTAAAAAATCTTTTCAAAATTTATATGACAGATTTCAAGGTGTTACAAACGGAATGACAACATGAAATATTTCTCAAAAGTTTCATGGTATCTCTGCCATAGAGATGATTTATTACTACATGATTGAAGTACTCGACATAAATTTCAGAGTACACATTAACTAAATTTTAAGAAAAAAACAAGTAAAAACGGCGTTAAGTTCGGCCGGGCCGAACTTTATATACCCGCCACCATGGATTGCAGACACTATCGATTTTCGAAGAAGTGCAGTAATATTACAGGGAAATATATTTTTTTTTTAATGTAGCCAAACGAAAACAAATACAAATATTGAAAAAATAATTTTACAAATAAATAAGGCAAGGCTACCAATACGTTTACACTATATACATCAAAATAATACTTCAAGTCAATTCAAAAAATAAATATTCTTATACTTATATTTTCAAAAAAAAAAAAACGTAATTACCATAAATATTGGCAGATAGTGAGTGCTACAGTTGGTTGCATTTCCATTCCATTTTAATTCCAAAAGTACAAATTTTTAAAAACCATTATCTCATGATTCAAGCAATTTTGGCCGTAAAAGTAAAAAGTAATAAAAATCTTTTTATTTTGCTTGTCTATGCAGTCAAAGGAATGAATTCCGAATTCCACGATTTACCCCCTTAAAAGTACGACTTTCTAAAATCTCTTTATTTTACGTGTCTACGCAATTAGAAGGATGTACACATCGAATTTCAGCATTCTAGCTGTGCCCGTTTAGTTGGTACTATTTTGTAAATGTAGAAAAAATCTTTTATTTTTCGTGTCTTCGCAGTCAGGGGAATGTATACTCCGAATTTCATGACTCTAGCTGCGATCATTTGGTTGGTACTATTTGTATCCCCCTTTTCCATTTTAACCCCAAAAAGTACAAATTTCGAAAAATCCGTTTATTTTACGTGTCAACGCAATCAGAGGAATGTATACACCGAATTTCATTATTTTAGGTGCAGCCGTTTGGTTGGTACCATTTTTATCCCTCTATTCCCATTTAATACCTTAAAAGTATGAATTTGAAAAAAATAATTTTATATTATGTATCTACTCAATTAGAGGAATGTACACACCGAATTTCGTGTTTTTATGTGCAGCCGTTTGGTTGGTACCATTTTTATGCCTTTTGTGTCATTTCACCCCCTACGAATAAAAATCTATTTATGGTGGACGTTTTTGTTATAGGGGGAATGCGCATACCCAATATCAAGTAAGTACAGGCAGAAATGCTTAAATACTCCAAAATATTGCGGATTATTATGGGTATTTTTAGTCCTTGTGAGGGAAAAAATTTCCCTTTGGGTCGATTTCGCCCAGTTTCAATCCCAACCGATCTACGAAAGACGCATTTATGGAACATTGGGACGTCCTAGCTCCTATCGTTTAGATGCTAGCACGCTTTCAACAGACGGACGGACGTCTTTATAGGGTCTCAGGTCGATATTACAAGGTGTTACAAACGGAAAGACAAAGTTAGTATACCCCCATTCTGGAGGTGGAGGGTATAACAACACGTTTTTTAAATAAAATTTCATAAATGGAATTTTTTCATTACGAAAAATTTCTTAGTTTTCTTCTTACTTAAAACATTGTAAATTTTCTTCCACACAAGTATGAATTTTTTAATAGATTCAAAGAAATATTTTCAAGTAAGTTATTTCTAGTAAAAGAAATATTTACAATGACTTTGAAGGAAGGAAACTTGACTTATACCTAGATAATTTTCCTTCTTTTAAGGAATTTTTACTAAACTGGAGTATGGATTTTACTCAGATTTAGTAATGCTATTTTTCTGAGTGTATCATTTATATAATCCCTTTAGATGCGAAATATATGTGAAAGAACAAATGATTTTTTAAAATTTTCATTATCTGAAATGCACAATGACTTTACTTTATGAAATAAACCATTTGTAAAGTTTCATTATGAAATCGTTATTTTTAGTACAAAACTAGATTTGCGATTTTTGTTGATAGGTTTTTTTAATTTTAGATGACGATATCAATTTGGCTGAACACTAGTATCATATCTTGAAGGCAAGTTACGATTTTTGCTTCAATCTCTGTTATTGATTCTGCAGATGAATCTTTTTCTACAGATTTGTAAGAAATACGATCTGTATCACTTTCTATATTTTTTGTAAAATCTAATATGAAATGTGAATAATACAAATGAACACTCTTACTTTTGATTTCACAACGTCATTATTCACAAAAATCAATAAAACCAGAATATATTATACTTTTCTCTTGTTATACCCTACACCACTTCGTGGACTAGGGTATTATAAGTTAGTTTTCAGCCAAATGTTTGTAACACCAAGAACTAATCGAGTTAGATCCACCTTTAAGTATACGGATCGGACCAGCTGAATCGATTTAACGATGTCTGTCTGTCCGTCTAAGCTTGTTCGCACTCTACAGGTCGCAATTGTTGTCCGATTGTTATAAAATTTGCAGAAGTTATTTTTTTCGGTCAAGGACCATCGGTATTGAATTTGGGGGAAATCGGTTCAGATTTAGATATAACCTACATACAAATATCTCTATAATTTACACTATTACTGCTCTAGAATACACATTTTACATGGGATCATGACAAAATTTTCAGGATAGTGTATATATTTGAACTAGAAACAGCTAACGAGAAAGTGGACCACATGGGTCCATGTTTTGATATAGCCCCATACAAATGTACCTCCGGTTTACAATATTACTGCTCTAAAATTCACATTTTACATCGGATCTTGATTAAATTTCCCACACAATGTTACATTTCGACTATAAACGCCTATTTTGAAAGCCAGCTATATAGGTCAATGTTTTGGTATAGCCCTTACACAAATGGGCCCCCAGTTTACACTATTATCGCTCTAGAACCCACATCTTACATTCGATCTTGACAAAATTTTGCAGATCATGTTATATTTCAATAAAGAATACCTACATTGAGTGTGTGATCTATAAGGGTCCACTTTTTAATGTAGCGCCCTTACAAATCGGTCCCCATTTTTCTTATTACCCCTCTAGGAACCACATTTTACATCGGAAGTTTATCAAATTTTGCAGATTATATTTCAACTAAGAATACATACTATGAAAGTCAAATATACATATGTGTCCATACCTTGGTATAACCCAAATGGGGCCCCCATTCTACTCTATTACAGCTCTAGAAACTACATTTTACATCGGATCTTGATCAAATTTTGCAGATTATGATATATTTCAACTAGGAATACATACCGTAAATGAGAACTAAATAGGCCCATGTTTTTGCACAGGCCCCATGTGTTGCTATAGACCCCCTTCAAATGTCCGTCCGATTCATCCTATTACCGCTGTATAATCTGTATTTGTCATTAGATCTTGATCAATTTTCCAGATCATGTTATATTTACTTTACTCAGAATATCTGCCGGATAATTAGATCAATTGCCATATTATTTACCATATTCGACAAATTTTACTAAAGATTAATTTACCGTAATTGCCGTAAAGTTTATATGAACTACATAAAATTGTTCCCATGAAACACCTGGTATATACGCATATATTGTGGTATAGGGATTATGTATTCCCTCCACTAGGGTATTATTCTTTGTGCATTTGTTTGTAACACCCAAAAGGAAACGAGTTAGACCCATCGTTTATTAAACAGTTCGGCTTAGAATCACTTTCTGAGTCGATTTTGCAATGTCTGTCTGTCCTCCTATCCATGTAATGTTGTAATCAAAGTACAGGTCGCACTTATTGTTCGATTTTGGCACAAGTAAGTTTTGTGGATAAAGGACGAACGCTATTTAATCGATTCATATTTAGATATAGCCCCCATACAAATTTCGATCCGCTCTAGAAACCACGTATTGTACCCGATTTTCTTTAAATTTGACACAACATATTATAATCCAACAAGAAACAGCTACAGTGAAAGCGGCAATTTGACTTTTTCCGCTCTAGAAACCATATCGAGCCCTTAGCGCGGAATTATCGTAAGCGATATTTTCTGAAAATATTTTTTATTGTTGAATTTAAAATTGAATGGGCTGTTACATAAATAAAAATTGTCAAAATAGAATAGAAGATACACTTTAGAAATGCTACTTATATTAGAAGTACCGACAGAGAAGAGATTAAATTATAAGACAGACACAGACGGTTGTTCACACATATATAGACAACTTGTAAACAAAAATAGAAAGAGAAAATACACATTAGTTACCACCAACTCTTGAAGGAACAAAGTTCGTTGTTTGTTTTATTGAAATGTAATTATTGTAATAGTCGATTGTAAATTTGTATGTATATTAATTGTGATATTTTTGTAATTTTGTTTAGTGTAACACCCCTGAAGATGATCGAAAAAGTCGAATCGAAATATTGGGCAAAATTTAAATAAAAAGATAACAACAAAACCAACACAATCCAAGTTTTATCATTTTATGACCTCAAGCTGGACAATATCAAAAACATAATTCAACAACAGGTCAACAATACACACATACATCAAATTTTCAAAATGTCAAAATTGTTAACGTTTATATAAAAAATGGTGCTAAGATTTGATCGTAAGTCGCTGCTCACATTTTCAAAGAAAGCAATTTTATCGCAAGCGACAGTTTATGAATTTAGGCAAAAACTGTCAGATAATGTAAGATGTTCATGTAATGTAAAATGTTTTGAATAGGTCTATCAATATATTGATGCAATAATAAGTGTATTTTAATACCCTCGGTCATAGAATGAAGTGTTCGTATGTTGGTTGAAAGTACGATAGGTTACGAACGACCTAAGCTAAGAGGTTCGAAGTTCCCAGATATTTGTTTTATATATTTTGTATCGATCCAGAAGAAAAAAGTTTACCCACAAGAACTGAAAGTAGCTCTAAATTATTGTCTTTTTGGAGAACACAAAGCTATATACATGGTTTTGTTATCATTTCCCTACTATTGTGGGTAAACGTTAACATTTATTTTATCCAAATAATGGCAAATTTGACAAAGAAACATAATATTTAGCTTAATATAGTGATGAAAATTGGCATATTGCCCACAATTCTATAGAGTTAAAGAGTAACCAAGTAAAAACGGTGTTAAGTTCGTCCGGGCCGAACTTTATATACTCTCCACCATGGATTGCATTCCACAGAGGCTTTCGATTTTCGCAGAAAAGAAGTAATATTACAGGAAAATATAATTTTTTTAATATAGCCAAACCAAAACAAATAAAAATATAGAAAAAATAATTTTATAAATAAATATAATATTTTTATTATTTCGAACCACGCTTCTAAGGCAAGGCTACCAATACATTTACACTATATATAACGAAATAGTACTTCAAGTCAATTTAAAAAATAAATATTTTTATATTTATATTTTCAAAAAAGCTTACATACCATAAATATTGATAGTGGATGCTACAGAAGGTTGTATTTCCATTATATTTTAATTCCAAATGAACAAATTATGAAAATCCATTATTTCACGTACATAGTGCAAAATAACCTAACTCAATGATTCAACCAATTTTTGACGTAAAAGTAAAAAGTTAAAATTTTGAAAAATCTTTGTATTTTGCGTGTCTATCAGTCAGAGCAATGTATACACCGAATTCCACATACTCAATATCAAATTTGGACGTCCTAGCTCCTTTCGTTTAGATGCTAGCGTGCTTTCAACAGACGGACGGACATGGCCAGATCGTCTTAGAATTTTACGACGATCAAGAATATATATACTTTATAGGGTCTCAGGTCGATATTTCAAGGTGTTACAAACGGAATGACAAAGTTAGTATACCTCCATCCTGGAGGTGGAGGGTATAAAATCTTCAGTTTTCGTTAAGAACGTTATCATAACATAACTGGCAATCATTGCCAGTTGATTCTATACACTCTACAATTGAATCATTTTGTAAAGGAAGAATAATTTGGGCCCCTTTTAATATGGATATTTTGTAGATAGTAGGCTGGACGAAATGAATATCAATTTAATTATTCGTTCAAAGAAAAATTCAATATCAATATTACCTAAAAACTTTTTTATGAAATATGACTATTAATTATAGGAATTCAAATGTGTCCAAAATAGTTTTTTATTAACGATTTGAGGTACTTTTCTGTTAATTTTCCCTTTCTAAAAGTAGTGTTATCTATTTTATTAAGTTGTTTTAATATTTTTTTTATAATAAAAAGTGTGTTTTTACTAAAATTTCGAGGTGTAATCGAAAAAAACGTATATCGTAAGCGCCATAGTTTTTTCAGTATTTCTAGCCGCAAGTACAATATTTGTATGCGGCGGAATTAAAACATTTTGCATTAAACCATATTTCATTTTATGCAAATATTTCAAAATAATCAATAAAAACCTTCTCCTGTAAAATGTGTGTTTTGTCGCTTGCGATCATTCCGCGCTAAGGGCTCGATATATTGTATCGGATTTTCTTTAAATTTGGGGCAACATCTTATAATCCCACTACAAACAACTGTGGTGAAAGCGGGTAAGATCAGTTCAGATTTAGATATAGCCCGTGTACAAATGACGTTCACTATATGACTTATTAGCTTATAGCTCCAATACAAATTTCGCTCCGGATCTGACTTTTTGCGCTCTATACCCTACATATGTAGTACCCATAGAAAAATTGTTTCCGATATCACTTTTTTCCCCGAATTCAATTGTAATGGTGTAGAAAGTAATGTAATGGTGTATAGCAGAAGTGACCTATAAAAATTTTTATTTTAAACTTTTCACTTTAATATAAATTAAATACCAGAAGATTAGATTGTATTTAGCCCCTTTCTTTTGGTATAAATAACAGCAGTTTCCAACGATGTTAAGTACTTGTTTTAGATGAAACATTGGAAAATATCCAATTATCGGTGTTTTTATATATTTTTTGCTATTAAAGCTATTAAAATAATCGATATGCCCTAATATACACACTTTATAGACTACATAATCAACCACTTTCACAATTCTACAGCTCACAACAAACATATCTTCGTCTGCATTTCACTCACTACCATAAACTCAACATCTTCACTTCCTTACAACCCTCTTCCTCTCCCCTTCTTCTTTTTTCCTTTCATTCCTTTTCAGACGCCAAGGATATGCACAATGGATCCAGATGGAGTGTACAGAAGCATTCTGGTTTTTTAAACCTAACCAAACCAATACACGACTTATGAAACCAAGACGCCTTTTGACGCACACAGGTCCATGAAATTTCACCTTGTTTTTAAATAATTAGTCGAAATGACCATTGAAGTGGACGCTTCAGTTCTATCTGGATTTCTTCAGTGTAATGCATGCATTTTTATCTGCAAAATGTATTCCACACTTCTTGTTAAAAATTTTACGATGTCAGTTATATCACGTACTTTCACCGGTTGATTTTTCTATGCGACATCACAGATTTTTGTTACGATAATTTACTTCGTAGATCAGCGTTTTTAAACTATTTCACTCTAATTTCTGAAACAACACTCTTGCCGCGACTTTAAAAAGATCGATGTTGAGGAAGGATAGTCGTTAATTTTAAACCAGTTATTATGCTTTATTTTATTTTTTATTAAAGACAACACAAAACAATAACAAATTACTAATCAACCACTAAAAGCAGAGAATAGATATTTTTCCTTAATGGCTTCGATATCTGGCTGTATATAAAATGTTGCTGGGCCTACGTGTCTTAGCTAGTATTAATCGTGCTGGCACAGACGTGTGTGGTTGTCGTCTTTGGGGGAAGCTTTGGTACACTAATCGAGCTACTTCTCCCTCCAATTCCACTTCCGATAGTTGTACGTTGGTAAATTCTTCAGTTTTAGGAGGTCCATTAACAGTATCGAGTTCTTGAGATTCTGTTTCTGGAGGGCCATACACGGTGTCTGGTTCGGGTTTCTCTTCTGTCTGCGGTGGACCATAAACTGCATCTGGTTGATCGGGAGGACCATAAACAACATCTGGCTCAGCTGCGGGTGGACCATATACAATATCTGGCTCAGCTATAGGAGGGCCATAGACAACATCTGGCTCAGCTGCGGGTGGGCCATAAACTTCATCTGGCTCAGATGCGGGTGGACCATAAACAATATCTGGCTCTGCTGCGGGTGGACCATATACAGTATCGGGCTCTTGAGTTTCGGTAGGGAGATCAAAAGGCACTGCAGGAGTAACACCTGCTGGTGGATAGCCTGTAGGAGCTGGTTGTGCAAGTTGCTGGCGAGCTGATACTCGTCTTCTCAAGGACTTCTTACTTACGGGTTCAGCAGCAGCGAAACAAATTGCAATAGCAAGGACTAGTACGACTAGTTTCTTCGACATTTTTGTTTTTAATTCCATTTCGCTGGCAATCAGGGAAGTTCAATGGTGTATGTTCCATTGGTGTATATTGATGAAATGTCCAATGTTTTGTTCTTATATACAAAATATCGGAAGTTCTTTTGCTCTGACAATGAGGATTGTTTTTATGATAAATGAATTTTAATTTACTGCCGGGCTGTTGAATTTTAGTTTGTACAACTATTATTTAGCCACTATGGGCACATATGGACAAGTGTACATTGTCCATGTATGAGCATGACATTTTCGGAGCTCTTGAACCCACCGATTGGAAGTCGTGATTTGGGCCTCATTTAGTTTAATTCAATTATTGCGAATGTTGTTGTTACTTATATTCTCCCCTTGAGCGTGTAAGCACTATTCCCGATTAATATTCAAAACATAATCGATGGAATTTAAAAGTGTAATAATAATGTTTTTTCAAACAAAACTTAGGACAACCTTGCGGCACAGAGTTTATGTTTTGTAAGTTCAATATTGTTCTCTGTATGTACATACGTAGGTATTTATGTCAGTCCGTCTATATGTATGATAAACACACATTCATGGATAAGTAATTATATTCGATTATAATCATCATTAATTAATGAAATATGAATTGGCACGTACATGGAAAAAGTTTTTCTTTTTCTTTTTAAAAAGTTTAATTTTATTGAGCCTTTTGAAATTCCGTTAATGTATAAACAGTAAATGTAATTTAAAGGAAACTTAAGACTATAATGTACTATCTTAATTCACATTAACCAAGTATACAGCACCATGCTTTCTAATATGAACGTTAAAATAAATAAAAAATTACATGTTAATGAAGATTGTTAAACGACCTTGCTCCCGGGGCTACTGTTGCTTGAGAGTGTACATATCTCATTTTGTCTTAAAAACTAATAATGACCTAACTAATTACATAACTAATACACAAAAAAGAAGACAAAAAACAAAAAAAAAAAAAAAACAAGAAACAAGAAACAAAAAACAAAAAACAAAAACAAAGGAAATGCAAATGAAAGAAAAGAAAAACTATCCCCTGTTTGTACCAGGCAATGCCTTTAAATAGAATCCCGGACGAATATTGACCGAAATGTCAAAATTCGGAGGGATTTCGTTAATATAGCCAATTGGCGACAGATAATTCGTATTCGACCAGTCAAAATCTTTCTGGCTGTCATAGATATCCAACATATACCCATTACTGTGGTTCGTCAACCTACATACAAATTTGGAGAGTAAATCGCAAACATATAAACCAACAGGAGTTATTCCGGACTCCCCGTATATTACCCTGTTAGAATATCGTTTACAACTAGACTCGTAGTACTTACCAATACAGTGACGCAGTATCTTTCTTTCCAAAATTTCCATTTCCCCTATAATCACGGGGGATACACTAAACCATATTGGGAAGCCATACAAAAAAACTGGTCTTATGCTCGTTTTATATAACAACAGCTTCGTACTCGTGGGAAGATCCCTATTCGAAAGCAGTCTCGAAAAAGAACGCAATATCTTGTATGACCTTTCCAATACCATTCTTGCGTGTTTATTAAATTTGAAAAGATTGCCGAACTTAATTCCCAAATACTTCATCTCATTCCTGAATGGAATTTCCACTCCATCTAAGAATAGAGACAATTCCTTACTTTCCGGTACAACAAATCGCTTACACTTCTTTGAAGCGTTCCTCAGACATATTGCCTCACATTTTGATGTATTAATTCTAATTCCCCAATCATGGTAAAAGCCCCTCACTTTTTCCAAATGACTATTTACCTTGTACAATGCGACAATGGGAGACTCATCATGAGCATAGAGCAGAGAGTCATCAGCATATAAAAGACCGTAGGAGTCAGAATCAATGTGCGGAAAATCATACATAAATATACTATACAAATGAGGAGACAAAATCGATCCTTGCGGAACACCACAATTAACATCCCCGAAAGTGGAGAAGACATTATTAAATTGAACACAGAAACGTCTACCAGAGAAGAAGCTATGAAACAGTCTCACTATGAAAGGATCAAAGTTCAGTCGAATCATCTTAAATAGAATTCCCAAATGGAAGGCATGGTCAAAAGCCTTCTCCACATCAAGTGACACTGCGACTGTGCACTGACGCTTTCGTAAATTACAAACGATGTCATTGTGAAATTTGAGCAGAGCATCCGTCGTTGAATGTCCCTTCCTAAAACCAAACTGTAAGCTTGGAATGTAGGAACCATCGATCCCAATATCCATCTTCTGTCGAATCGCCCGTTCAAATAATTTGCCGATATTCGATAGCATCGATATCGGCCTTAAGTTACCAATATCAGAATCATTCGCCTTCTTCGGAATAGGAACAATCCTCGAAACCTTCCACGCCACCGGAAAATAAGAATTATTGATACAATTGTTGAATACAATCGTCAGGTACTCAAAAGCTTTTGCCGGAAGTTTCCTTATCAAATAGTTCGAAATACCATCCAAGCCACAAGATCTCTTGCTGTTAATTTCCCTAGTATAATTGACAACCTCATCCAATGTCACAAGTCTCGAACTATCCTGAGAACCAAGGGCAGAAAATTGAGTGTCAAAAGTATATAAACTCGAAACAGATGAAACAGTCCCGTTGACGGCATCTATGATATCAGAAATATCCCTATTTGGAAGTGAACCTCTGTAAATATCAGCGTAATATTCCTTTAACCTCTCTATTCCTATTGATTCGTCATCTATATCCACTCCGTTCTCCGACAATTTATTCAATCTCGGACGTTTCCTGTAACCCAGGATGTTATAAACCTGTCTATGTGCCCTAGGACCAGGCCGTATCAATCGAAGTTTCTCAGAAAATAACCTAGACTGTTCGAGTTCAACCTGTCTTTTAATGATCACACTCAACAATTGTATCTGCTTCGACAGTCGCAAATACATGGGATCCGTTCGATCTAAGGTCCTTTTGAAAACTCTCTTCAACTCTTTCTGCCAACCATATTTAACCCTATAAAGCTTCTTTATGTTATCAGAAACAACGAATTTCCTATTTTCCAAATCAATGTCCTCAGAATGCATACTATCAACATTCTTCAACGTCGTCGTAAATTCCCCGATAAGATGGTCAATTTCAACATTGGAAAGATTCCTAGAAGATTCCGGAAAATGATGCAGCAAAGCCCTAGTAGTATCATTTCTGAAGTCATCCCAATTAGTATTCCGATATGAGGTGTAACTCCTAGGAGGATCCATAAGTATATCAAAATCAGGAAGATGTATATACAACCTAATAGGAAAATGGTCCGAAAACGTTGGCAAACTAGAAATTCGAAAGTTCGGAGATTGTAGGTCAACTAAATTTGCACTGACAATAAAATGATCAAGAAATGACGATCCATTTGGAAAGGAGGGAACGGAATCTGAAATTCTAAGAAAGTCCAGAGAAGATTGTTGGAGCCAGGAAAACAGAACACTCCCATTCATGTTATTTGTCGAATCGCCCCAGGATGGGTGTTTGGAATTGAAATCACCACCTAAAATAACACCCTCGTAATTCCGGGAAAACCTATATAAGACCGATAAACCATCATAAAACCTCGTGCGGTCCGAATTACAAGGAATGTAAATCGAACCTATAAGAAACTTTCTTTCCACTCTATTCGCCGTGAGGGATATACTCAAAAAGATACTGGGAAAATCGAAGCCGGCGACGTGAACCCTATGAAATTTGTAAGATTTTCTTAAAATAATTGCGACCCCTTGGGAACTACTATCCCTAACGAAAGTGAAATCGTCCAAAACCACCCTATGAACATCCCTTAAGTGCGTCTCCTGAATAAACGCAAAATCAATCCCATTAGTCTTCACTATGTTTAGCAACTCGATTCTACGGCTCACCTCAATAAGTGACCTTACATTAAAAGATAGAAAATTGAGAGAATTACGGCCCATATTGACGTTCAATTTCTGCCAAAAGTTCTAAGCACTGGCCCTTGGCCTGTTCCTTCGAAAGTGATCTGTACCGCCTAATAAAAGCTTCGATCCTATCCTCTAAAGATGGAGTATCCGGCTGGCAAATACTCCGGGCAATTCTCAAAAATTCCTCAACTATGGCTGGCCTAGATGGCCTACTAACATTCAAATGATTGGAGTCAGACAAAAAACTTGCATACGTCCTTCCTGGGTTAACATAGTTGGCAGCATTAACTGCCCTAGCGACATTCTCAGAGGCCAATAACTTCTTCTCCCTAGCGACGTCCTTCATCTCCTGTCTCCTCTTCAGATACATTTTATACGCTGGACAACCCCTGTAATTGGAAGGATGACCATTTTCCCCGCAGTTAGCACAATATGGTCGATTCTCATCGCCCCGAACAAACTTACAATCACCCGGGTACATGGAAAATGTCTATTGCGTTGTCCAATCGTTGTGAGACCGGTAAATGATGATAAATTTTTGATAAATTGTCTGCACATTTAAGTGAATAATTTAAGTAGAGCGATGCAAAGAGCGTAGAGAACTGTTTAAATTATTGTACTCTCTTCTTGATTAAGTCGTGGAAAATTCAATTCAACGCTAAGTTGGTATTCACTAACACTAGTGGAACGACGACGACTGTTTTTCGATAATTTACCCAAAACAAATACGCACCAGTCATCTGATTTAGGTGGTGTTGCATTTTTGTGGAAACATGTTTTTATTTCTAATTTAAATTCTAATCCATGCAATGAAGGAATACAACACCGTGCAACAGTAATTTTTGGACCTGAACAAGACCATATACACATAAAACTAGAGATAATATGTAGAAAAACTGTGCACTCATTTTTTTCAGTTGGTGATCTTATCTCCTTATTACAGGACTTTTATAATAATTGTTTTAGTAATGTATTTTCATACTTTCAAGAGAAATGAAAGATAAGAATGTTTGTTAAAAATACTAAAAATTTGCATGCCTCTATCTGTATTAGTTTAGCATTAACAACCACTTCAAGTTTTCTCCATTAAATAGTAAAAGATGAATAAATTGAATAAATAAGGGAAGACATGAAATTGCTGCCAATACTAAACTAATACAGATGGAAGCATTGTATTTAAAGTATTTTTAACAGATATACTTCTTGATACCCATATCGCATTTGTATGGCTCGTTAAAGTATGAAAATAAATTATTTAAACATTTACATCCTTTGGAAATTTAAAGTTCTGTAAAAATGAAAAATTGAGTACATAATTTTTTACATACGATCTCTAGTTTCACATATATATTGTCTTCATCAGGTCCAATTAAATAAATGTCGCACGGTGCAATCTAATAAAAATATTCTAGACAGGGGTCAATTTACCAGATGAATTGTGAGTGGCAATAATTAAGGACTGTTGGTGTGCATTTTGTTATTTCTTCCAGTTCGCGCAGGAAAACTATCAAATTGACATCAGCATTGAAATGTCTAGCCCAGCGATCGCTTCAGTGCCGGAAACGACCTGAACTTGTGACTATTACAAATGCTGAAAGAAATGAAGCTTCTGTATCCAAAGCACGCTCTACCTCTTGGACATCACATTTATTGCTCAGAATTGCGAATGGACTCTCTGAACGGTGCCCTCAAATTATAGCAGCCATGATCCTGCGGGTGAATTGCTTGAATCTTCAATTCGTCACTGGTAACATTGTATGTTATTTCATTCACTACATAAGTTCCTGATTTCTTTACCCTTTGCCACCCATCTCCAACGTAATTTGTAATTCCATACCACTGCTTTTTAATAAAACTTGGAACGGTGTCCCCTCGAAATCTTCTTGCAGGCAACTCGATTTTTTTTTTCAAAATTATTATCAAAATAAAATATTAATTAATCGTCACCAAAAACGACGACGAAATCAAATTTGCAAATTTATTTCCAATTGGCATGGTGACAGTTATTACTTGGTTGCACACAACCCTTAGCATGATTTCAGACTTGTGACGACCGTCTTCAGTTCAAGTAAAAGTTTATTACATACCGAAATATAACAAAGGAAAATAGCTACTGAACATCGTTACTAGGCTATTACCACTATAATTATATTTTTCTCGTATTTTATCACAAGAAAGTTTGACAGTTTCTTCTAATACAAAATAATATTGTCTTCATTTCTATAAATATTTGTACGTTTCGCAGAAAGTGGTATACAATTTCAGTTGATTTTCAGTTAAATTCATATTAGAAATTTCATTGTTTTCTAAAACTTCTCTTTTGGGCCTAGCTGCATTTGTATTCTAATTTCATTCTAAGGTTTGAGTGCGTCTGATATTCTGTTCAAGATATTCGCTATTACCTTGTTGACCATAGAGATAAGAGATATTCATCACCAGTTTTTGTACTCCGACAAGTCCCATATTTGGGAATATTGATTATCACCCTCTTTAAGTTCTGCGTCTAAAGTGTTAACCAGAATTGTTGAATTAAATCGACCGTTCTGTTGTTTTTGAGTTTTTAATAGCGTATAATATTTAAGCATAAACCTATATGATCTAATTTATGTAAGAAAAGCTCATGGTTCATTTTTATCAAATGCCTTACTAAAATCGGTATAGATGACATCAGTCTGATTACCCTGAACAAATTCATCAATAACGTTTACTTCTCAACGTTTAATCAAATTTGTCACAGTATTATGGACTCAATATAGAAGAAACCCTATGAGATACCACCTCAGTAAACAATTTCTCAAATAGTTTCGGAATAGCACTTTTATCTGTATCTGTATATTTTATGTATTAGTTTAGTATTAACAACAATTTCAAATTTACCCCTTATTTATTTAGTCTATTCATCTGTAAAAAGGAGAAAAGCTCAAAAACTGAGTTCGTAGTTTTTCTACATATTATATGTTTCTTGTGTATATGGTTCAGGTGCAACTTACTTTTTGTCGAAAATTCAGCCATCATTCTGCAGAAGCTCTGCTAATCTACTCTGGTTGGCCTTATAGGAAGAATGCAAAAAATCAACTTTAGACCGTTCGCGCCACATCTTTTTAAAGTATTCCTTCCTCGTTGGCAAACAACTTTCGTTTCTGTCCAGATGTTATTTTTCCAAAACACTACAATGTGTGTGACTTTCAATGTATGTGACTACAAACTGATAGCGAGGGTATGTGTGATGGGAGGTCCAAAATGTGGGAGCTAAAATAAAATATTTCACTAAGACAGAGGTATGTCTATTAGGGCGTACCCCAAAAAAAAGGTTCGCCCGCCGTACACCTTCGAATATGAAGTATTATTGAAAGGTAGTTTCAAAAAATTTTTTTTTTATTTTTTTATGCCGAACGTAGGGGTCGCGCTTTTACATTTTTCTATATAACTTCTGCATTTATAAACGGATTTTAAAGTGTGATACATCGATGTTTTTGTCTCGACGATTTTTTTGTCTTTGAAGTCATTGAGCTCAAGCACCCCCTTCTGGTACTTACCCATCATATCTCAGTTGCTACTACCCTAATGAAAAAAAGAAAATTAAAGCTCGCATAAAATCATGAAACTCTTCCTAAAGAAGTATGTCGATTTTCAAAAAAATTGGCCTCGTCGAGACAAAAACATCGATGTATCACACTTTAAAATCCGTTTATAAATGTAGAAGTTATATTGAAAAATGTAAAAGCGCGACCCCTACGTTCGGCATAAAAAAATAAAAAAAAAAATTTTTAACTACCTTTCAATAATACTTCATATTCGAAGGTGTACGGCGAACTTTTTTTTTACTTGTAACCTGGTACGCTCTAATGTCTATGTCTACATTTTAAATTATATATTTTTATTGTTCTATCCCTGATAGTGTAACAAATGTGATTAAGAAATAAGAAGTAGATTTCTAAGATCACCCTACCGGGTATATAAAAAATTACAGTGCTTTCTTACGAAATTTGGTTTGCTAATGCGTAAACCTAGCAAATGCGTAAACCAGTATTGAGTAAACCGAATATTGAGTCCTCGATATCTAAAAAAAACAGAGCTGACCAAAAAACTGAAGGAATTTTAAGTTTACGTACACTAGTTATTCAGAATTGGCTCAGAAAAAATAGTATCACTTTCCAAGTTTTTATACATTCCACGAGAGTATTATGTCTTTGTGCATTTGTTTGTAACACCCAGAAGGAAGCGAGATAGATAGATTGTTAATTATACCGATCGACTTAGAATCACTTTTTGAATCGATTTTGAGCAATGTCCGTCTGTCTGTCTCTCTATCCATCTATTCTTGTAATCAAAGTACAGGTCGCAATTGTAGCTAGAACCAAATGAAACGATGCACTTTAATTTGAAGAAAATTGGTTCAAATTTAGATATAGTCCCCATACGAATTTAACTCCCGATTTGACTCTTTTCACTTTAGATACCATATATTACAACAGATTTTCTTCAAATTTGGTATTTCAACTAGAAACAACTGTGGTGAAAATTTGTTAGATCGGTTCAGATTTATATATAGCCCCCATACAAATATTGCTCCTGATTTGACTTTTGTCGCTCTAGAAACCACATATTGTACCCGATTTTCTTTAAATTTGGCACAGCATCTTATAATCCAACAAAACGTATGGTTAAAGTGGGTAACATCGGTTCAGATTTAGACATAGCCCCAATACAAATATTGTCCCAAATGTTTACCGATTTTGGCCAAACTATATAAAGGGTGATTTTTTAAGAGCTTGATAACTTTTTTTTAAAAAAAAAACGCATAAAATTTGCAAAATCTCATCGGTTCTTTATTTGAAACGTTAGATTGGTCCATGACATTTACTTTTTGAAGATAATTTCATTTAAATGTTGACCGCGGCTGCGTCTTAGGTGGTCCATCCGCTTAGTCCAATTTTGGCATTTCCACGTTTTTGAGTAACAGAGACCCAATTGGTGCGAACGGCGACGAATCGAAAATTGGTGGTCATCATTAACACTGGCCGATACAGCTGCGATATTTTCTTCAGTTCGCACTCTACGTAAGCGTGTTGGTGGTTTAATGTCCAACAATGTAAATTTGGTGCGAAATTTAGTCACAATAGCCCGAATAGCCGCTTCAGTGGGTCGATTAAACTGACCATAAAATGGAAGCGCGCAATGAACTTTCTTAACAGAGCACGCATTTTGATAATAAAATTCAATAATTTGCAAGCGTTGTTCGTTTGTAAGACGATTCATGATGAAATGTCAAAGCATACTGAGCATCTTTCTCTTTGACACCATGTCTGAAATCCCACGTGATCTGTCAAATACTAATGCATGAAAATCCTAACCTCAAAAAAATCACTCCTTATTTCACCTACTATATTTCACCTATTTCGTTCCGATTTAACATTTTTTGTCAAACACATACATTTACAGGATACAAAAAACCTTCCCGTTTTCTCTTTTTACCGATTGAATTATATTCGGATAGAAAGTGGAGTGGGGCCGACTTTTGCCTTTCCTTACTTGTATCAGATTGTATTTCAAATTTGGCAAAATATCTTATATTTCCACTAGAAACACCCGTCGTGAAAATGGGTCAGATCGGTTCAGATTTATATATAGCTCCCACGCAAATTTCACTCCCGATTTGATTTTTTTCGCTCTAGAAACCAAGTATTTTCAACGAATTTCTTCAAATTGAGCATAACGCGTTATACTTGAACAGGAACAACCTATTGTGCAAGTGGGTTACTTTATTCCATGCTTGGATATAGCTCCGATACAAATATTTTTCTCGATTTGACAAATTGGGTCATGTCATATTAGCCTATGATTAGGAAACATACAAAAATTCCGTTTTCACTTTTTTACCGAATATTCGTGTATTCGGATAGAAAGTGGAGTGTATCATATAGTCGGCCCCGCCCGAATTTAGCTTTTCCTTACTTGTTCTATTTCAGTTTAATTTGTTGCACTGTGTAATTTAAGGTAATCAACATATTTTGTATCTTACAGCTCATAGGAAATGGTGAAAATGTTGACAAAACTAATAATAAAGTAATAAATTTTGTTTGGGGTGTTCCAATTTTTTACGGGTCTATATTTTGGAGTGGAAGTTCAAAATAATAGGAACACATCAAAAATGCTCATTAATTTAGCACATAGATTTTTTGTACTTTAATCATTTTGCAATAGATGTCGGGTTTTTCTTGAAACAGTAAAAAATGGGGAAATTATTCATTATAGGGTAATTACTTAAAATGTTGACCCATTGTAAAGGGTGATTTTTTAAGAGCTTGATAACTTTTTTAAAAAAAAAAACGCATAAAATTTGCAAAATCTCATCGGTTCTTTATTTGAAACGTTAGATTGGTCCATGACATTTACTTTTTGAAGATAATTTCATTTAAATGTTGACCGCGGCTGCGTCTTAGGTGGTCCATCCGCTTAGTCCAATTTTGGCATTTCCACGTTTTTGAGTAACAGAGACCCAATTGGTGCGAACGGCGACGAATCGAAAATTGGTGGTCATCATTAACACTGGCCGATACAGCTGCGATATTTTCTTCAGTTCGCACTCTACGTAAGCGTGTTGGTGGTTTAATGTCCAACAATGTAAATTTGGTGCGAAATTTAGTCACAATAGCCCGAATAGCCGCTTCAGTGGGTCGATTAAACTGACCATAAAATGGAAGCGCGCAATGAACTTTCTTAACAGAGCACGCATTTTGATAATAAAATTCAATAATTTGCAAGCGTTGTTCGTTTGTAAGACGATTCATGATGAAATGTCAAAGCATACTGAGCATCTTTCTCTTTGACACCATGTCTGAAATCCCACGTGATCTGTCAAATACTAATGCATGAAAATCCTAACCTCAAAAAAATCACTCTTTACATACTTGTCCTTGGGGATAGGACAATTCAGATTCACTGAAATTAACTCCAAACATTCCTGTCTGAATTAGGATCATTTTGATCCATTGCCAAAAATTCATTTGGCGATTTTTTAATAATATATCAAATACTAAAAACTACTCTTTGAAATACAAGGACCCTTAACTTATCTTTACATTCGCAAAGTTTATGAACCTCCCATTACCTACAAGGACGAGTATAATATACGTATAAGGCTGGAGCCTGAAATGAATCCTGTATTATTTTATGATGACCTGCCAACTATTTAGTCCTTATGTCAAACTGTCTGTGGGCTAAACGCTCCTAAAAACACCTCTAAAAATAATCACATATGTTCTTATGTGTATGACTGGTCGATATATATCCACAGCGGCAAATGGTCGACGGAGACAGTTGTATTTGAGAACATTGACCCATATGGCCTGGAATTGGAGGTATTCCGAGATCGGGAAAATTTTACCAAATGTAGATTTTACAGTGGTAATAGTATAAATCGGATGTATGGAGCCTATAACAACACTTGGGGGTTGTACCATAGTTATATAGTTCCCTTTAGGCATTCCTAGTGGAAATCTGCAAAATTTGATGAAGATCCGATGTAAGATATAGGTTCTGAAGCGGTAATAGTTGAAAATGGTGGCCATTTGTACGGGGGTTATATCAAAATATGGACCCATATATTTGACTTTCATAGTAGGTATTCCTAGTTGAAATACAACATGATCTGCAAAATTTTACCAACTTCTGATGTAAAATGTGAGTTCTAGAGCGGTAATAATAAAAATTGGAGGCCCATTTGTAAGGGCGCTACATTGAAAAGTGGATCCATATAGATTACTTTCAAAGTAGGTGAGCTTAGTTTAAATATAACATGATCTGCGAAATGTTATCAATATCCAATGTAAGATGTGGTTTGTAGAGCAATACTAGTGTAACCTGGTGCCCATTTGTGTGGGGGCTATACCAAAACATGGACCTATATAGCTGGCTTTCAAAGTAGGTGTTTGTAGTCTTAATGTAGTATGTGTGGGAAATTTGATCAAGATCTGATAAAATAAACAAATTAGCACCGAAAAAGAGACTTTTTTGTACTATGAAAAAACGGTTGAGACCGAAATAAAGAACCGGGTTTCCCGATTTTAAAAAACCCGACGGTCGGTCTCAGATGAAAGCCCCGTATTTCGGTCTCGGGTTTGATCACTTTAGATGCTCCCTTCGACCAAAAAAGAAAACTTTGACCCACTGTAGAAAGAAACTCCGACCAGCTGGACTATAAGTTTATTCTACATCAACTTGATCTACTCAACTTGCCCTTTCAGAATTATAGAGTCGCTACTCTGTTCCATGCATGCTGTTGATCAGTGTTATTATATATTTTTATTGTATTTTAAAAGGACACAAAATAACCAATTAAATATAGTGTAGGGATTGATTCGGGACAGCAGTTTTTCTCGGTCGAATCCACAAATTATGTTTTGAAATCCCGAAAATCTCACAAAAAATAGTTATCAACCACAAAAAATCAAATGTATAAATAATTAAAATACTATTTTGAGTTTGGACGAATATAAACTTTCATAGAATGTAATACACATTTCAGGACAACAAATGATTCTTATTTTTCAGGGTGGCTTTTGACTGCCACAAACAGCTACTGAAATATATTTGGGTGATAGCAGCAATATTTTTCGTAGACACTCTAATGGACATTCATTCATACTCGTATGTCTGCATGTATGTATATTGGGTGATTTCCATTTCCATGGCAATCGTTTGGGGTGACTGCTACTGAAACTGTACCAAAATCTATTAATTTATGTTTATTGCATTTTTTTAGCGTAAGCAATATGAGTATTGCGCAAACCATTATAGTATGTGATCGTTGCATTACGACCAATAAGGTCTTAATAGAGAGAAGTTTATATTACTTTGTCATACCTTGAAATATTAATCGGAGACCCTATAAGAACATATTCTGCATCGTAGTAAAATTCTAAGACAATCAACCAACTTCCGCTGTCTGTTAAAAGCGCACTGAGATTGAAAATGAATGAAAGCGGTTCATAGGGAAAAGGTTTACCTTGCAGGAACTGAAAGTACAACCTATGAAATATTTTAAAGTATTTCAAAATATTTTTATAGTATTTGGAAAAATAAAGCCAAAGACTTGTCCGCTATAAAATATTTGTGGGTCACCCCCTAATAGAGGTCGTGGTCATTAAAAGTATGTAAAAATACCACTATTTAAGCCGGAGATTGTACCCTAGGATCCGATAAAAATGGAAACATATCCAGAAAAACCTATATGAGTATAAAAAAGTATGGAAAACTAAAGTCGAACAGGCCAACTATATGATATCCTCCACTACCACATTCCAATTCAATTCGGTAAAAAAGTGAAATCGGGAAGAATTTTTGTATGGGTCCTAATCATGGGCCATTTGTGTATGTTTTAAGGTGAAATATAACGCTTTCTGTCAAATTATTTAAATGTATTCTGTAAATGTACGTGTTTGACAAAAAATTTTAAATCGGAAAGGACATTTGTATCGGGTTATATTAAAACCTTGAACGATGTGACTCGCTTTCACCCTGTATATTTATAAGTGAAGTATAATATGTAAAGTTTGGCCAAAATCGGTTAAACATTTGCAGGCAACATTTTTATGGGGGCTATATCTAAATCTGAACCGATCTTACCCACGTTCACCATAGATTTTTCTATTTGAATTATAATGTATTGTGCGAAATTTGAAGAAAATCGGGTAAAATATGTGGTTTCGAGAGCGGAAAAAGTTAAATCGGGAGCCTCATTTATACGGGGGCTATATCTAAATCTGAGCCGATTGGCTTCAAATTAAATAGCGTTCGTCCTTGATCCACAAAACTTACTAGTGCCAATTTTCGTTAAGATCGGACAGTTATTGCGAGCTTTGATTACAACAATGTGCAATGTGCTAAATCGACTCAGAAAGTGATTCTAAGACGATCTGTATAACAAACGATGAGTCTGTCGTACACTTCTTATGAGATGATGTTTTTAATTCCATTTGAAGTTCAGTTGGGTATATATAATATATAAATATAAATATAAAATTTATGGTCAATTTCCATAAGAACGAATTGTCAAAATAAAAAGATGAGGCGTTTGTATCGATTTTTATACCCTCACTCTACAGAGTAGGAGGGTATATATATATATAGGGGTGACTTAAGACCCTAAGTATGTTTGGACCAAATCCGTTTCCGTCCGTCTGGCTGGTGTACACGATAACTCTCGAAAGGAATCGGTTCAAACTTTGCACATGGTAATATTTTTCCCAAACTTCGTTTAAGTTCAAAGATGGGCGAAATTGCCACTCCCCTTCCGGTACCTCCCACATAAATAGCCCATATTTCAATGATAAATTAAAACCCATTTAACTTCCACACGAATATTCGGAATCGGCTATATTTTGGTATTTGATAACGTTTTTATAATCACTTAAAGTGTACTAAATATGACGGATTTTGCCACGCCCCTTCCAGTTCCTCCCACACAAATCACGCAAAACTACGTTAAATTAAAGCTGTTATAACTTCTATACTGATGATCGGATTACTGTGATATTTGATATTTAGCAACGCTTTTATAGTGGTTGCATTTTCATGGAATATCCCTTCTGGTACCTCTCACACAAAGTGCCATAAACATTGGTTATAATAAAACCGACATAATATCCATACGGATAGTCAAAATCATTTGCAATTTGATATTTAAAAATGTTTCTATAATCACTTTAAACCTAAAAATATTTACACTTTAACCAAGTGCCTTCTTGTACCTCCCACACAATTGTCTATTCATATTAAATCCTTCATAACTCTATACTGGTGCATTTTTTTATAAATGTGGAAGCTGGGACCATGTGATACGAACCTCCTAGTACCTTCCACACTAATTACCCTGTCCTACATTAAATTTAATTCATTATAACTTCCGTATATATGTTTTCTGAGAGTGGGGGTATGTATATATAAGTTGGTTTAGCCGACTGAAACTTACTTACTTCTTTGTTTTCAAGTCAATCATGAAATTTCAAAAATCTCTTCGTGCATCGTAACTCAATGGCCAGTCACTGTATATAAATTCGGACGTGTGTATATGTATTCGGAGTATTTGGCAACAAGTGTTTTAGAGTTGTACAAAAACAAGTGGCGCCACACGTTCACATTTGCTACTCCACAATGATGTCAGCAACTATGACATCTGTTTATATATTCGTCTTATATATCCCGCACGTACATACTACATGTATATGTATACTACATATATGGGTCACAAAGAATGACAAGAACTTAAACACAACTTATAATTTCCCCTAAAAATATCAAAAGCATGTGATTTTCGATTCGTGACTTCTTTCAATTTATTATAAAATTGCGTAGTTTATATTTTGTTTTAAGTGATAAGGAGTTTAATAACAAGTAAAAACCTTTCAGTCATTTGAACCGACTTGTATATGCTATATATAATTGTCAACGATATCACTACTCAACAAATTGAAAAAAATTTCATGTACTCCGGATGCGATAATTTTTTCTGTGTAGATAACCTTGACATGAGCTCGAAAAACGCAATAAAAATTTTTTTTTTCGTTTGGTTTTTTTTTTATTATTTTTTTTTAAATTTTAAAAATTTTTTTTGGTTAATTTGTTTCGTCCGGCATAACTCGGGAACCACTAGCCCGATTTAATTGAATTAAATTTTAAAAAATTTAAAATTACAATTCCCTTAATCTGTTCATATATTGTTTTCCTATACAAGCAACAGTTTCAAAGTTAAAAATTAATATATAAAGGAAAAAACTTATTTTTTGCCTAAAGATTTAATTTTTTTTTTTTAAATCCATAAAAAATCCAAAATGAAAAAAAATGTCAAATCTTATTACTTTTACGTAAAGTCACATAACCTATGAGCAAAATGAGACAAAGATCATGAAAATCGATGCACGCGTTTCGCGTTTATTCGCAATTGAGTAAAGGTATGAATTTCAAAAATTAAAAAAATTTTTTTTGGTTAATTTTTTTCGTCCGGCATAACTCGGGAACCACTAGCCCGATTTAATTGAATTAAATTTTAAAAAATTTAAAATTACAATTCCCTTAATCTGTTCATATATTGTTTTCCTATACAAGCAACAGTTTCCAAGTTAAAAATGAATATATAAAGGAAAAAACTTATTTTTTGCCTAAAGATTTATTTTTTTTTTTTTAAATCCATAAAAAATCCAAAATGAAAAGAAATGTCAAATCTTATTACTTTTACGTAAAAAAAATTAAAATTTGTTGGGTGACAAAAATATATGACTTTAAATTAAAAAACAATTCGATATATGTACAAGAAATTATCCTAAGGATATCAACATTAATTAATTATAAAAAAGTCCCCAGTCGCCCAGGTTGTCCGGAAAGAAGTCCAAGTGCGAGTGTAGAAAATGTATCTTAAGCGACATATTTGCTCTAATTTTTTTATAATTTTGGAGTAGTTGTTCGACGATCTCTCTGTAATTTGAGCTTTTGTTGTTTCCAAGAAATCCGGAAACAATTTGCCGAAATGAGTTCCAAGCTGCAGCTTCATTTGGTGATAAAATATGCTCAAACTGTTGGTCTTGCAACAACTTTTTAATTTGCGGACCGTCGAAAACGCCTTCCTTAATCTTTGCCGATGAAAGGTGAGGGAAAATGGTTTTTAAATAGGCGAACGCTTCGCCATCTTCGTTGATAGCTTTCACGAAGTTTTTTATGAGTCCGAGCTTTATGTGAAGAGGTGGGAGAAAAACATTTTCCTTTTTTATGAGTGGTGTATATTTCACGTTGTCGCTGCCGGGGATGAAGTTAACTCTTTCTGTCCAACTTCTCCTGGTGTAATGATGTTGACGATCGCGGCTGTCCCAAAGGCAGAGAAAACAACAGTACTTTGTGAATCCACCTTGTAATCCACAAAGGATACCGATAACCTTAAGGTCGGCACAAACTTTCCAATCGTGCCTCTCATAGTTAAGGCACTTTAGTAGATTGTCCATGACTTCGTATGTTTCCTTGGTGTCAACGGCATGAGCAATTGGAATCGAAGGTTTCTCGTTGCCGTTGTGCAGTAAAATTGCTTTAAGGCTCTGCTTGTTGCTGTCGATGAAAAGACGCCACTCTCCTGGATCGTAAGAGTACCCGAGTTCACCAAATAATCCGGGAATGTCCTTACAAAAACAGATGTTGTCTTTTTTTGTGTAGTACCTTGCGTATGGTTCATGACGCTTCCTGTAGATTGTTGTCACCACACCAGGAGCCAAGAAACCGAACTGTTGCATGCGCGATGCATGCAACTTTGCATCTTCCTTGGAGAGTTTCAATTCTCTAACCCAATCGTTCAGTTCTGCTTGGGAACATAAGCGTTGACCTCCATGCAATGTATATGTTGACTCGCATTCTGATGTGGTTTCTACTGTCTCCGGATCTGATGTTGGATGTATCGCCTCATTATTAGATGCCCATCTTGAAACGGACGGTTGCGGGTCCACTGGTTCTTCGGAAAATGGCACTGGAAAATTCACTGTTGAAACAGCAGCGTAAGTCCATCGTATATTTTTTCCCACGCCTGTTTTTTTGCTAAGACAGAAGTAGCAATCTGTTACATGGCAAAGCGGAGCTCTCCAAAGCATTGGCATGATGATTCTCGGCTGTCGTCTGAAAGAATTTCAATAATAAGTTATATATGTTCTTGAATTTCGTAATCTACACTTACCTTGAGTCAGCTAGCTGTACGTAGCACCTTGGACATAGAGCACTTGGTGTCCACCGCTCATCTATGTTTGAGACCTTTAAATTGAAGCTCTCTTCAAATGAATCTCTCAATTTAGGTGAAAAACAACGCTTGTTTTTTTCAGAAACGTATTCTCCGCACATGTAACAAAAATTACTTGGATTGGTATTGCATTCAAATCCTCGCGAACGTTTGCTCATTTTAACTATCGCGTTCGTCGACACTTGTTGAATGAGTAAAATCGATCAATGAAGACCTATTTATACTGTGTATTGTTTAGTATTTTACTGACAGGTACTTATAAATGGGTGTATATTTTTTTACGGTGGCTACATACCTGTTTCACCATGTGTGAGTCTTAAATTTTCCGAATAATGACCACCCTTAAATGTGGGTTGCATTTCTGTAAAAAAATCATACAGGTAGCCAACGGAAAACCCAAATAATTAAAAAAGTCCCCTTTCCTTTTTTCCTTTTAATTGTTCACGCACATTTATTAGCGTTTATTACTTTGCTTACGCAATCATAAAAATTAAATAACCCTTTGTTTATTCCGTTTTGTTAATTCTGAGAATCAAAAAAAAAGAAAAAACCTTACCATAGACAAAGTTGTGCATATGTCGAGCAAATTTTTGAAATTCATACCTTTACTCAATTGCGAATAAAAGCGAAACGCGTGCATCGATTTTCATGATCTTTGTCTCATTTTGCTCATAGGTTATGTGACTTTACGTAAAAGTAATAAGATTTGACATTTTTTTTCATTTTGGATTTTTTATGGATTTAAAAAAAAAAAATTTAAATCTTTAGGCAAAAAATAAGTTTTTTCCTTTATATATTCATTTTTAACTTGGAAACTGTTGCTTGTATAGGAAAACAATATATGAACAGATTAAGGGAATTGTAATTTTAAATTTTTTAAAATTTAATTCAATTAAATCGGGCTAGTGGTTCCCGAGTTATGCCGGACGAAACAAATTAACCAAAAAAAAATTTTTTAAATTTTTGAAATTCATACCTTTACTCAATTGCGAATAAAAGCGAAACGCGTGCATCGATTTTCATGATCTTTGTCTCATTTTGCTCATAGGTTATGTGACTTTACGTAAAAGTAATAAGATTTGACATTTTTTTTCATTTTGGATTTTTTATGGATTTAAAAAAAAAAAAATTAAATCTTTAGGCAAAAAATAAGTTTTTTTTCCTTTATATATTCATTTTTAACTTGGAAACTGTTGCTTGTATAGGAAAACAATATATGAACAGATTAAGGGAATTGTAATTTTAAATTTTTTAAAATTTAATTCAATTAAATCGGGCTAGTGGTTCCCGAGTTATGCCGGACGAAACAAATTAACCAAAAAAAAATTTTTAAAATTTAAAAAAAAAAATAATAAAAAAAAAACCAAACGAAAAAAAAAATTTTTATTGCGTTTTTCGAGCTCATGTCAAGGTTATCTACACAGAAAAAATTATCGCATCCCGAGTACATTTTGACTGTTGACTAGTGTATTTATTTGATGCACCGTTAGAAGTATAAAAGGCTTCAATATTACTTCGGATAGGATCATTGATGTGTGGGTGCTAGAAGGTATTGTATAGGAGATACTTGAAGAAGTATGGCAAATGGGATCAGCTTCCACATTTAGAAAATTATTATAAAAACATGATCAAATATCAAGGCATAGAGGATTTCAAGCTCCGGTGTAGAAGTTATAATTGCCTTAATTTTTCCTAGAATGTCTTCAGTTCTATATGTGATACAAGAAGGCGCGATTAAGCACTAATTCTTGGCAGTCGTTTATGGTAAATTTCCACTTAATTTCTGTGTATCTCGTTTCCTTAATTTTTTCTAGGACGTTGTAAAGAAGTTTTCAGTATCATGCCCAAAAGCTTCTGCTGCATTAATATATATTAATATATATTAACATTAATATATAAAACCCAATTTCTGTCAGAGATTTTGCACATATCCAAAATTTCAGAGTGACTATGAGTAAACAACTGCAATGTACTTTGAGTTGCTGGAGCTGTTGTTGCCTCTAAGGTTCGTGTTAATGGTGATATTTATTAAATTTTCACCGTCGTTATTGTCGTCACTTACTTTGGCTGCTTGATGTTGAATTATCAGTATTTGGTACAGCTGGCATATGTTGTTGCATTTCTTCATAAAACCTTTTTTCCTTGTAGTTTCACGTGTAGTGTGTGTCAGTGCTATTTCTTCCTTTTTTAGTTTTTCATCTACCACCGAGCCCGGTCGTCCTTTTTGACGTTGAAGCATCAAATTTTTCTGAAAACTTTTTCAGTCATCACAGAGTATGAGTAACATAATGCAAAAATAATAATAATACATGCAAAAAATTAAACTTCCTGAATCAACATGCACATTCCTTCGGTGTAAGATTTACAACTCTTACATTGTAAAAAAAAGCTTAAAACTTGTTGGTTCGAAACTAGTTTGTATTCTATGATTTGATTAGAAATGTAGCCAAACAAGAGGTACATTAAAATTAGGATTGATACATGAGCTGGAGTGAGCTTGATTTTCAAGATGTTTTAACTCCGGTCAAGATTCAAACTTCAAAAATAAATATTCAAGCTGAAACGTAATTTAATTTAATATTATAGAGGAATACATATTTTAAATTGATCATAAATGTTCTTGCCAAATTACTAATTTCTGCGGAGAAGAAAAACTAAGCGATTTTTTGAAAAGAAGAGCTACGATTGTACCGATTTATTTAATTCAGGCTGTAATGTAATCTAATACTATTATTTACGACAATATATCTGGGGCTTATATTCAAAAGTGTCTATGAACAAAAACACAACTTTTCAGCAGAGCGAAAAAACTGATTATCTCCTTAATTTTAAAAGTAATTATCATCATTCTTTTACAGTTTAATCTATGGTTCATAGCCACTTTTGCATGTTTAAAAATTGAGCACTACGAATGATCAAATAAGTACATAGGCATTAATGCCCAAATATAAAAATATGATTGATTGTAAACTCGTTAACGTTTTTAATGAAATGTTGTCGATGTTGCGTAGAAAACGAATGTACACACAGAAATTAAGTTTCCAGCTTCATCCGCTTCATTTTTATCGTTTTTCAAAATTGTTTACAAAAAGTGGATATTGCGATAGGATACTTGGTTACCGTAACGTACAAATTGGATATTTTTGCAAAATTTTCATTTTCGCGAGTGATATGACTAAAATGTTTTTCATGCATGACATTTTAGTTTTATGATTTTCTCGCGACTTATCCATCGGATCCGACTGATTTTTTGTGTATTAAGAACCAATGTCGCTTGTAATATACAAGTAGTCAGTCGCGAAAATCGCTGCAATTGTTACAAAAATCCTATATTCGTGGTTGCAATTGCATTTATTTCACCTTTCTCTATCTGGGTTTCCGAAACTTTTCTGACACGCTACGCGCTTTTTTCTGTAGATACTTTTCACAATTTTTGCTTTACAGCCAACATATATCCTGTAACGATTTTGTTTAAAACATTTTTCTACATTTAGGGTATATCGTAATATCAAATTCCATTATTCCGCCGTTTATAGCATTTTGCTTCCCAAGTTATCAGACTAAAATAGCATAAATGTTAGCTTGAAAGTCTAAATCATATCTATATCCCTACACCACTTCGAGTACTAGGGTATTATAAGTTAGTTTTCCGCCAAATGTTTGTAACACCAAGAAGTAATAGAGCTAGACCCACCTTTAAGTATACAAATCGGCTTAGAATAACCAGCTGAATTGATTTAATGATGTTTGTCTTGTTGACTGATTTTCGTGAAATTTGGCAGAATTTATTTTTTTGGTCCAAGGACCATTGGTATTTGGAGGTAATCGGTTCAGATTTAGATATAGCCTCCATACAAAAATCCCTATAATGCATACTATTACTGCTCTAGAATACACATGGGATCATGACAAAATTTCCAGGTCTTATATTTGAACTAGAAACAGTTAACAGAAAAGTGGAACACATGGGTCCATAGTTTGTTATAGCTCCCATACAAATGTACCTCCGATTTACAGAATTACTGCACATTTTACATCGGATCTTGATTCAATTTCCCAGCTATATAGGTCAATGTTTTGGTATATCCCCCAAACAAATAGGGCCCCAGTTCACACTATTATCGCTCTAGAACCCACGTCTCTCATTGAATCTTGATAATATTCTGCAGATTATTTTATATTTCAATAAAGATAGCTCCCATTTTTATTATTACCCCTCTAGGACCCACATTTTACATCGGAAGTTTATCAAATTTTGCAGATTATATTATATTTCAACTAAGAATACATACTATAAAAGTCAAATATATGGGTCCATATTTTAGTATAACCTCCATACAAATTGGGCCAGCATTCTACTCTCTTGCAGCTCACAACCCACATCGTGCGTTGGATCTCGATATAATTTTGCAGATCATGTTATATTTCAATTAAGTATACCTGCATTGAAAGTGATCTATATGGGCCCACTTTTTAATGTAGCGCCCTTACAAATGGGCTCCCATTTTTATTATTACCCCTCTAGGACCAACATTTTACATCGGAAGTACTTCAAATTTTGCAAATCATGTTCTTTTTCAACTAAGAATACCTACTATGAAAGGGAGTCGAAGGGAGCATTATACTAAACGAATAAAGTGTTATAAGTTAATGTCTGAGAGAATTTTTATTCTCAGAACTATATTGTGGAATTTTATGAGGATCAGATAGAGAAATTTGAAATAAAAGCCATTGAAACCGTGAATTTTGTTTTTCTGCAACAATTGCAGCTTTTTTCGCGACTTACTACACTGAAAGAATTTTGCTTCATAATATTTATGAAGACATTTCATAAAAGTTTTTTCATAAATTTTGTGAATTTTTCTTAATATTTATGAAAAATTCGTAAAAAAAATTAAATGTTTCATACAATTTATTCATAAAAATTGTTAAATTTGTTTCATAAGATCAAAGAAAGATATCATAGTATTAAAGAAATAATTCTTAAATATTATGAAACATGTCATAACCAATAAAATATTTGTGTTATGAAATGTCTTCACAAATGGAATGAAGGATTTCATAGTTTTTATGAAATGTTTCATAACATACAACTAAATTTTTAGTGTGTCGACTTTATTTGGTTGTATGCTAGGAATTCTCATTTGTCATCTGTTAACTTAATTATTTACCCTGATTTTGGTCAAAGGCATACATTAGAAAGACTAGCAATGTGTGTGTTGATTGGTTAGTCAACAAGTCAGACCTTTTTTGTTTATATTGTAGATTTCAGTATAAATTATGAAACTTGTTATAAAATTAAAAAATTAAAGTGCCTTCATAAAATCTATGATAAATTTCATAAATCATATTATGAAAAATAATGAACTATTATGACAAAAGTTCATAGAATGAGAACCGCATTTCATAGTTTCTAAGAAATGTTTCATAAATTCTATGACACTTTTCATTGATTTGTGCTTTATGAAACATGTTTCATACATTTTATGAAGCGTTTCTTTGGCGACTTTTTTAATTTATTTTTAATTTATTTTATTAATTTATTTTTAATTTATTCACAGAAGTTAAGACAAAATCATAAATATTATGAATATAATTCTTTCAGTGTACATATATGTTACAAACGACATTAGTTTTTAATACACATGCAAAAAATCAGCCGGATTCGTTGGATAGATTGCGAGAAAATCAGAAAACAAACATATCATGCATACAATTAATTTTAGCCATTTTGCAAAAATATTCAATTTGTTTTTTTTTTGCTTACCATGCTCTACCAAAATAACCACATATTTAGTCGAAAAAGATCGATCTTCCAAAATACATGGACCAATTTTAACCCTAGTAACTTTGTTGTATAAGTTACACGCCAGAATTTTGCTATTTACAACTGTTGTGTCTTCGGTGACCCCCACTGAAATTTTCCGACAAATTTTTTCGTAGAACTTTTTAATCCTTTTTCGAACTTTTAGAACTTTTTCGATTTTCTCGAAAAAAGGTTCAAATTGGCCCATAAAGACTGACCCACAGAAATGATCCTCATAAAATTCCACAATATAGTTCTGACAATAAGAATTCTCTCAAACATTAACTTACAACACTTGTTTCGCTTAGTACAATGCTCCCTTCGACCAAAAAATGAAAACTTTGACCCGCTGTAAAAATAACTCAGACCAGCTGGACTATAAGTTTATTCTAAAAAAACATGCCCTTTCAGAATTATTAGGTCGCTACTCTGTTCCAAAAATGCTGTTGGACAAATTATTAAAAGCTAAAGTATAGCCCAGATTGAACTTCCAGTTTTCTAAAATTTATGTTCCAAAAATGGATATAACTTTGATGCTCATTTATTTAGCTCAATAGCTTGGATCCACAATGTTTTGTGTATATGCCCCTTAAAACTTATTTACTTAGAGATTTAAATTTGTTATTTAAAACCAAAAGTAATATGGCTTTCACACAGCCGGTTACTATTTTCTATGAAACTATAACATTTAAATAATTAATTCCATCTATTAGTTTAATGTATATGTGAAGAAGTATACAAGTGAAGAAAGCTACTATCATTACACCTAAGCTAATTTTCATTACATCCAAGCTAATTAATTCTAAACAGTTTCTCAAATGCCAATATAATTGTCATCTAAAGAAGTCTTTCGAAAGCACTTCCAAAAATGTAGGTTAATACTTATTCCCAGCAATGAAATGGAAGTATTTCCAAATGAATGAAACTTTCATTGCTTCTGAATCATACATCCATGATAATTCATTCTAAATAGCTTCTCATATGCGAAGAAATAAATTATATATTAGAATTTTCTCTTTCAATAGAATTAAGTTTATATATTTATATTTTTCATTTCAAATATTAAAAAATTGTAATTCTGTTGCGTTGTATGTTAAATGATTCATTATGGTTTGTGTAATCGATTTTAATAATCTGTCTTATGGACAGGATAGAAATGTTTATTTGTGCAATTTCGATCTCAAATTGATTCTTTATTGGATAATGTTGGTGCGTCATAAAATACTGTACTAATGGGACCATTTTTCGAAGATAAAGAAGGAACAATTGTTATAAATTGAGAACATTTTTAGAATATAGAATGTTGGCGATATTTTTTAAATCTTTTTAACAAAAAGTTTTAGAATTTTAAATCATGTTCATTTTTAAAGTTTGGGCAAAACACTGAAAATAACATACTGAAAAGTATTTTAAATCGGAGACAGAATTAAGGAAATAATATATAATATGATAATATATAATATGAAAAAATGCAGTGCTTTTAAACAATCATTGAAACGAAGTGACTGGGATCTGTAAATGAACCCATTCCTCTCAATGACAACCCTATGTTAAAATCATGTATATCGATCGGTCCCAACGCCTCTCACCCGCCCCTTCCGAAAAATCAATATGTACGCTGAAAATCAATATGAAGAAATTGATAGTATCTAGTTGGTCTAAATGGCACGTTAAACATAATCCTAGAAATAAGATATTCAGATGAGACATCACCATTCATAACCTTAAATACCATCACGGTGTTCAGCATAATTCGTCTACTTTTTAAGGAGGGCAAGTCAATCAACTTCAATCTACTAGATGTAAGTGTCTCAATGATAGCAATAAATATTGCTTCTGAATTCTGACTTAATTCTGTCAATATAGATGCCATACTACAGAACCATATTCCAAAATAGGCTGTTTCGTCAAAAAGAGGATCAGAAAATTCTTTAGCCCAACGTTTAATAATGCCAAGAACACCATACGCCCTGTTAACCATGGCCATAATATGATTGTTGAAATCAAGTTTCGAATCCATCAGAATACCAAGATCTACAAAAGAATCAACTGTCTCTAACTCAGCTCCAATAAGATTATGTCTGACAAATTTCGGATTCGATCTAAAGAAACGCATATGCTTGCATTTCCGTAAATTAAGTTCCATGCAGTTTATGTCACACCAATATCCAAAATTATCCAAGTCGTCCTGCAAATAATGAGAATATTCTAGCTGTTTATAAGACAAAAATATTTTCACATCATCCGCATACATCAAAATCCTAGAGTTTATAATAGACTCCGGGAGATCATTTATGAATAATAAAAATAGTATAGGCCCAAGATGACTACCTTGGGGAACTCCCGATGAAACCAGAATTGGCCTAGAACAAGAAGTTCTGTCAACGATTATTCAGATAAGAAGATATCCATTTAAAAAAATTACAGCTAAAACCAATTCTATCTAATTTGTATAATAAAAGCTCGTGATTGGCTTTATCAAACGCCTTGCTAAAATCCGTGTAAATGACGTCAGTCTGATTACCCAGAACAAACCCATCAATAACGTGTGAGGTAAACTGAGTCAAATTCGTCGTGTGAGGTAAACTGAGTCAAATTCGTCGTGGTCGATAAGCCTTTACGAAACCCATGTTGGCTGGGACTCAAAATAGAAGAAACGCTGTGAGACACAACATTAGTCATCAGTTTCTCAAAAAGCTTAGGGATAGCACTTAATTTAGCTATCCCTCTATAATTCGAAACGTCAATAGACTGCCAGATTTATGTAGGGGACCAATGAACGACTGCCTCCAAGCCGAAGGGAAATATCCAAATCTCAACGAAGTATTAAACAATAACGTCAGAGGAATAGCCAAACCACTAGCACAGAATTTTAAAATTATACTTGGCACCCCATCGGGGCCGACACTATTTGTTGATTCTAGATCATTCAAACTTGACAAGACCAAGGGCAAGTCAATAATTGGTATTTCTAATTGATTCAAAGCAGGAATATCATAGGGATAAGTATGTGGTCGCAAAACAATCAGCAATATCCTGGTCCTCACAATATTCCAAGCCATCCATTCTAATCCTAGTTGGTTTAGATGTGGATTTACGTTTCAAATTAACAAAATCGTAAAAAGCTCTAGGGTTATTTCTTCATCATTCTTCACCTTTTCCAAGTATAGTCTATAACATTTCTGAGATTCGACGTTATATCTCGACCTAGCAATAGAGTATCTTACATAATCGGAATTCAATCCAGATTTCTTAAACTTCTTAAAAAGCCTACTTCTCCAATTTTTCATTCTGGACAATTTATGAGAAGACCAAGGTAGTCTTTCAGATTGCCCAACTCGAATTTTCGGTACAGATTGTGACAGGAAGACCCTAAGAATTTGATAAAATTTATCCACAACAGCGTCAATATCTGCATAGTGGCTACAACTACAGACGGAATTCCAATCAACTTCACGGAGAAGAGAGTTTTAGCAGTATAAAATTTGTCCTTCTGTAACAGAAAACGGTGAGATCATCATGAGAGGTAGAAGAATGAGATTCATTGGAGTACAACATCAATAAACCTAAGGTAGGATGGTAATTGTCCTCTGGAGCGATATGGGGAGAACCCTATTGATCTCAAAGTAATGAGGATCATTAACAAATACTAGGTCAAGTTGTCTTTCACTTATATTCTTCACGTAATTAATCTGGAATAAATTAAGGTCAGCAAAAAGCCTGACTATATTCGAGCCAGAATCATCCGTATCAAACGATGAAGGCAGTGCGGTTAAAGTCCCGCAAGGCAAGCCAAGATACGGAAAGTAAATTAAAATCCCCTAAGATTAATGTACAGACCGTACAAGTCACCTGAGCCGTTTGTATTTTTTTGATCTGTAATCAATATTTGATTTGGGATATTGTAAATAAATTTGCATTCTATTAAATATAGATGCAAAATGGTCTTGAGCCAGGACAATATCCCAGTTCAAATAAAATATTGAGTACAGACCAAAAAATACAAACGAAAAAACTAAAACAAATGAGCGTTGGCACGGCAGAAGTATTGCTGGGTAACTATACCTGCATATACACATACTTACATATGCAACTCAATGAGATGTTTGTAAGATGGCATGTGTACTTTATTACTTGGTGCGATTTTTTAAACGCAAATTCGGCAAGTGAGTTGTGATTCTCGTTCGTTTGTGAAAATCATCTCCTTATAGAGGCCGGGTTTGATGTTGAAAAGTCGCTGCGACGCCACCTGAATGAAACCTTTAGACAGGGTGGAAATCATGATAGTGGTCTGCAGCCAAGTAATAAATGTCACTATGCCATTTGTAAATAAATTTGCATTCTATTAAATATAGATGCAAAATGGTCTTGAGCCAGGACAATATCCCAGTTCAAATAAAATTTTTTCTTCAAAAGAATTAAGTTAACTTTTTTATTTCATATCTTCATTATAGAAAATGTAAAATAATCAAATATCGAAAAAAAATCTTTTGAGTTGTACATTAAATGACTAATTGTGGCACACAAACCGATTTTAATATGGGTCTTATGGGTAGGATAGAAATATTTATTTGTTCAATTTCGATCTCAAATATTTTTATACCCACACCACTTCGTGGACTAGGGTATTATTATTTAGTTTTCCGCCAAATGTTTGTAACACCAATAAATAATCGAGCTAGACCCACCTTTAAGTATACGGATCGGCTTAGAATCACCACCCGAATCGATTTACCGATGTCTGTCTGTCTGTCTTCCCGTCTGCTGTCCATCTAAGCTTGTTCGCACTCCACAGGTCCCAATTGCTGTCCGATTATCATGAAATTTGGCAGAAGTTACTTTTTTGACCCAAGGACCATCGGTATTGAACTTGGAGGAAATCTGTTCAGATTTAGATGTAGCCCCCATACAAATGTCGCTCCCGATTTGATTTTGTCCGCCGTATAAAGCACATATAGTACCCGATTTTCTTCAAATTTTACATAACACCTTATAATCTAACTAGAAACACCTTTGACGAAAGCGGGTTAGATCGGTTCAGATTAAGATATAGTCCCCATACAAATATCAGTCCCGATTTGACTTTTTCCGCTCTAGAAACCACATATTGTACCCGATTTTCTTTAAAATTTGCACAACATCTTATAATCGAACTAGAAACACCCTTGGTGAAAGTGGATAAGATCGGTTCAGATTTAGATATAGCCACCATACAAATGTCGCTCCCGATTTGACTTTTTCCGCTCTAGAAACCACATATTGTACCCGATTCAGATTTAGATATAGTCCCCATACAAATGTCGCTCCCGATTTGACTTTTTCCGCTCTAGAAACCACATATCGTACCTGATTTTCTTTAAAATTGGCACAACATCTTATAATCCAACTAAAAACACCTATGGTGAAAGTGGGTAAGATCGGTTCAGATTTAGATATAGCCCCAATACAAATGTTTCTCCCGAATGTTTAACCGATTTTGGCCAAAATTTACATATTATATTTTACCAATAAACATACATGGTGAAAGCGGGTCACATCATTCCAGGTTTCAATATACCCCCATACAAATGTTTTTTCCGATTTAACATTTTTTGTCAAACACATACATTTACATGATTCAAAAATCCTTCCCGATTTCACTTTTTTACCGAATTGAATTGTAATGAGATAGAAAGTGGGGTGTTTCATATAGTCGGCTCCGTCCGTGTTTGGGAGATGCCCATATGTCCATACGTTGGTATAACCCAAATGGAGCCCCTTTCTGCTCTATTTCAGCTCTGGAAACTATATCTTACATCGGATCTTCATCAAATTTTGCAGATCATTATATGTTCAACTAGGAATACCTACCGTGAATGAGAAATATATAGGTGCATGTTTTGGCACAGGCCTCAAGTGTTGTCATAGGCCCCCTTCAAATGCCTGTCCGATTCATCCTATTACCGCTGTATAATCTGTATTTGTCATTTGATCTTAATCAATTTTTCCAGATCATGTTATATTTACTTTACTCGGAATATCTGCTGGAAAATTGGATCAATTACTTTATTATTTGCCATATTCATTAAATATGATTAAAGATGAATTTATAGTAACTGTATAATTTATATGAACTACATAAAACCCACGAAATACCAGGGTTTAGTAATCAAAGCGAGGTATATACGCAGGGAGTGGTGTAGGGTATTATATAGTCGGCCCCGTCCGACTTTAGCCTTTCCTTTAGTGAATAATGTTGGAGTGTCATACAAATACTGTACTAATAGGACCATTTTTCGTAAATGAAGAAGGAATTGGGAAGGATTGTTGGTGACATTTTTACACTTTTAACAAAAAGTTTTAAAATTTTAAATTTTAAATATTCTTAATTTTTGAAGTTTGGGCAAAACACTGAGAAGGATATACTGAAAAGTATTTTAAATCGGAGATAGAACTTAAAAATTGCGAAGAATTCGACAAGAGAAACAAAAACTACCGCAGATCAGAATGTTCAGAGAGAGAGAGAGACTTATTTCAAAGAAAATACAGCAAATACAATATTTAACTTAAAGCTAAATATATTTTTAAAAATATTTGTGTTGTTTTTAAAATGTGATAAAAAATTAAATATTGCCAAACACGCCTGTACGAGTGGAGTTTCATTAAAATTAAACCGAAGTAAAATAAAAAATTTCAGAAGCACAGTTGAAGGAAAGTATAAGACATTTTTTTCATTCGTTATCTTTAAAATGGAAAAAAGGATGTCGTCAACCAATCTCCGTCGGCATAACGGAGATTGGTTGAAAGAATTTACTGGGACTTTCGGAAGACATCGAGTTAAATTTTGTGACAAATCTGGCCGCGGAAAGAGAAGAGAGGTGTATAAGTATCACAACAAAATTGCAATGATATCGATCAATTGGTATATGCAGCAGCAACATTAGCTCGTAATCAAGGGCCAGTCACACTTTCAACAGTATTTAAAGAAACCATATAAAACACTATCGATGGCATTTTTCCAAAAGGATAAAATGTCACTGAAGTTATTACCAGATGAAGCTCTAGCGTATTTTTACATAGTGGATTTATTATTGAGAGAATACCTTTGGTTATATATGACGTCGCAGTACATAAAGAGCTTATATATTCTAAACAGACTATGGAAAATTGGTCACTTCCTGTAGTTTTTTTTGGAGAAGATTCTGCAGAATCTCGCCATAAAGTATATAAGGCTGACCGATTACAGCACGCTCGGAAGAATAGCCATACAAATAATATACTAGATTTAACAGAGACATAGATTTCTTCGACATGCTTGAATAAGCTAATACAGCAAAGGAAGCGCTAATTCGTCCAGAACTAAAATATTTTTGAAAATTAGTTTGCGAACATGCCAAATATAGTCCACAACACAAATCAAATTTTAATTCATGCGCTGATGAAGATTATAGGACCTACGAGAACGATGATGAAGAGGATACTTAACCCTCTAACCGACACTTTTAGAAATTAAAAATATATGATCAGATATTTTTTCTTGTGATAATTGTGCTAAAATAAACTGAGAAAAAGGATAAGAAAGTCATTTGCTAATTTAGTTTGAGAGCCAGGTGATAAAAGGTGATGAGTGCCATGTGTCCTCTACACACAAAACTATTTTTTCGCATTCACAAGTACATATGTTGAAACTAGATAGTCGTACAATTATAACACAAAAAATATAAGACAATTAGATCCGGGCCCAGAAATCAGTATTATTTAGTTTTGAATAAGAATTCACACACAAAATTTCACGATTTTTCTTTTTTTTCGGACTTCGTGTACAAAACTGAAAATAAAATCTAAACCAAACGTCAGGTATTTACTATTATACGTTTTTTGTAAGAATAAACAATTATTGAGTAAATTCGAGATTTGCGAAGAGTGTCCTGAGACACTCCTACGGGTTAGAGCGTTAAATGATCAGCAACCAATATCCTTGACAAAATATATTTGGAAAATCAAATACTTTTGTTTTAATGATTTCACTGATCACTTTTTCTGATAATAGCTTTAAATGAATAATTTATTAAGATTATCTATATATTTTTTTGTTAAAAAAGCAAACATTTTATTTTCTTAAATGAACCCATGAATACAACCTTATGTTAAAATCATGCATGATTCGTCCTAAAAAGAATTATACTTCCATATCATATTTTCACCACTTAAACCAATGTTTAACCACTTCTTTGTCATGTTGTTTTTTTTTGCTGGGATGCTTATTTGCAATATGCATCTGACCATGCATCAAAGTGCAACAGATTTTTGTCATATCAGGCTTTATAGCTGTAAATAGCAACAAAGGTTGCGACTAAAATGGAGAATGGTTAAATTATATTAGCACTGTTGAGAGATTTGATATGACAATCTCTCTTTCCGCAAACTTCCGGAATGTGTTGTTGCATTCGTAAGACAGGATAAACCCAGTTTTTTCCGCTGATAACCACGTCCACTCCTGAGTATGATTTTTTGTTCTACGGAACCAATATGTAATTAATGTGGCATTCCGAAAACGATTTTGTCGTCTGTGGTATGTCCAAAGCCGGCTGCGCAGAGTAAAGGTTTTCATATGGGTATCCCCCAGAAAAGGTCCACCAAAAAATTAAATCAGACCACACTAAAAGAAGTCAACTTTATTTTTTCCTTTTTACTATTACTATTATGAAACTTGAAGTTAACTCGTTCTCTGTAAATATTTGTAGCCTCCGTTTTCCTGCTTCACCTAATTAACAAATCTAAGAGATAATTCTCATATTTCATAAATCTGCGAACAAAATATATCCTCTGACCTTCATTTACATGTACATATATGTGGAACAAACAAAGTTCTCAAAAAATCGCTGAGCTTTGTATCGTCCGTTTCAATGCATAATTGTTTATAATTTTGTGCAAACTTGTACTATATCCTGACAATATATATTTAAAATGTACTCTAAGCACTTTAGAACACTAAAAACTCTAATCGACTTTTTCTGTTTCTTTCTTGTTTTTGGCGTAGTTTAAAGCGTGCGAATGTCGCGTCCAGGCAACTGGGAGATGCCCATATTAGGTATTTGAGTGATTTTTTGGTATGAAAAATTACGCAAATTTTTTAATGAATTTATTTTCATATTAAAAAATATAATACATCGGAATTCATATACGTGCATTACAGCAATGATGTAAAATAAACGTATGACGCCCTGACAACAAGAAACACATGTCGAAGTTGGAAAACCTCATTAATGGTGGAAGAATACACAATTTGAGGATGTGGGTGGTTTATTTATTACCAACAATATATAGAGAAAACACATACATTAAAAAATTATTTTCGTACTCAAATCTGGCCGCCATGCGTTCTCATATGTTGAAGTAGACCGACTTTGAGCTTGAACGCTTTTCCACATAATGCACACGCGTGCTTCCGAACATCTTCGTGTGTCACCTCATGCTGCTTAAGAGTTTTTCTCGTTTTAAATGCTTTGCCACAGGTTTTGCAAACAAAGTCTCGCACATTGTTGTGTGACCGTATGTGATCATTCATCCTGTCTTTCTTATAGAAACCTTTGGAACAAATCGGACATTTGTGTAAATATTGTTTTTCGTGGCGTCTTCTGTGAACATTAAGGGAAGTGCTATGGCGAAATGAAATACCACAGATTTCGCAACAATAAGGCTGGACACCTGTATGAGAGCGCATGTGAATCTTTAAATCGCTCGCCACCAAAAACTTTTTACCGCACTCTTTACATTCCTCGCTCAGATCCGCCATATGTCTTCTAGCGTGGGATATGTACGGTCCAGAGTTATTGTATTCCTTATTGCATATAGAACACTTTATGGCTGTTGAACCATCATGTTGAAATTTATGCACTCTAAATGTTAGTGGACTTTTGAATACCTGGCCACATTCGGTACATTTGAAGGGTCCCACGTGGTCATATAGAAATTGCATGTGTTTGTAGTATTTATCGTTTTTGGTATTTACGCTATTCGGATTGCAACGCTTAATTTTAGCGAAATGATTATGTATAAAGTGAATGTTATTTTTAAGTGCAATTTCACTGAGTTTCAAATCCAATTCTGCCTCTATGACCTCCCGCATTTGGCCAAGAGCTTCAAGGCGTTTATTTTTGCAAACATTTTCTACTAAATAGGTATTCCAAAGATGCGGAAACCTTTCATATATGGATAATATTTGTATAATTTGTTCTGGCACCAAGTCGGACTTTTGAGAATTCAATGATGATGTAATCAAATTTTTTTCGACAACTGCCTTTAAAAATTCCAAATGTGTGAAAAACCATGCAGGCCGGTTCTTGTCATCGAGTGTTTCTCCATGCACTTCATTCAGTTTATTTTTTTTCAAATCCTGTCGGAATTTACGACACAAGTATGTTATAACTGCGGCAACTTGATTGCATGATATCTGCATATTTAGTTTTTCTTTTAGTTCATTTCGGATTTTTTCCAAATATTTATCATGTTGTTTCTTCAATCTGAATTGTGGACAATTTCTGTTCCACAAATGAGTTTGAATTTTATATGATGCTATTAGAGCTATGACATTCTGTTCCGATTTCATAAAATTATGGACGAATGCGGGGGAATTACTATCTTCGGATTCCACCGACGACTGTAAAGAGTAAACAGAGAAAATACGTTAAATGCGGGAAAATAAAAATATAAAATAAAACAGCAAGATTTTCCTTTTCATAATAATGAAGAAAGTCTGATTAATAGAGTTGTTGATGCCAAAAGTGAGGTGTATATATTAGTAAGACTGCATGTAAGATACTCCCAAACAATGTGATGTGCAATTTATTATGTTTAGTATATTTTTGCAATTTAAGATCAACACTTACCTCATTATCGGATTCTGAATTTCCCCAATTAACATCATCCGAGTAGTTAGATAATAATTCCTCTTTCAGAGATTCATCAGCGACCTCATCCGTATGACATTCTTCTGACTCTTCTTTGACATCTTTAATATTACTCTCGGAAATTGTGTTATTTTTAGCAATATTTAATGGATCCTTAAAAGATAAAATAAATGCAAATTATATTTGTGTAATTTTAATATTACGCGTTAAAATGTCTTCATTTTTTTCTTCGTTTATGTCAGACGAATTCGTCTTCTGGAAACGGATATTTCTTTCGTTGTATGCATTTCATGGGTTTGCGATGTGAACTCGTAAGTCTAATTTTTCGATTTTCCTATTGTTGCATTAGGAAGCAGTAGTGTGTTCGATTTTAGTTAAAACTACAACGTACATATGAATAGAAGAAGATATAAAAATTCTCCGTCAAAATTTCTTCACTATACATGTTTGAACGTAAAAAAGCACACATTCATTTCGGCTTGATTTTCAAATATAGTTATACGAGTATTCTGCAGTTTTTAAAAAATATTCGTCTGTGTAGTCAAATTGTGGATTCAAAACAAAAAGTACTAATAAGGAATGAAATACTCAATTAATTCTCAGATGTTAGAAATGCATCACTAAAGTTCATATCCAATATTGTAGAGCATATGTCGGTAGAAGTATGGTGAAGTGTCAAAGGAACTACATATCTTTATTTAAAACGGAGCATTAAGACACTACTTGACTCTTCCGTGAGAGCGTCCACGTAGCCGGTGTCCACCCGTCATGGTAGTGTGTACTCTGACGGCGGGGTCCTCTCGGTCTGCAGGGGAGGGAGTGTGAGGCGTTGGAAACGTTCGAAAGAAATTACTCAAACTTTTGAACTTCGGCACAGTGCCTGTAGAGAACCAATATATTAAGCTGTAGGTCCATCAAAGTTACGGTCTAATCGAAAAACAATAGACTCATACATACTAAAGGGAAATGTACACAAGATAAGAAAGGTTTTTCTAGTTTTTTGAGGCAAAATGAAGAAATGAGCCCATTATCACAGATTTTTTATAATGACGAAAATAATCAATACATATCGTACAACGATTTCCTTTTATGAGATAATGATGAAAAATAATTCAAAAATTCCTACACGCCCTTTGACATATGAATATCATTATACCCTAACTCTACAGAGTAGGAGGATATATATAATTTGGGACAGAAATAAGTGTAACGCATTGAAGAAGTGACTTAAGATCCGAAGTATGTTTGGACCAAATCCGTTACACGACCTTTTTAAGTTGTTTCAGCCATGTACGTCCGTCCGTCCGTCAGTCTGGATGGTGTACACGATAACTCTCGAAAGGAGTTAAGGAATCAATTCAAACTTTGCACATGGTAATATTTTTCCGAAACTTTTTTTAAGTTCTAAGATGGGCGAAATTGACACGCCCCTTCTGGTACCTCCCACACAAATGTTAAATTAAAACCAATTTAAATTCCACAAGGATATTCGGAATCAGATATATTTTGGTATTTGATAAAGTTTTTATAATCACTATAAGTATACAAAATATGGTGGACTTTTCCACGCCACTTACAAGGATAGTCGGAATCAGATATATTTTGGTATTTGATAAAGTTTTTATAATCACTATAAGTGTACAAAAACTTCGTAAAATTAAAGCTGTTATAACATCGGATCGAAGTACTATGAAATTTTATATTTGGCAATGCTTTAATAGAATTTGCACTCGTGTGGAATATGAGCGATATTGGCACACCCCTTCAGCAACTTCCACACAAAATGGCATACGTTTTGTTTAAAATAAAACCGACGTAACATTCATACGGGTAGTCAAAATCATTTGCAATTTTATATTTGAAAATGTTTTATAATCACTAAACAAAGAAATATTTACGCTTAAGCCACGCCCTTTCTTGTACCTCCCGCACAATTGTTTTATCCTATATTTATTCCCGTCGTTCCAATATGGAGCATACGGCCATTCAATTGTCTTTAAGGTAAGATTAAATTCTTCATAACTTCTATTCTAGTGCATGGAATTCACAATGACTTCATATTTGATCATGTTTTTACAATTGTTTTATAAATGCGGAAGCTAGGACCATATGCCACGAACCTTCTAATACCTTCCACACAAATCATACGGCCCTAAGTAAACGAGAGTGAGAGTATATACATAAGTCGGTTTAGCCGTCTGACGTTTTCTTACTCGTTTTTCCTTCCATTTGGATACACATGCTTATGGTTTAAATATTAATATTTCATTTGTTTTACAAAGAATACGACAATTTTGCTCTATTAAGCATATGTACATACCACTTCCTCAGTACAAGTATCACTAATATCTTCGAATTTGATCGTTATATGTTGTTGTTCACTTTCAGTGAGAACATTTTGACTTTGATTTTCGTCCTCATTGCTTTCATTTAGTAAGCCAATGATGGATAAGTTTTCATTTGCCTTTGGTTCACTATATTTGGTACAAGGAAAAATGAAGGAATCCAGTAGGAAATAATGACCCTCACATTGCACACACTTCAGAACATACTTGTCCTTGTCATTTATTGTTGGAGATTTAAGGATCTCTCCGCACTTTATGTAGTTGTTGTAAATATTCATATTTTTGCTTTAATTTTTCGAAAAATAATATTGTTTATTTGAACTCTCTTTTCACACGCGCAAATTTGAATTAAGAAATCCAGTGCGAAAGATCTTGGGTCAGTTGTATTTTATGTTATATAGATTTAATTGATTTAATTGTTCGTACATATATTTATTTATGTTTTGCTTAAATTTTTTATAACGCGTATGTTCAGTCGACGTTTGTTTATGTTTTGAGGTTCTTCTTCTCGCAGAATGCACTAGGACATGGTAACACAGCATCCGCAAAACTATTAGAGGTGGAATATTTGTTGTAGCCGAGTACAGATTACTTTCCAGTACCGGAAGAAGTCAACACGTATACACGTAGAGAAAATATGTGATAATTCACATTATTTCCTGGCACATTTAAGGCCAAACAGCCGTGTTTGGTACTAAATTTGCGTTTTTATAGCCAAACCTAAAAACAAAAAATGTAAACACACATATGAAGCTTTATTTTCAATGTAAATTGTTTTTGTAACACATATAATTTATAAGAAATTACCGCGAGCTTTCTCGTTGCGTTTTGTATAATAATACCTTATTGTAAAACTTGATTTTACTTCTTTGAAGACTTTTCATCAGATTTTTCAATATGTGTCATGCGTAAACACCTTTATTAAACAAAGGTTTTTTGGTAACTCTTGAAACTTGTGTGAAATGGTGTAAAATAAAACTATTGATATAGTGGTACAGAAAAGTGTTATAGGCTGTTTCCACTACGGTCGCTTCCACGTCCGCGTCCAATAATCAATGAACGCGCGTTAAAGCCTATACAAAAATCATAGGCAGTTAGGTATGGGAAAAAGTCGCGTTCATATTGGACGCGTTTTCCGATAAGTCACGTTTACTATAAATTAGATTATTTTTGCAATCGAAACCCACCCATACCTATTAATGGCAACACCGCAAATTGCACATCGCTATTAAAACAGCTGTTTATCAGCATAAACATAAACAACCACAGCCAAAATGTAAAAAAACAGAAATGTGCAGTAGCAGCGCTGCTGCTACTGCACATTTCCATTAGGCGCAATACCATTTGATCCTCATTTTCCACTGCGGTTAGCAAAATAATATCATTTAACTCCATGATAATGTCACAACAAAAAAATATTAAACTTTTCGCATCGCAAAAAAAAAAAACAAATAAACGCAAACAGCTGTTTGAACGCAAACGTGGACGCAAAACACAATGGAAACACCATTAAAAATTTTCGATAAATCGTTAACGCGGACGTGGAAGCGACCGTAGTGGAAACAGCCTATTACAAAGTTACCTTTTTACGTTATTGGCAATGATGCTCAGTTTTTGGATAGGTATTTAGCTTTGAGTTAGATGTAAATCACTGACAACATATGTAAAATTAATAGTGGTGTTTGTGTGTGTTTGCTCTAGAATTTTGATAAATTTTATATTTTTAGTAAATTTTAGGCCTGTTCGATTCGGCCTACTAGCTTACAGTTAAGTGTGGCATCATTGGTTCGAATGCAGTCTGAAAAGGACAAATGAAGGTTTATTGTACAACTTAGAATCCGATTCTAGTTCTGTGAAGGCTTTTCAGAAAAAAATTATTGTGTCATTTAGTAGGTCTAAGCCTTTAGTAGCGTATAAAATTTATTTCCATTTAAAAATGTTATATTTGTTAAGTATTCGTCATAACCTATTTTTAATTTGTACAATAAATCTTAAAGTGTAAAAACAGCGCTTAATAAATGAATATGGCAAATGAATTTTCATTGTTGTGGATATCCGGACTTGTGTTAACATATCTTTGTACATTCTGAGAGAAGAAGAAAATCAAAATATAAACAAACCTTAACTGAACATACGCCTTACATTTCATAGAACATATTTACACACATATAAACAGCGGACTAAGAATTAATTCATTAAAGTTGGACCAGAAACATTTTTCTGTTGATCAATCGCTCAGAAAAGGAGCTTTATTAATCTTCATTTTTAAAGAAATTCTTTAATAAAGTTTATAGTATATGCGTATTTCGTTCAGAAAATATGAATGAGTACATTGATTATATTAAATGCGGGGAAATTCTGAAATCGACCTCTAATGAGAAGACTGAGTATATTTTGAAGTGTGTGGAATGCGATGATCAATATTTTTTGTTAGAGTCTTTCGAATTTCCATGCGACCATTGCGATATAAAGACGGATGAAATTTTATATGAAGTAAATAGCGACAATGAAAGACAGGAGAGCACTGATGCGGCTGGAATTGAAGTCCACTGCGAAGACGAAACGAATCACGACGATGTTGGAACTATATTTGATGACAGCTCAGAAGAGGATGATGCTGATGCTGGGGTATGTATAGATTATGCGAAAGAATCAAATGTTCACATATATTCGCGGTCCCCCAGAGGATACTGGGCGACCTTCAAAAGATAGTCACACCTGCCATGTCAAATTTTGAAAATGTCTTTTTAACTTAAAACAAATTAAGACAATCAATTAAAACAAAAAATATGCCATATTTTCAAGATACAATCAGAATATTTCGCGCATTTGATGCCAAAATAGAAATTCACTATTGTGACTTGATTAGACAAATTCAGAGTTTGCTCAACAAAAGACAAGAAGGAGTACTGTCTCCACAAATTTGAAATCCAGCTGTAAACAGAATTCCAATAGATCTAGAACATTATGACTGCAAGGTGTAGCGTAATCGGTTTACAAGAATTGTAATTTAAAATGTAATCTTATTTTGGGTAACATTAATGGTTGCACGAATATATACCAGTCGTATTGCTCTTCACGCTCAGTGCTACCTACAAATATTTTTTTCGTGTGCTGCAAAATACAAAGAAGAAACAAAATATTTAGTATATTCTAAAATTGTTGTGTCGAGGGAAATTTTCGACAAGCTAATTGTCCCCTCATTCTGGCCATCTAGGGCTTTTGTTAAAGAGTTTGTGGATAGGGTTGACAATCTGGCGCGTCTCCCATCAATGTCAGCCACTATTCCAAAAAACTAAGCAGCTCTTTTAGTGTTGGGTATCAGAATGTTAGAGGCCTAAATACAAAATTAAATCTTCTATTTGTAGATAGTTTCGATTTTGACTTCTCGGCTCTAGCTTTTTCTGAGACCTGGTTGAAAGATTCAATTTTGGACTCCGAGGTTTTGTGTGGGAGATATGTTGTCTTCCGGAAGGATCGATTAGGGAGAATAGGTGGCGGTGTTCTTATCGCGGTTGCTAATGCATTCTCATCTGAACGCTTTATTCTGCAAGGGTTTGATGACATTGAATTTATTGCAGTCCTTGTTAACATGGGACGTAGTAAGTTGTTTGTTACATGCTCTTACATTCCACCATCATCCGAGTTATGTGTTTACGAGAGCCATTTGAATGCAATTGGTATGGTTGTCTCCAGGGCGAGTGATTTAGACCATACTATGATTTTAGGAGATTTTAATTTACCCCTGTATCTTGGCTTACCTTGCCAGATGCTGAGGCTTTAACACCGTTGACGTCAACTTTTGATAGGGATGATTTGCCCTCGCAAATAGTTAGACTTTTTTCTGATCTTAACTTGTCGCAGATAAATTATGTGGGAAATGCAAATGCTAGGTAACTAGACTTAGTATTTGTCGATGATCCCCATTACTTCGAAATCAGTAGAGTTCCTCCCATATCACTCCCGGAGGACAACTATCATCCTACATTGAATATATCGATGTTGTACTCTGGTGAATCTTCTCCCTCTAGTTCGCAAGGTAATCGAACATCTTTCTGTTTCAAGAGAACTAATTTCGAAAAGCTTAATTCACTTATTCAGGATGTTGACTGGAATTCTGTTTGTAGCTGTCGTCACTATACTGATCTTGACATTGTCGTAGATAGATTTTATCACATTTTGAATGACTTTTTGTCAAAATCAGTACCGAAAACTCGTGTTGGGCACTCTAGAAGACTGCCTTGGCTTTCACGTGAGTTGTCTAGCATGAAGAATTCGAGAAATATACTTTTTAAGAAACTTAAGTGGACCGGTTTGAATTCAGATTATGTCAAATATTCCGTTGCTAGGTCGAAATATAGCATTGAGTCTCAGAGATGTTATAGGACCTACTTGGAAAAACTAAAGAATGATTTTAGGAAGAACCCTAGATCTTTTTATGACTTTGTGAATTTGAAACGTAGATCCTCAACTAAGCCGACAAGGATTAGAATGGATGGCTTAGAGTTTGGTGATGATCAGGCGATTGCTGATTGTTTTGCACGACATACTCAGAGCGATCTTATGGGTCGAGTGACGCCTACCCTTATAATATTTCTGCATTGAGTCAATTAGAAATTCCTGTTATTGATTTACCCTTAGTTTTGTCGAGTTTGAATAATCTCAAATCCACAAATAGTGTTGGCCCAGATGGGGTGCCAAGTATAATTTTGAAATTCTGTGCTGGTGGTTTGGCTATTCCGCTAACATTATTATTTAATACTTCATTGAGTTTTGGATATTTCCCTTTGGCTTGGAGGAGTTCATTCATTGATCCCCTCCATAAGTCTGGCAGTCTAATTGATGTTTCAAACTATAGAGGGATCGCTAAGTTGAGTGCTATTCCGAAGCTATTTGAGAAATTGGTCACTGAGGTTGTATCTCATAGAGTTTCTTCTATATTGAGTCCATATCAGCATGGATTTCGTAAGGGCTTTTCTACTGTGACAAACTTGATTCAGTTTACTTCTCACGTTATTGATGAATTTGTTCAAGGTAATCAGACTGATGTCATCTATACGGATTTTAGTAAAGCATTTGATAAAGTGAACCACGAACTATTGTTATATAAATTAGATCGTATAGGTTTTAGCTCTAACTTCTTGAAGTGGATATCTTCGTATCTTTCAAATCGCTCTCAGATTGTAATATTTGGTAATTCTTATTCTAGACCAATTCTGATTCCATCAGGTGTTCCTCAGGGTAGTCATCTAGGGCCGATTCTTTTCTTATTATTCATAAATGACCTTCCGGGGTCTATAATTAATTCTCGACTTCTAATGTATGCAGATGATGTAAAAATATTTTTTCTTATAATTGGCCAGAATTTTCGAATCCATTGCAGGCATGAATTGTATGGAACTCAACCTAAGGAAATGCAGAAACATGCGTTTCTTTAGATCGAATCCAAGATTTGTCAGATATAATATTAGAGGAACTGAGCTAGAGTTCATCACTTGTCAGACCTATTCTGGAATATGGTTCCGTAGTGTGGGATCCTCAGTATGGTATCTATATTGACAGAATTGGGTCAGTTCAGAAACAATTTTTAATATTTTCATTAAGACATTTGCATTGGAATAGTGATTTTATTCTTCCCCCTTATACTAGTAGATTGAAGCTGATCGACTTGCCTTCCTTGAAAAGCAGACGTGTTATGTTGAACACCGTGATGGTTTATAAGGTTATAAATGGTGATTTCTCTTCTGACTATATTATTTCTAGGATTAAGATTAACGTGCCATTTAGACCTTCTAGATACTATCAATTCATCCATATTGACTTTCAGCGTACGAATTACGCTTCCGCAGAGCATTGTGTCACATCATAGATTTCGGATTAGGAGTCGATATAATAAAGTCGAGGATTTTCTCCTGCTTGGATGTTTAGTTTGTTGTGACATGTTTACTTTACTTTAATATATTTAGTTACTAACTTTAGGAATAACTTATATTTGCATGTGATACTAACATTTTTGTTTAATATTTTTCTTATGCCGGCTGTTGATATTTGATCTGTAGCCGGTGTCCACCCTCTACTGCTTAGCCGCCATGGTTCGGACTATGGTGTGTACGCTGTCCCTACGTTATGGGGACGTGGCCCTCTCGGTCGGAAGGGACGGGTGTGAGAGGCGTTGGGACCGTTCGAAAAAAAAAAATGCCGTCTGTCGTGGACGGCATTGGATAATAAAGCGCGCCCAAACTGATCACAAAAATAAAAAATATCCAAAATCAATGGTTTATTTGCTAAATTTAGCTACTCATTATTATTCATTATACCTGCATATACACATACTTAGATATGCTACTCAATGAGATGCTTGTAAGATGGCATGTGTACTTTATTACTTGGTGCGATTTTTTAAACGCAAATTCGGCAAGTGAGTTGTGATTCTCGTTCGTTTGTGAAAATCATCTCCTTATAGAGGCCGGGTTTGATGTTGAAAAGTCGCTGCGAAGCCACCTGAATGAAACCTTTAGACAGGGTGGAAATCATGATAGTGGTCTGCAGCCAAGTAATAAATGTCACTATGCCATTTGTAAATAAATTTGCATTCTATTAAATATAAATTACAGACCAAAAAATACAAACGAAAAAACTAAAACAAATGAGCGTTGGCACGGCAGAAGTATTGCTGGGTAACTATACCTGAATATACACATACTTACATATGCAACTCAATGAGATGCTTGTAAGATGGCATGTGTACTTTATAACTTGGTGCGATTTTTTTAACGCAAATTCGGCAAGTGAGTTGATATAGTGGTACAGAAAAGCGTTACAAAGTTCATTTGTGAGAATCATCTCCTTATAGAGGCCGGGTTTGATGTTGAAAAGTCGCTGCGAAGCCACTTGAAAAGACTTTTGACATGGTCGAAATCATGGAAATCGTGGTAGTCTGCAGCCAAGTAATAAATGTCACCATGTCATTTGTAAATAAATTTGCATTCTTTTAAATATAGATGCAAAATGTTCTTGAGCCAGGACAATATCCAGTTCAAATCATTATCCATTCAGTTGATAAAAACTTGAGAAATTGGAAGGATAGTTTTGTTTTTAAAATTTTAATACCCCTGAAGATGATCGACGAAGTCGTTCGAAATATCGCGAACATAATTTAAAAATAAAATAATAAACAAATAAGATCTTATTATTATTTAATTGCGACCTTAAGCCGGACAATAATACAAAACATTAAATCAAAAACTATACACATCATAACATCCATTCAAATATTCATTTGAAATATCTGCAAATTCATTAAGGACTTCAATATAATTCTTAAGAAAATCATCTAACTGCGCAATATATTTGAAAAATTAATTTTAATGAATTTAGGTGTTGGTGTGCAAAGTTAGCGCATTTAGTAAGCTTGTTCATTGTTTACCGTTTTGACTTTATCACATTTCCATTTTTATCTCTTTTTTACATTTTTCACAACTTATCCTTTCAATATTATTTTATTTTTATTTCCACCTTTTTATAACTTTCCCGATTATTACCACTATTTATCACACTTTCTACATTATACTATATACTTAAATACGTTTCCGAGCTTTGTGTTCCATTACGCAGTTGAAGAATTTTTCTATTTATATCATCTTGTTTTTAAACAATTTATATCTTTCTGCATATTGTATCAATGTATGCGCTATTATAATTTTTGTCCTATCCCCAAAAACAATGCCTTCGTATTTAAATATTATATTTAATTTGATGCGATTGTGTCCATTTCCCCCCCAAAACTACAACATAGAGGGGTAAAAATACCCACATGAAACACCACGGAACGTAATAACATAAATCATTAGTCAATTTGAATATCAAAAAGTTGAAGTAAAATGCGGGAATTTAATTTAATTATGTAAATAACGAAAATGTGAAAAAAAGTATTCCAAGGGGCCAAGAAACATTCGACTGTGCCAAAAATGGCACAATATGCCAAACTTTACCATCCCTGATGTATATGCATATAAAAAACTTATATACTAGATTTTACTCTATTAATTTGTTTTACAAATTCAATAGGAAATGTACTTAATTATTTATAACTCCCTTAGAAAGAAATAACAGGAAAGTGTATGTATAATCGAAAACTAACAAAATTCTTAGTTTTTTTCTCCACACAAAAAATCCATTTAAATCTAAACACTGGTGGTTTAAAAATCCAAAAATTAATTCATTCATCAAAATTTTGAATGGGACATGTATTTAGCATACATAATCAGCTACATGACCACAATCAATACTATAACGTGTATTGCGTGTAAAAGAATAATAAAATACGGAAAATCATAATAAATATGAAAAATAAAGTTAAAAATATATGTTTTGTTTTTTTATTTTTTGTTTTTTCTTTTCATAGTTTTTGTTGTAACTACTTACTCGGGTTCGAGATCATTTGCTTTTGTTTTCTTGGACAGAAAACAAAGTGTTTTAAAAGAAGTGTGTGACATTTATTTGGTTCGATCTCTGAGTAAGTAGTTACAACAAAAACTGTTAAAAACATTTCCGATATTGCTAGAAACATTGGCATAACACGAAAGTTTGTTAAAAAATCATATACTTGAACAACATGACATAGTCAGTGCATAAAAACAATCCGCCGCACAAACTTCTAGTACAAAAAAAAACATTGCAGCTCGTCTTATATTCGTAAAAATAAAAAAAAACAAATTTCATTTGGAGCGATGAATCAAAATTCAATCGATTTGGATCCGAAGGAAAGAAAATGTTAGACGTCCTCCAAAACAAGACTTCAATCCTCGCTATATGAAGGGATCACTTTATACGAAGGAACTACATTAAATGAAGGGACCACATTAAACATGGAGGAGGATGTATAATGGTATGGACATGCTTTTACATGGATATGCTTTTACATGGCACGAAGTAGGTCCAATTACTAAGATTGACAAAAAGATGGATCAGCATTTAATGAAGATGGAACATGTTCCAAGAAGATTGGAACATGTGATTAAACAAAAGGGATATTCAACAAACTACTAATACTAGGGTGTGCTAATTTGAAGGCCAATGGATTTGCGACATTTTGTAATTAAAACTATCATCAAATTCAGAAATTAAATTCAATTGAAATGGCAAAATTTAAATTGTGTTTCCAAACGAATCTGATGCACTGCAGTGATGCGTTTCCGCAAAGGCCCTTATTTAAACGAATTTTGTTTTTCATTGTGTCAAGACACTGGGTTGTGTAAAATGTAATATTTATTAAAAATTAAAAGATTTAATTTAAGTGATACAAATAAAGAATTACGTGATATTAAGAAAAGTCTTTTCTCTCGAAGCTCAAATGTGACTGTCTTTTGTTTTTGACAATTCTCCTGACTTCTCATCCACCCTCAGTTCAAGGTCGGGGTTACCGTAACACCATGGTTTCATGTGATCAGTTGACATAACTCCGCAATATTTGGCAGGTCTTCTAAAGAGTGATTTTTTTGAGGTTAGGATTTTCATGCATTAGTATTTGACAGATCACGTGGGATTTCAGACATGGTGTCAAAGAGAAAGATGCTCAGTATGCTTTGACATTTCATCATGAATCGTCTTACAAACGAACAACGCTTGCAAATTATTGAATTTTATTATCAAAATGCGTGCTCTGTTAAGAAAGTTCATTGCGCGCTTCCATTTTATGGTCAGTTTAATCGACCCACTGAAGCGGCTATTCGGGCTATTGTGACTAAATTTCGCACCAAAATTTACATTGTTGGACATTAAACCACCAACACGCTTACGTAGAGTGCGAACTGAAGAAAATATCGCAGCTGTATCGGCCAGTGTTAATGATGACCACCAATTTTCGATTCGTCGCCGTTCGCACCAATTGGGTCTCTGTTACTCAAAAACGTGGAAATGCCAAAATTGGACTAAGCGGATGGACCACCTAAGACGCAGCCGCGGTCAACATTTAAATGAAATTATCTTCAAAAAGTAAATGTCATGGACCAATCTAACGTTTCAAATAAAGAACCGATGAGATTTTGCAAATTTTATGCGTTTTTTTTTTAAAAAAAGTTATCAAGCTCTTAAAAAATCACCCTTTATGTGATATCGATCATTTCCAAAAAATCGTTTGACGTGCGTTCGCAGCAATCTAGTGGTACTTCTGGTGGATTGACCATGGCCCCGGAGATGAAAATGGTCTTCGTCTCTAGGTTCGCCCCAGATACCACAGTTGATGACTTGAATGGCTTTATTAGATCCAAGATTGAGGGTAATTTTTACCTTAAGTCTTTTAAATTGAAGTCGTCATTTTCTCAAAGTCGGGCTTCTTTTAAAATTATTACAACGAGGGAAATCTTTGACAGATTGATGATCCCTGACTTCTGGCCACCTAGGGCATTTGTTAAGGAATTTGTGGATAGGGTGGACCATTTGGCTCGTCTGCCTTTGAAGTCAGCTACTGTCCCAAAAAACTAATTGATTCTTTTTATATCGGGTATCAGAATGTAAGGGGTTTGAATACGAAATTGAATCAATTATTTGTTGATAGCTTTGATTTTGATTTCTCTGCTCTTGTATTTACTGAGACTTGGTTAAAAGAGTCAGTTTTAGATTCTGAGATTTTTTGTAGTAGATATATTATCTTTAGAAATGATCGTTTAGGAAGGATTGGTGGCGGTGTACTTATTGCTGTTACTAATTCTTTCCCATCGGAACGTATTATCCTCCATGGGCTTGATGACATTGAATTTATTGCAGTTCTTATTAATTTAGGTAGCAATAAATTGTTCATTACTTGCTCTTATATTCCTCCATCATCTGAATTATGTGTCTACGAAAGTCACTTGGCCGCGATTGGTAGGATTGTTTCAATGTCAGGTGACTTAGACCGTACATTAATCTTAGGGGATTTTAATTTACCTTCCGTATCTTGGCTTGCCTTGCCGAACACGGAGGCTTTAACCGCACTGCCATCATCGTTTGATACGGATGATTCTGCCTCGAATATAGTCAGGCTTTTTGCTGACCTTAATTTATTCCAGATTAATTACGTAAAGAATATAAGAGAAAGACAACTTGACCTAGTATTTGTTAATGATCCTCATTACTTTGAGATCAATAGGGTTCTCCCCATATCTCTCCCAGAGGACAATTACCATCCTACCTTAGGTTTATCGATGTTGTACTCCAATGAATCTCATTCTTCTACCTCTCAGGATGATCTCACCGTATACTGTTACAGAAAGACAAATTTTATACTGCTTAACTCTCTTCTCCGTGACGTTGATTGGAATTCCGTCTGTAGTTGTAGCCACTATGCAGATATTGACGCTGTTGTGGATAAATTTTATCAAATTCTTAGGGATTTCCTGTCACAATCTGTACCGAAAATTCGAGTTGGGCAATCTGAAAGACTACCTTGGTCTTCTCATAAATTGTCCAGAATGAAAAATTCGAGAAGTAGGCTTTTTAAGAAGTTTAAGAAATCTGGATTGAATTCCGATTATGTAAGATACTCTATTGCTAGGTCGAGATATAACGTCGAATCTCAGAGATGTTATAGATTATATTTGGAAAAGGTGAAGAATGATTTTCGAAATAACCCTAGAGCTTTTTACGATTTTGTTAATTTGAAACATAAATCCACATCTAAACCAACTAGGATTAGAATGGATGGCTTGGAATATTGTGAGGACCAGGATATTGCTGATTGTTTTGCGAATTTTTTTGCGACCACATATTCAAATAGATCTTATCGATCCGACAGCACTTACCCCTATGATATTCCTGCTTTGAATCAATTAGAAATACCAAATATTGATTTGCCCTTGGTCTTGTCAGGTTTGAATGATCTAGAATCAACAAATAGTGTCGGCCCCGATGGGGTGCCAAGTATAATTTTAAAATTCTGTGCTAGTGGTTTGGCTATTCCTCTGACGTTATTGTTTAATACTTCGTTGAGATTTGGATATTTCCCTTCGGCTTGGAGGCAATCGTTCATTGATCCCCTACATAAATCTGGCAGTCTAATTGACGTTTCGAATTATAGAGGGATAGCTAAATTAAGTGCTATCCCTAAGCTTTTTGAGAAACTGGTGACTAATGTTGTTTCTCACAGCGTTTCTTCTATTTTGAGTCCCAGCCAACATGGGTTTCGTAAAGGCTTATCGACCACGACGAATTTGACTCAGTTTACCTCACACGTTATTGATGGGTTTGTTCTGAGTAATCAAACTGACGTCATTTACACGGATTTTAGCAAGGCGTTTGATAAAGTCAATCACGAGCTTTTGTTATATAAATTAGATAGAATTGGTTTTAGCTGTAATTTTTTGAAATGGATATCTTCTTATCTGAATAATCGTTCGCAGATTGTCAAATTCGGAAATTCTTGTTCTAGGCCAATTCTGGTTTCATCGGGAGTTCCCCAAGGTAGTCATCTTGGGCCTATACTATTTTTATTATTCATAAATGATCTCCCGGAGTCTATTATAAACTCTAGGATTTTGATGTATGCGGATGATGTGAAAATATTTTTGTCTTATAAACAGCTAGAATATTCTCATTATTTGCAGGACGACTTGGATAATTTTGGATGTTGGTGTGACATAAACTGCATGGAACTTAATTTACGGAAATGCAAGCATATGCGTTTCTTTAGATCGAATCCGAAATTTGTCAGATATGATCTTATTGGAGCTGAGTTAGAGACAGTTGATTCTTTTGTAGATCTTGGTATTCTGATGGATTCGAAACTTGATTTCAACAATCATGTTATGGCCATGGTTAACAGGGCGTATGGTGTTCTTGGCTTTATTAAGCGTTGGGCTAAAGAATTCTCTGATCCCTATGTGACGAAACAGTTATTTACTTCTCTCGTTAGGCCTATTTTGGAATATGGTTCTGTAGTGTGGGACCCTCAGTATGGCGTCTATATTGACAAAATTGAGTCAGTTCAGAAGCAATTTTTATTGTTTTCATTGAGACACTTACATTGGAATAGTGATTTTGTTCTTCCCCCCTATTCTAGTAGATTGAAGTTGATTGACTTGCCCTCCTTAAAAAGTAGACGAATTATGCTGAACACCGTGATGGTATTTAAGGTTATAAATGGTGATGTCTCATCTGAATATCTTATTTCTAGGATTAAGTTTAACGTGCCATTTAGACCAACTAGATACTATCAGTTTCTTCATATTGATATTCAGCGTACGAATTATGCTTCTGCGCAGCCCATTCGTAGAATGTGTATTGATTTTAATTCATTGTACCACATCATAGATTTTGGTGTCGGAATCGATACAATAAAGTCAAGGATTCTCTCGTACTTGAATGTTTAGTATTCTGTTTTAGTATTATTAAATGTAATGTATTGCTTCTATGCCAAATGTTAGCATTAACCTTTAATGTAGTTTGTCTTTGTTTTTTGCCGGCTGAAGATATTTAATCTGTAGCCGGTATTCCACCCTCTACTGCTTGTCCACCACAGTTCGGACTGTGGTGTGTACGTTGTCCCTACGTTATGGGGACGAGGCCCTCTCGGTCGGAAGGGGCGGGAGTGAGAGGCGTTGGGACCGTTCGTTAAAAAAAAAAAAAAAAAAAAAAAAAAAAAAAAAAAAAAGATATAAGGGCCCTTATATTTCGGGTCCTATTTATTCGATTCGTCTGTAGCCTGTGTTTTTATAACAACTTTCCGGGCATGATAATATATATGATTTAACAGACCGTCTCATTCGTGGGAACCAAAAATCTCGCTGAAATGGCCTACATCATCATGACATGCTTTCGTTATTCGCCATCTAACTCTTTCTGGTAGGAATAAACGCTTCGTATGCTCCACTTTTCTGTAGAGTCGGCTTTGCTCTATAACATAGTCAGTTTTAACTTGGGCAGAATCATTCTTACCGGTCTTAGCTTCGACATTGAGAATTGCACTTCGTGTTCCATGCTGGCATCAAATAGTGTGAGAACCGGATGCGATGTAATTCTATCCTTTAATAGAGCCAACAATTCTTCTTCTTGTTCTTGCTATGTGAAGATAGCGTCTTTCTTCAAAAGTCTTGTCAAAGGCATGGCTATCTGACCGTAATTCTGTACAAATTTACGGAAGAAATTGGTAACACCAAGATACTTACGTACATACGAGATGTTTTCAGGCTGAGGGAATTCTTTAATACATCGTGTTTTCTCCTCCCTTATTCCATCAGTGCTAAACTTATGACCGAAGAAATTAACATGTTTCTGCATAAGTGAGCATTTCGACGGCCTAAAGTTAGTCTCTAATAGCAGTTAAAAACTCTGTCAAAATCAACATTCCTTCGTCCACGGTAGCACTTGGTATTATAACTTCATCAACATAACTTATAATGTTTTTCCGATGTTCTAATTTGCGTATTATTTGTGTAATCATTTCCAGGAAAACCATAGTACATTTGTAAGTCCAAATGGCATCACATTGTATTCGTAGATCCCTTCTGGAGTTATGAAGGCGGAATATTTCTTGCACTCTTCTTTTATCCAACGTTGTAAAGTACTTATTTCCTGCCAATACGAAAGTTCTTCCTCGACCACGGGCATTGAGCATTGTTTCTTAATCGTCACAGCGTTTAATGCCCGATAATCGGTACACATACGACTCTCGTCATTTGCCTTTTTCACTAACAAAACCGAAACAGCGTATGGAGAATTACTGTGGCGAATGATTTCGCAGCGCAATAACTTTTCGATAATGTCAGTTGCCTCTGGCTGAAAGGAACTCGATTCCTCTTACCAACAGGATTGTCTGTAGAAACCAAAATGTCCATGTACAGTGGCCGACAAAAGTCAATATACGACCCCAATTTGGCTCCCGGACGAGTTCAGAAGTATTATGAAGAAATGCAAATATTCACGAAAAACTAAAAAAAATGCATTGACAAAAGTCTACATACGTCCTACATGTTTTGCTTCATTTCGTTGATTTCTGCTGGACAATAGCGTAAAAGTAAACATTTTAATTTCTATTTTTGCGCTACGTTTTAGACTTCGTAGTTTGTTGGTTGGACAGTTGAACGTAGTATATTTCTTGTGGCAATGGATCATCGAAAAGAAAATTTAGCAAATGTTCGAAAATTCCTTGTAAACCGCGGAACTGAGAACAAATATTTTGGTGAAATATCGTATTTCTTGAAATTATGTAAATCAACATTACAAATTGTATTGCAAAACACGAATGCTATTTAACTAAAGCCCAAAGTAATCACCCAAGGAAGTTAAGTAGGTGAGATGCTAGCTTTAATCATTAAAATTAACAGTTTCGACAATTTCTTTTATAAACAAATTGAAAAAGGTTTTTATTAATAAATGAAGTTTACGGTAGCAAAGTTTTTCACAGACTGACATACTAGAAAATATTTGTTCACTACAAAAAAACAAATAAAAATTGATCAATAAATATTTAAACAAACGTAAATATGTATATCGATTGCAAGTATTACAACACCCCCTCTCAATCGACCAATCCAATATGGTCACGCATTTGAACCAAACGTCCAACATCCATTGCCTTTGTGAAAAGATCAGCTAATTGATCTTGTGTGCTTATCGGCTTCACATTTATAACTCCATTTCTTATGTTGTCTCTCACGAAGTGGTGCTTAATGGGGATGTGTTTGCCCGCTTTCTTTCAAAATTGTTCGCCATACCAATACATCCTCTATTGTCTTCAAAAATTGTTACTGGATAATTCTTAACTTCTCCAAGGTCTTCCATTATACCTCGAAGCCATATTGCTTAAGTTGTTGCAAGACTCAATGCAACATACTCAGCCTCGGAGGACGACATCGCAACAGTTTGCTGCTTCTTACTATACCATGAGACAGTCGAGCCATAAATTTTAAACAAAAATTCACTTACAGATTTTCGATCTGTGCCATCTGACGCCCAATCGGCATCGGCATATCCAACAATTGCCTCTCTATCGAATTTCTTGAAATGTAATTTGGCGGTCATCGTTCCTTTCAGATATCTTAGAATTCGTTTAAGATGCTGTCAATGCATATCCGTCGGATTCTGTTGGAAACGGCCAAGATAGCCAACGGGAAAACAAATGTCTGGTCTCGAGTATAGCATTGTATACATTAGACTGCCCAAAAGTTCGCGATAGTGTCTATCAGAACATACATCGGATTTATTAGCTTCGAGTTGCTGACTTTTCTTCGCCGGGGATTTCACATTATTGCAATCCTGCATACCAAATTTATCCAATATCTTGTTAATACTTTTTTCTTGTGAAATGTACAGGTCACCGTTCTTAAAAGTCATATGCATTCCCAAAAAGTTATTTAATGGTCCACAATTTCATTTCAAACATTTTTGGCTGATTTTTCTTCAGCTTACTTATACTTTAAAGTTTACTCCCAACTAATAATAAGTCATCTACATATAGTATCAAGAATATTACATCATTTGGTTCAGATTTCACATACAAGCAATAGTCGTGTTTGGATCTTTCGAACCCGAGAGATATTATGAAATCATTAAATTTCTCATTCCAGCATTTCGGCGATCGCTTAAGTCCATATAACGATTTGACCAACTTGCATGAAAGGCCTGATTGTACATCCACCTCTTCTGGAACAGCCATGTATATATTTTCTTTTAAGGCCCCGTATAAAAATGCAGTTTTTACATCAAGTTGGTGGACATGATATCCTCTATATACACTAACTGCCAGTACCACTCTTATTGTTGTTAATTTTACAACTGGTGCGTAAGTCTCAAAATAGTGGATACCATGCTTTTGTTGAAATCCTTTTGAACTAGCCTTGCTTTATATTTTGTCGGATTTCCTTTCTCGTCATTTTTTATTTTAAAGACCCATGTTGATTTAAGTAACTTGGCATTGGGAGGTATTGGAACTACATCCCACACATGATTTGCTTTCATGGAATTTAATTCTTGCAAAACGGCTTTCTTCCATTTTTCGGCATCATTTCTATTGCAGATTTCTTCAAAGCTTCCAGGAACATCTTGCTTTACCAGTTCAGCCTCAAGACCTGTTATGTAATCAAACAGTTTTCCAGGAAGACGTCTAATTCGATCACTTTGTCTATTAGAAGTTTCAGGTTCTTCTTCTTCCTCTTGTTCTGCAATTTCCGACAATTCATCTGACGTAACTATTTCATCTATATTTTCAACTTCTTGGACAACATTTTCTCCATTAGTTTCTTCTGGTTTATTACTTGTACTGACAGGTACAGTAGTATCACCATCCTCCCCCTCTTGCTCGGGACTGCTTCGGATTATTATAGGTTGTACAACTTCACCAACAACTGACTTGAATGGAAAACAGAACTCATCGAACTTCACATCGCTGGCTAAAATAACTTTTCTTGCATTTATATCTCATAGCCGATATGCATTTGGTTCATAGCCAATCATTACAGTCTTCTTACTTCTGGAATCCAACTTTTTTCTCAGTGGACCAGGAACCCAAGCAAATGCCTTGCACCATACACCATTTTGTTGAGGTGTATAGGCAGCTGTAGTCTCTATTTGAATTCCTTTGCTTTTATACCAATTGTTCTGGTCTGTTGACAAGTATTCTCTGCCTTGGTCTGTGGTTAACTTAGAAATTTTCTCACTGGGAAACTTTGCAGCAACTAAAGCCTCATATTCTTTGAATCTTTGGAAAACTTCAGATTTTCTTTTTATGCAATAAATTACCGCAAAGTGACTGAAGTCATCAATAAATGTCACGAAAAATCTCTCCTCTCCTGTCTCTTAAAGTTGCCCTCAATGATGTTATTTTTAATTAATGTATCCATTACTGATGAACCAATATGGCCTAATCTCCTGTGCCAGAGAGTATTAATTCATATAGGCCATATTGTAAATGGGCAAAAACTAAGGCCTGATGACCGAACATTTCTTATTTGTAACATTTTCCGTTAAAACGCTTCTTCTTCAAAAATTTTTTGCCTGAAAACGCCGTTATTCCTTGTGCTTGTTCTTCGTTTCGGCCAGAAAATTTCGATTCTTAACTGAATAGTCGTTCCTTCGCAGTATTAAATGTCAATTTGTCGCATTCCAGGGAATTTTGCAATGCCGTCACAAGAGGGTCAAACTTTTCCGGCAGTGTCAAAAATAATTGTGCCAGAATATCACTCTCATCCATTTTTGCAACAGCCAGCTTCAGTTGTCTTATCAGATTTTCAAATTCTGCTAGGTGGCTTACCACAGGTGACTTATCACCGCCGTCTGCCATTTTCATTTTTGCAAGTCTCTTTCTTCTGGAGTATCGCCGGTCAGAACGTCCAACAAATTGAGGGAATCCAAGTGAATTTTCACTCGAAATTGGCAATCGTCGTACCCCTTGCCGTTAAGCTGAGGTATTCCGTGTAATTCTTTTGATTCGCCCATAACCTTATGTAATTAAAATTAACAGTTTCGACAATTTCTTTTATAAACAAATTGAAGAAGGTTTTTATTAATAAATGAAGTTTACGGTAGCAAAGTTTTTCACAGACTGACAAACTAGAAAATATTTGTTCACTACAAAAAACAAATACAACTTGAGGTGAAAAACCTCAAAGGAAATAGTCACAAATAAAGTGAAATTATGTTTTTGACACTTTAACCACTTATGCATTTGGCATTTTCTTAGATACATAATCGTTAAATAACCTTTTGTGAGCTATTCGGCCAGCATTCTGACATTCTCTTTCGATTTTTTGTTCACTTCTTTTAGATTAATGCTAACATCTCTCCTACTTAACTTCCTTCGGTGGTCACTTCGGACTTTATTTTTAATATTATTTGTGTTTTGAAATACAATTTGAACTTTTTATTTACATAATTTGAAGAGATTCTATCTTTCGCCAAAATATTTGTTCTCAATCTTCCAGATTTTCAGCAATTTTAGCATACAAGCAAATTATTTATAGTCCCTTTTGGTTCCTCGTTGATATCTTCGCCAATATTGAAAACATTCTGCGATGACGACTCGACCTTTAGAATTCAGATTCGATCGTCAATCGTTTATCTTGCATGCATAACAAATCTCGTCCCAGAAGAACGTGAATTACGATGGTACCTTCAAACATCACTGTAACCTCAATCACCGATCCACCAAAACCTTTCACCCTCTTTGATGTCTGTTGAACAAAAGGAAGTGAACAACAGGAACTGAACTCGTCATCATAAGTTTAAAGTCGCTTCCAGTCTGCAAAACCCAATAACTTTTTACCATTAAGTGTCACCTGTTTCATAACGGGACAGCAGAATCAGTCGTAGTTTTGCGTTGATGTGCGTCATGTTCAATTTTCTAGCAGGTACACTTGGGCTTCTTTTGAGGCAATTAGTAGAAGTATGTCCCAAATTGTTTCTGTTTGAGTTCGTTGGTTCATCCTCGCTCTTAGCGCTGAACTTTCTCAAATAAGTTGTAGTCGGCAGTTCTCTATTGATTACAGCACTGAAGATTCATAGCTAGCAGCATCCATGTAAGATCGTTGTCGTTCAACCCGTTGACGATATACACTATAGCCAACATTGAATAATAGTATTCGAGTAATGATTCACTGGGATTTCGTCGACATGCCATAAGACTACCACTGTCAGCCTTTGAAAGGGTGGAAATCATGATAGTGGTAGTCTGCAGCCATCATCATGCCATTTGTAAATAAATGTGCATTCTATTAAATATAGATGCAAAATGGTATTGAGCCAGGACAATATCCCAGTTCAAATCAATTTTTTTAAAACATATTAAATTATTTTTTTAAGTAAAATTAATTAGCTGAGCAACACTGCACAGTGGTTTCAAATCGTTTTTTGGAATTAATTCTGTAACTTTTGGAAAAAGGAATGAGTTATTAAGGTGTAATTTCGCATGCACAACTCTATTAGAGGTTTTCCCAGATGCTTTTGTTGGTATGGGGGCTTCCGTCCAAAGTTGGTCATCTCGGCCATGTCAAATTTTGAAATTGTTGTCAAAACTACAATTATCAACCGGTTGCAGCAAAGCTGTTTTGCACAGTGATAGCACTCGTAAGTGCCTACAAAAACTGTGCTTATGTACCCCAATCAGTTTAAGAGATATCTGAACTAAAAAGAAATATATATATTTAGCGAGGTTGTTTTTGTATTTTTAACGTTATGATATCATTATTTTAAGTAAACTAGTTCAAAGACTGGTGAAAATGTGTTTCTTCAATCAGAAGTTATACACTTCTAATGACAAAACATTCAACCAGTGTCCAATTTTTAACGTTTTTCCAACAACATTATTTCGCTTGTAAATTTTTCTTCATGGCAATCTGTAAAGCCTTTTAAAAGCGGTAAATCAACAGAGGTAAATCAATTGAAAAAATCTTACTTGAAGAGGTCCATAATTAAAGCGAAATCCCACTTTTAGAGGTAAACGAGTAAAATTTCCTACTTATAGAGGTAAATACCTAAAAAACAATCCCAAGTTCAAATTCCGGCTTAAAAAGGTTTTTGTGTAAAGCGACCAGGGACCATCAAAAATTTCCCACTTAAAGAGGATTTCCATTTGACTATATTATTTCTATGATTAAGTTTAACGTGTCATTTAGATCATTTATCAGTTTCTTCATATTGATTTTTAGCCTACGAATTATGATACTGTCTGGTCCATTCGTAGATTGCGTATTCAAAAATTGTATCACAATAACTGTGATACCTCATATAAAAATCACACAATTCCCAAAACAGGGGAAAAATAATACCAAATATTTAACTTTTTAGAAAAATAACCGCTGTTCGTTAATTTCGATCGATGATCAGAAGACAAACAATATTTTTAGGAACTCCGTCCGTAGATAAAATTAAGGTTTTACTTTCGAAATCGGTGCTTTGGGTCGGTGCCAGAATTAATTATCAAAATAAATCATTTTTTAGGAGAATTCTAATGATTCGGCTGAGTGAATTATTGTAGTCATCTAGTTCCTGATTCTTTTGCTTTTATCTACATCAAGTCCTTTTTCCAAAATGTATATACTTATTGTATATGAGTCATTCCAAGTCAAGTGGTACGATTTTTTAACTCGATAGCTTTCTTTCTCATAAAAATATTTTATACGTATTTTTGAAAAAAAAAAAAATAGAATAATTTTTTCAAGAGTTAGAGTTAGAGACCAATTTAATAGTGTTGAAATGTACTATACCTTGTTTGGAATGTAATCTCAATTACTTTTAAGGTAATCTCAATTGTAAAATCTTACCGCTTGACATGGATGACTCATATATCTTAATGAAGGTAGGTGAACTATTAAATATGGAATCTGTTGGAAATATAGTAAAATATTACCGTTAATTTAATTTATCGCCCACATTTTTCATGCAATCTTAATGAAATTTGGCAAATGTGACTTTTTTGTACTCTGCAAAAATTGGTTTAGTTTTTGATATAGCCTTCATACATTTGGGCATCCCCCAAAGGTCCATCAAAAAATTAAATTAAATCAGACCACACTAATAGCTTTTAACTTTGTTTTTCCTTATTTCGATAACTTTTACTATTACGAAACCTGAAGTTAACTTTTGCTTTTGTATGGGAACCCCATTACTTTTCTTCTTAAGGAGTGGTGATAGGGGGTAGGTATTTTTATGGAAAATGTTGGGGAGGGAAAATTAATGGGATATATTTCGGGCCAGTTTTAGGCATGTCTTTCATAAAAAAATAGACAAATGTATGGCGGCCTCCTTAAAGGTTGCAGATAGAGGGTAGGTATGTTCTAATAAAATATTGAGGCTGAAAAAAATGGACCTCCTTTGGGGCAGTAAGAGCGGTGGGAGTAAATTTTATAAAAATGTAGTTTTTGTATTGGAGACCCATTAAGTAGTGGAGATAGGGGGCAGGTATGTTTGGGGAAAATGTCGGGGAGGGAAAATTGGGACGAGTCTTACATGTTTTCCCTCTAGGTGTGACTCGGGGGCAGTTTTGGGCCTTTCCTGCATAAAAAATTATAAAAAATGGGTATTGGGCCACCTTAGGGGTTGAATATAGAGGGTAGGTATGTTCTGAGAAAATATTGAAAGAATATGGGGGATTAGACATACATTTGACTCCCCTAGAGGCCTCCTTGGGGCTGTTAGAGCGGTGTGAGCAAATTTTATAAAATTTAATTTTTGTTGGGGAGGGAGAATTTATGGCGGTCGGTCTTTTCATTTAATTTGGGGTGACACCGGGGCAGTTTTGGGGCTTTTTGTGAATTTTTACCCCTTTTCCCTCACCGATGAGCACCCACTTACTCCCCATTTTTTGGCTTATGATTTTTTCCGAACCTTACAATATAGGGGGTTCTAGCGTTTCCAAATCTAATTCCTAAAATTTCCATACAACACTGTCCCAGTCCTAGTGTACTTGTGATTAGCTATTTTCGGTATTTTCTACTAGTACCATTTTTATTCCTTTTTGCACCATTTCACCCTCTTAAATTATGGATCACTTTATGTTGGGCGATTGAACAAATATCAAGAAAAATACACAGCAGAAATAATTAATTAATAATTTAAGTATAAGTGCCCTATGGCACTTATACCAGTGCCATAAGATGGATGAGGAAACGAACAACTCCATTTCACCTATAGTTTCAGACGTATATCATATGTTTCAAGTGTAATATGGACTGTGGGACAGTGTTATATTTCGCATAAAACACATATTGAAATCAAGTTTTAAAGAAAATTTTAGAAGATTGGATATTTTCAGAATTCAGGTGAACTCTTGAAAAATGTGTTTGCATATTCGGAAAGAACACACCGAGGGCTATCTTGCGATATATATGACCATAGTGGCAGAATTGCTAGAAATGGCCACTGGACGCACTTCTTCAAAAAAAATCCAAAAATTTTAGAAAATTCGATATTTTCAGAATTCTGAAAAATTGAAAAATGTGTTTGCATATTCGGAAAGTACACACCGAGGGCTTTCTTGTGATATATGACCATAGTGGCAGAATGGCTAGAAATGGCCACTGGACGCACTTCTTCCAAAAAAATTTTAGAAAATTGTATATTTTCAGAAATCTGGTGAACTTTCTTCTGATATAAATATATGTGAGGCAGAATTGTTCATACGGACACAGTGGATGTAAATCTTTAAAAATACCTGCCATATACGTAGATTCTCTAAATATTTTGAGTAGATTCGTAATATACATATGTATCAAGGGTTATGCTTTTTGTGCATGATTTGTAAATTTCGATTATATATATTGTCAAAAGCAGTTAAAAATATATTATAAGGTGTACGTCCATGTTTAACATAGTTCTGTTAACCCGTTAACAGCCCACTGTTAAAAGAGGTGGTTTGTGTCTCCGCTAGTTAAATTCCGAATTTATCTTCACGCACATATTTCCAGACACCCCACGAAAATAAAGTTTGGATTGTTTAATAATGATTTGCAAAATATTTCGTTCCTAGATCAAGCCGTCTCCTGAAAATACCCCTAAAAAATCATGTTTTTCACCTGTACTTTTTTGTGCTGCATTTTTTTTTTAAATTATAGACTCTTGAAAGCACTTTAAATACAAATTTTGATTATTGTCTTAGAGTAACTTATTGGTCGAATTATTGGACATTTATAGTAATTGCCGCTATTTATTATACAAAATAAATAGCGACAGTTAATACCTTTCGAACGATGAACCTACCTTTAATACCTTTCGAAAGGAAATTGACGCCGCAGCGCCCATTTTTGTGAAGGACTTTGAACATTTTGTCTCTCCTCCTCTCTTCTCCTGTATTAAATTATTTTACAATCATGAAGTCAGTGACGTCATTTTTCGTCCGATATTCATCATTCAAGCATCATTCGAAAGACATTGATTCCTTTTATTTATTTTTCAAAACACCTCTTACAAAGAGAAATATGAGTATTTAGCTGTCACCTTGAAAAACCATAAAAAATGAATATAAACGTCCAATAATACGACCAATGAGTTATTCTAAGACAAGAATAAACATTAGTATATCAAGTGCTTCCAAGGACAAAAATGACAAAGTGCCAATTTGGACAAAAATTAAACATAAAAAATACATGGGAAAAACATGATTTTTAGAGGTGCTTTCAGGAGCATTTACTTCACAGGCTTGACCAGGTGATGAAATATTTTGCAGATCCTATTTAAGCAATCCAATCTCCATTTCTGGGGAGTGACCGCTGCAATTTATTTTCGTGCATAACATACATACAGAGGTGAAAATAGTTTTTCACTCATTTGAAACGTACGACCACAGTAAAGCCGTATATATTTATACCCGATATACCGTCTTCTTTTCGAGATATCGGGCAATCAAAATTCTAAGACCACATATATATATGCTATATATCTCCGATATCAAATGGACCACGACTTTGTTTGCAAACATTCTACTTGCCAATGACAAAATAATTGTCTTTGGACTACACGATTCATATATTGAAGTTAGAGAAATCAGCCCTTCAATGTCAGACCAATACATGGCGAATATTTGTATGTAGTTTTTGGATTTTTATCTGATTTACACTGTACGACAATTTAAAAAAGTCGTTACACTTGAACTATAGTCGCGAAATGTTGTTTTCCATTTCCTCATCCTGTTTTCCTTCACAGGTTCCAAAGGATAAAAGTTTTCAAAAATTATTTTAAACAATTATTCCCACCCTATGATACCGGTACATGTGTCAAATAAAATACAATAATACAGTTGAGCATCGATTATCCGTGATTCAATTAACCGGGAACATCAATTATCCGGGATCGATAACGAAAGGAAAATATTTTTATGTCAATTGATTAACCGTGATTACCTCAATTATCCGGGAACAAAGGGAACACAACAAGATAAAATTGAAATCTACCATGTCCAAGAGAAGCTTTTGACAGAAAATATTCAGGTTAAGAATAAAAAACAAACCACATTAAATGATTTTTTAAGTAATTACGTAAGTAATAATTAAAAATGTATAAGTATTATATCTTGTAAGTGAGCAATTTGAATAAATAAAACAAACATTTATGTAAAAACGAGTAAAAAATTTTACCTCAATTAACCGGTAAAATCGTAAAATCCGGTCCCGACCATCCCGGTTAATCGTTGCTCAAATGTACTTCAATTCTGAAGTATTAGTTTAGCATTAACAACCATTTCAATTTTTATACCCTCTGCCTTTGTAACACCATGAACTATCAATATTCTTAATCGTCATAAAATTCTAATAAAGCACGCTAGCATCAAAACGAAATGCGTCTTATGGTCGTAGATCGGTTGGGATTGAAACTGGGCGAAATAGGTCCAAATGGAAAATGTTTTCCCTCACAAGGACCAAAAATACCAATAATAATAATATTGGGTATGTGTAACGTGACCATTTCTTATTGGACAAAAAGCGAGATTTGGCGGGAGAAGAATATCTATTAAAAATATTTTAAATATAATTTTTCTATCGATTAGTATTACAACAATTTCTGAAATTTTTAGTATTTTTAACATACATTCTTCTCTTTCATTTGATACCCATATCGCCTGTGTATGTCCTTTGGAAATTAGAAGTTCTGTAAAAAGGTGAAAATATCACCAAATGAAAACTACACAGTTTTTCTACATATTACCTCTATTTTCATATGTGCATGGTCTTGTTTAGCTCCAAAAAATACTGTCGCATGGTGTTATAAATTAAAATGGCTGCGTTTAGAATACGACTGGCTGACTTTTTTCCAAATTCGTACTTTTAGGGACACAATTGGAAAATGAGACAGATGGTACCAATCAAACGGCTATATCAGGAATCATGAACTTCAGGCTACCTCAATTACTGAATAGTTAAAATTGGCCGAGAGTCATCAAGTTTTCCCTACCTACCCTAAATAATTAAAAAAAACATTTAGGGTATTTAAGCTCATTTTGTGAAGATTGGAGTGATATTTAAAATTTTCCACTTATCACCAAAGAAACATCACAATTTAAAATTGTAAAAAGTTTAAAATCAAGAATCGGTAATAGTGTGAAATTCATTCCATGGTATATAAGATTAGGCGTGACAGAACTTAACTATGCCAGAACTTAACACTATTAATATATGTTTTATGTTAATCAGTTGAACACCGCCGCATTGAATTACATTTTATAAAAGTATAGATTAATTTACTATTAATACTCCTAAATGTGGCCTAAAAACTAGAGCCACAATTTAGAATAACGGCAATTAATTAAATATTTTAGAAATTGTGGACTTTTGTCGGTTACTAACAAATTTGTAATCGATATAGTACAAAAATTATGTAAAACGAAAAAGCGGGACTTTTTGTAAAAAAGCGGGATTATGCGGGATGGAAACATTAAGCGGGACTGGGTATCAAAAAGCGGGATAGATGGTCACCTTAGGTATGTGCTTTGCCCCTATAACAAAAACGTGCACCATAAAGTGATTTTTATTCGTAGGGGGTGAAATGGAGCAAAAGGGATAAAAATTGTACCTATCAAACGACAACAGCTAGAAACACGAAATTCGGTGTGTACGTACAGTGGTGGACACGAATTTAGCACAGTCGGCACATGTAACTTTATAAAGCAAATATTTCAACATATTTTTATGTTTTTTGTCCGGTATTTTTTCTAATATATTACGCACGATAAGATGATCATTTAACATTGTTTTTGTTCGGTTCTTTTGTTGCATTTTAGTTCTATTCCATCTAAAGTACAAATACTACCAAAAGTGATTGGACATTAATTTAGCACAAATTAAAAAAAAACTTTAATCAAACCGGTAAAAAACTGAACTAACCAATACATTTTATTATAAACTTAATATTTGGTTCGAGAACCACTATTTTGAGTATTAACTGTACATCTTCTAGATATACTCTCCACACTGTAAATCATTTTTGATACGTGTGGCTTATGTTGAACTATGCATCCAAGTAAATTTTTTTCATTGATTCTTCTTCTTATGGTTCTTGAGGAAATGCTAATGTCAAATTCAAATTTGCTGTTATAAACAACACATGTGAAGTATGCTAAACTCGTGGCCACCACTGTATATAACAGCATTTTTCCAAATTCATTTTAAAGAGGTACAATGGGAATAGAGGAATAAAAATGGTACCAACCAAACGGCTGCATCTAAAATAATGCAATTCGGTGTATATATTCCGCTGACTGCATAGACACGCAAAATAAAAAGATTTTTCTAAATTCGTACTTTTTACTTTTTCATGTTTGAATCATGAAGATAGGTTATTTCGCACTATGTACTTGAGATAATGAATATAATAATATTTATTTTTGAATTGATAACAAAAATATTATATTTATTTATAAAATATTTTTTTCAATATTTGTATTGGTTTGGTATATTAAAAAAATTATATTTTCTTGTAATATTACTTCACGTCTACAGCCTCTGTGGAATGCAATCCATGGTGGAGGGTATATATAACTTGTCCCCTCTTAAAAACTAAAATATGAATAAACTAAACTAAATTAACTTTGCCTATAGTTTCAGACATACATCATCCGGTACAAGTGTAATATGGATATATATAATTATATATAATATAATAGGGTATAATAAAGGGAATTATGCAATTATTTTTAACAATATTTTCCGCTTCCATAACACCGTACTATACCCTATTATTATAACTTTGTCATTCCATTTGTAACACCTTGAAATATCGACCTAAGACCCTATAAAGTTTATATATTCTTGATCGTCATAAAATTCTAAGACGATCTAGCCATGTCCGTCCGTCCGTCTGTCCATCCGTTGAAAGCAATTTTTCCATAAATGCGTCTTATTGTCGTAGATCGGCCCAAAGGGAAAAATGTATCCCTCACAAGGACTAAAAATACTCATATTAATATTTTTGAGTATTTAGGCATGTTTTTCAATATATCTTCTTATACTTTCTTGATAAAAGGTGCACCATAAAGTGATTCTATTAATAGGGAGTGAAATGGGACAAAAAGGGTATTTTCCAAATTCGTACTTTTAAGGGATAAAAATGTTAACCTAAACCTAAACGGCTGCACCTAGCATAATGAAATTCGGTGTATACATTCCTCTGATTGCGTAAACATGTAAAATAAACGGATTTTTCGAATGTCGTACTTTAGGGTTTAAAATGAAAAAATTTGGTGTGTACATCCCTCCAATTGCGTAGACTCGTAAAATAAAGAGATTTTAGAAAGTCGGGGTAAAATAGGAAAAAGGAGACCAACCAAATACCGTAGCTAGAATCATGAAATTCGGTGTATACTGACTGCATAGACACGCAAAATAAAAAGATTTTTAAAAATTCGTACTTTTACGGCAACAATTGATTAATCAAGTTAGGTTATTTTGCACTATGTACGTGAGATAAAAGATTTTCAAAATTTATGGGACAAAATGAATCTTTTTCTTAAATAATACGGTTCTAACAACGGATTCTGATAGAGGGGTAAAAAAGAATATACGTGTTTCGGCGTTTTGAAAGTTTACGTATGGTGATCATTTTAGATAGGGATGAATATTCCCCCCTTTCTTATGATGATTCAACATAGCAAACCTTGTGACCCTTATATCTTAAGTATTGGATGTGTTCAGCAAAATTATTCGCTGAATTGGTAATTTCAACCCACAATATATCGACAATACACAATATACAATATGTCACCATTGCATTCTATTAAATATAGATGCAAAATGGTCTTGAGCCAGGACAATATCCCAGTTCAAATCAATATATCGCTTATATTCATAAGTGGCTATGAACCATTTTCTCTAAAATGAGTCTGTCATATAAATTTGGAAAACTATTTTTTTATAAAGCCATTTTTCTGATTTGGTTATCCACTCACACGTTAGTTTGTGGCTATGAACATAAAAGTAATATAAACAAGTAAGGAAAGGCTAAAGTCGGGCGGAGCCGACTATATAATACCCTACACCACTCCCTGCGTATATACCTCGCTTTGATTACTAAACCCAGGTATTTCATGGGAACAATTTTATGTAGTTCATATAAATTATACAGTATGCTATATATAAATTCATATTTAGTCACATTTAACGAATACGGTAAATAATAAAGTAATTGATCCAATTTGCCAGCAGATATTCCGAGTAAAGTAAATATAACATGAGCTGGAAAAATTGTGAAAATACAGCGGTTATAGGATGAATCGGACTGACATTTGAAGGGGGCCAATAACAACACTTGAGGCCTGTGCCAAATATATTTCTGCGCCTATATATTTCTCATCCAAGGTAGGTATTCCTAGTTGATACATATAATGATCTGCAAAATTTGATGAAGATCCGATGTAAGATGTAGTTTCTAGAGCTGTAATAGAGCAGAATGGGCCCCAGTCGGGTTATACAAAATTATAAACACATGGGTACCTCCCAAACAAGTAAGGAAAGACGGAGCCACTATATGATACACCATACTTATATCATTACAAATCAATTCGGTAAAAGAGTGAAATCGGGGAGGATTTTTGAATCATGTAAATGTATGTGTTTGGCAAAAAATGTAAAATCGGCAAGGACATTTGTATGGGGGTATATTGATACCTGTAACGATGTGACCCACTTTCACCATGTATGTTTATTGGTGAAATATAATATGCAAAGTTCGGCCAAAATCGGTTAAACCTTCGGGAGCGACATTTTATTGGGGCTATATCTAAATCTGAACCGATCTTACCCACTTTCACCATAGGTGTTTCTAGTTCGACTATAAAATGTTGTGCCAATTTTAAAGAAAATCGGGTACAATATGTGGATTTTAGAGCGGAAAAAATCAAATCGGGAGCGACATTTGTATGGGAGCTATATCTAAATCTGAACCGATCTTACCCATTTTCAGCATAGGTGTTTCTAGTTCGACTATAAAATGTTGTGCCAATTTTAAAGAATATCGGGTACAATATGTGGTTTCTGAAGCGAAAAAAGTCAAATCGGGAGCAACATTTGTATGGGGGCTATATCTAAATCTGAACCGATCTTACCCACTTTCAGCATAGGTGTTTCTAGTTCGATTATAAAATGTTGTGCCAATTTTAAAGAAAAACGGGTACAATATGTGGATTTTAGAGCGGAAAAAGTCAAATCGGGAGCGTCATTTGTATGGGGGCTATATCTAAATCTGAACCGATCTTACCCAATTTTTTCATACGTGTTTCTTGTTGGATTATAAGATGTTCTGCAAAATTTAAAGAAAATCGGGTACAATATGTCGTTTCTAGAGCGGAAAATGTCAAATCGGGAGCGACATTTGTATGGGGGCTATATCTAAATCTGAACCGATCTTACCCACTTTCGCCATAGGTGTTACTAGTACGATTATAAAATGTTGTGCCAATTTTAAAGAAAATCGGGTATAATATGTGGATTTTAGAGCAGAAAAGGACAAATCGGGAGCAACATTTGTATGGGGGCTATATCTAAATCTGAACCGATCTTACCGACTTTTCGCATACGTGTTTCTAGTTCGATTATAAGATGTTCTGCAAAATTTAAAGAAAATCGGGTACAATATGTCGTTTCTAGAGCGGAAAATGTCTAATCGGGAGCGACATTTGTATGGGGGCTATATCTAAATCTGAACCGATCTTACCCAATTTGTGCATACGTGTTTCTAGTTCGATTATATGATGTTCTGCCAAATTTAAAGAAAATCGGGTACAATATGTGGTTTCTAAAGCGGAAAAAGTGAAATAGGGAGCGACATTTGTATGGGGGCTATATCTAAATCTGAACCGATCTTACCGACTTTTCGCATACGTGTTTCTAGTTCGATTATAAGATGTTCTGCAAAATTTAAAGAAAATCGGGTACAATATGTCGTTTCTAGGTAGGTATTCCTAGTTGATACATATAATGATCTGCAAAATTTGATGAAGATCCGATGTAAGATGTAGTTTCTAGAGCTGTAATAGAGCAGAATGGGCCCCAGTCGGGTTATACAAAATTATAAACACATGGGTACCTCCCAAACAAGTAAGGAAAGACGGAGCCACTATATGATACACCATACTTATATCATTACAAATCAATTCGGTAAAAGAGTGAAATCGGGGAGGATTTTTGAATCATGTAAATGTATGTGTTTGGCAAAAAATGTAAAATCGGCAAGGACATTTGTATGGGGGTATATTGATACCTGTAACGATGTGACCCACTTTCACCATGTATGTTTATTGGTGAAATATAATATGCAAAGTTCGGCCAAAATCGGTTAAACCTTCGGGAGCGACATTTTATTGGGGCTATATCTAAATCTGAACCGATCTTACCCACTTTCACCATAGGTGTTTCTAGTTCGACTATAAAATGTTGTGCCAATTTTAAAGAAAATCGGGTACAATATGTGGATTTTAGAGCGGAAAAAATCAAATCGGGAGCGACATTTGTATGGGAGCTATATCTAAATCTGAACCGATCTTACCCATTTTCAGCATAGGTGTTTCTAGTTCGACTATAAAATGTTGTGCCAATTTTAAAGAATATCGGGTACAATATGTGGTTTCTGAAGCGAAAAAAGTCAAATCGGGAGCAACATTTGTATGGGGGCTATATCTAAATCTGAACCGATCTTACCCACTTTCAGCATAGGTGTTTCTAGTTCGATTATAAAATGTTGTGCCAATTTTAAAGAAAAACGGGTACAATATGTGGATTTTAGAGCGGAAAAAGTCAAATCGGGAGCGTCATTTGTATGGGGGCTATATCTAAATCTGAACCGATCTTACCCAATTTTTTCATACGTGTTTCTTGTTGGATTATAAGATGTTCTGCAAAATTTAAAGAAAATCGGGTACAATATGTCGTTTCTAGAGCGGAAAATGTCAAATCGGGAGCGACATTTGTATGGGGGCTATATCTAAATCTGAACCGATCTTACCCACTTTCGCCATAGGTGTTACTAGTACGATTATAAAATGTTGTGCCAATTTTAAAGAAAATCGGGTATAATATGTGGATTTTAGAGCAGAAAAGGACAAATCGGGAGCAACATTTGTATGGGGGCTATATCTAAATCTGAACCGATCTTACCGACTTTTCGCATACGTGTTTCTAGTTCGATTATAAGATGTTCTGCAAAATTTAAAGAAAATCGGGTACAATATGTCGTTTCTAGAGCGGAAAATGTCTAATCGGGAGCGACATTTGTATGGGGGCTATATCTAAATCTGAACCGATCTTACCCAATTTGTGCATACGTGTTTCTAGTTCGATTATATGATGTTCTGCCAAATTTAAAGAAAATCGGGTACAATATGTGGTTTCTAAAGCGGAAAAAGTGAAATAGGGAGCGACATTTGTATGGGGGCTATATCTAAATCTGAACCGATCTTACCGACTTTTCGCATACGTGTTTCTAGTTCGATTATAAGATGTTCTGCAAAATTTAAAGAAAATCGGGTACAATATGTCGTTTCTAGAGCGGAAAATGTCTAATCGGGAGCGACATTTGTATGGGGGCTATATCTAAATCTGAACCGATCTTACCCAATTTTTGCATACGTGTTTCTAGTTCGATTATATGATGTTCTGCCAAATTTAAAGAAAATCGGGTACAATATGTCGTTTCTAGAGCGGAAAATGTCAAATCGGGAGCGACATTTGTATGTGGGCTATATCTAAATCTGAACCGATTTCCTCCGGACAACAATTGCGACCTGTAGAGTGCGAACAAGCTTAGATGGACAGCAGACGGACGGACGGACGGACGGACGGACAGACAGACATCGTTAAATCGACTCAGCTGGTGATTCTAAGCCGATCGGTATACTTAAAGGTGGGTCTAGCTCGATTAGTTCTTGGTGTTACAAACATTTGGCGCGAAACTAACTTATAATACCCTAGACCACGAAGTGGTGTAGGGTATAATAAAATAGTTCAACAACGGAGCTGGATATAACCGAAGGTTATAATTCGCTACAAAGATTTTGTTTAAACCATTTTTCTAGATTGAGGGCATATTGCATAATTTAGCGTTAATAGCATTTTGTTTCCCAAATTATCTGGCTAAATTAGGATAGGTAGTGAAAAGTATCTTTAGAAAACCCCGCGTAACTTTTTATTATATTGAGAATACCAAAATATTTCTTTGGCATGTGATTGCTGACTTCATGGGGAATATTTGTGTTAGAAAAGCTTCAGAATTATGGATGAAGAAAGTTAAAATATAAGCAATTGCAACCGCTAATTTTGGATTTTTCAACAATTGCAGCGATTTTCGCGACTGACTACATATATGTTACAAGGGACATCGGTTCTTAATAAATAAACAAAAATTCAGCGGATCCGTTGGCTAGATCGCGAGAAAATCAAAAAAGAAAAATGTCATGCAAGAAAATCATTTTAGCCATATTTTCCGGGAAAATGAAAAATTTCCAAAAAAAATCCTATTTGTATTTTTTGTTTACCGTGCCCTACCGCAATATACACTTTTTGTAGAAAAATTGGAAAAAGGGATAAAAATGTTACCAATCTGACGGATGAAGCTGGAATTTGCTGTGCACATCATAGAAAATGCGTTTTCTATACAACATTGCCAAGATTTCATGGAAAACTTTATCGAGTTTACAAGGCTCTGTTCATTCAACATGTTATATTCAACATTCATAGTGTTCAATTTTAAACATGCAAAAATGGCATATAACCGCGAATAATAGAAAATTTCGAAAAAATTGTAATCGTAGAAATTAGTAATACTTTTTAGATTAAATGAATGATTAATAATTACTCTTAAAATTAAGGACAAAATCAGTTTTTTTCGCTCTCCTGAAAAGTTATGTTTTTGTTCATAGCCACTTATGAATATAATATACTATATTTAATATTTATTGCACAAGATACATTCAAATACTACAATGAGGGTATTCGTAATATTAAATCGCTATAAGTTCCATGCAAATGCTTTGAAGTTTGACTCTGATATACATAATACTTTGGTTTAAAAGACTAAAACATACTTTCTTGTTTACATTTTTATAGATTTTTCAATAAATCTTCGTATATTTGTATAACTTTGGAACATTTTTTGTCATTGTCACAATTTTTATCTTTAAAGGATCCATTAAATTTACCAACAATGAAAACCGTTTCCGTTAGTAAAATGTCAAATGTCAATGAAGAGAAGATATTACGAGAGTCGGAAGATTATCTTGATGACGAAGATCAATATTTTAAAGGAGATGAGTTAACAAATTATTCGGATGAGGTAAAATCTGAATGTATCGAATCGGATAATGAGGTAAGTTTAAATATTGAATAATACTAAGTTTTAATTTAACGGTGAAGTATTAGAGGATAGATAGGTAAACTTATTTGTTTCCTTCAAATTACATCGAGATTTTTGGTAAGTTTTTTTCTGTGTTTGAACTGGTAACCTTATTTCTGTTCCAATGCAAATAAGTTAAAACTTTTCTGAGTTTATATTCATATTAACGCCTCCACTCGACGTTCCTTCCATCTCTGTTTGAAAAAAAACTCCAAAAAATGCCTCAATGCTATATTATTTTTTTTGGGGAAAAGAGAAAAATTGGTACCAACATCACGGCTAAAGCTAGAATCATAAAATTCAGTGTGTGCATCCATCAACTTGCGTAGAAACTCAAATGAAGGATATTTTCGAAAATTGCACTTTTAAAGGGCAAATAAGGAAAAGGGGATAAATTCCTCTTATTTTCCGAAATTCTTACTTTTAAGGGGTAAAATATTTTTTGAAATTTGATCGTAACAAAAAAATATTTTTTAAAAAATTCGTAGTTTTTGAGGTTGAAATTGGTTAAAAAGGCACAAATAAAGGTTGGATAAAAATGGTACAAATCAAGTTTTAATCATGAAATTCAAATCACCAAATGCGTAGAAGCACAAAATTAGAGATTTTTTAAAAATTTTCATTTAAAAAGTATAGGGGGAAATGGATAAAAATGGTAGCAACAACATATGGGCAAATCCTGGGTGGGGGACGTTGCATTTATATGCATGTTTTAGCTAATTTAACCTCGTGCAATATTTTCATATAATCACTCCAAACACTGTTCTTTGAGAGAACACCAATACCTCGCTTTGCGTCGTTTCGTTTTGCGTTTTTTCGAAGTTGCTCTGCTGAGTTTGTACTAATTTTCACTGTGCGTCGTTAGATCGAAGAAGTTGCGTTGTTTTTTGTTCGAGATTTTATTTTTTTTTAATGACACGACTTTTGTTTCTAATTGCGCCATGCCATCAAAACTCGGGGATTCGCTAATGTCGCTAACAGAATTCTGTTATCTTCGATATTAACATGGTTTGCTATAGAAAATCATAATTCACTTTGCGTCGTTTCAATTTGTATCGTGTATTTTTTTTTTTTGGAACGTAACCACGACGCAAAATGAGGTATTGGTGTACTTTGAAATGACATTTAATTATATTTGAACTAGAAACAGCTATCGTGAACGTGGACTACATGGGTCCATATTTTGATATAGCCCGCATACAAATCCACTTCCGATTTACACTAATACTACTCTAAAATGCACATTTTACATAGGATATTGATCAAATTTCCACATCATGTTATATTTCTACTACCTACTATGAGGATCCAACTATATGTATCCATGTTTTGGTTATCCCCTATACAAATGGGGCCCAATTTTTACTATTTACCGTTAAATATGGCAGATCTTGTTATATTTCAACTAAGAATACATACTATGAAAGTCAAATATATGGGTCCACATTGTGATATAACCCCCATACAAATGAACTCCCAGTTAACACTATTACCGCCCTATAACCTACATCTTAAAACGGATCATTATCTAATTTTGCAGATCATGATCAATTTCAACTACGAATATCTACTGTAAAAGGGAACTAACGGGTGATTTTTTAAGAGCTTGATAACTTTTTTTTTAAAAAAACGCATAAAATTTGCAAAATCTCATCGGTTCTTTATTTGAAACGTTAGATTGGTCCATGACATTTACTTTTTGAAGATAATTTCATTTAAATGTTGACCGCGGCTGCGTCTTAGGTGGTCCATCCGCTTAGTCCAATTTTGGCATTTCCACGTTTTTGAGTAACAGAGACCCAATTGGTGCGAACGGCGACGAATCGAAAATTGGTGGTCATCATTAACACTGGCCGATACAGCTGCGATATTTTCTTCAGTTCGCACTCTACGTAAGCGTGTTGGTGGTTTAATGTCCAACAATGTAAATTTGGTGCGAAATTTAGTCACAATAGCCCGAATAGCCGCTTCAGTGGGTCGATTAAACTGACCATAAAATGGAAGCGCGCAATGAACTTTCTTAACAGAGCACGCATTTTGATAATAAAATTCAATAATTTGCAAGCGTTGTTCGTTTGTAAGACGATTCATGATGAAATGTCAAAGCATACTGAGCATCTTTCTCTTTGACACCATGTCTGAAATCCCACGTGATCTGTCAAATACTAATGCATGAAAATCCTAACCTCAAAAAAATCACTCTTTATATAGGTCCATGTTATGGTACAATCCCCAAATGATGTTATGGCCCCCTACAAATGTCCGTCCGATTTATCCTATTACCACTGTAAAATATGCATTTGTCATCAGATCTTTATCAAATTTTCCAGGTCATGTTATATTTAATCACGGAATAACTCCCGAATAATTGGACTAGATGGATGCACGTTTTCAAACTGCCCAAATACAATTGTCCCTTCGATCTTCATTTTTACCGCCTTATAACATCAGATCTGGATCAAATTTTCCAGATCATGGATTATTTTCACTTTTCTTATTGCCCCCACAAACATAGATCCTTGTTTTTATTTAGATCTCACTCAAATAGGTTAGGTTAGGTTGAGAGGGTTGCCCGCTGGTAGTGTATACAACATCATGTGTATACGCAACCAAGCGAGTTCACTCGGAGACTATTTGTCCATTGTGTTACCCTTGATAGATGATTAAGGAGAGATGTATTAGTGAATAGAGGAGGAGGATTAAAGTGAGGGAAGAGAAGTTGATAGTATGGAAAGTCCGACGGGTTCGTCTTGTCAGTCGTTATTAGATTGCCTGTTGTTTCTGCTGGAGAACCAGCTGGCCTTGTCTATGAATTTATATAGGTGGTTCAGAGGAACATTTGCTATTTCTGCCAGATTGTTAAAGAGCCTGCTTCCAAGATAATGTAGCCTGAGCTCCTGCAGTCCGTGGCATGAGCATAGCAAATGCTCCACCGACTCCTCTTCTTCTTCGTCGAGGCAGCTTCTGCAGTAGTCCATATGAGGGATTTCCATGCGTTCTGCCATACGGCCTATTGCGCAGTGCCCTGTAAGGACTCCCATGAGGATGCTTGTGTTTCTTTTGCTGAGTGTCAGTAGTTCCTTTGTTCTACTAGGGTTGATTGTCGGCCATAAGTTACGTGTTATTCTGCAGTTATGACCAGAGTCCCATCGCAACTTTGTTTCTCGGTCCGCTATTTCGTCTATTTGGTTGAGTAATTCGATGAAAGGCGTGCGTATGTTCGTATTGCATGGAACATCAGTCTCTTTGGAGCCTTTCCGTGCACATTCGTCCGCCATTTCGTTTCCAGGTACATCTGTATGACCCGGTACCCATACAAGTGTGACGTCATGCATTTGGAGTCGGTCCAGAGATTCTAAGCAGTCATGTACGCATCTTGATTTTACAGTCTTGGAGTTTAAGGCTTTAAGGGCTGCCATACTGTCCACGTAAATTCTGAATTTTGACGGATCGAAGTCCCGTTCCAGAATATTTTTCGCGGCTATATTGATGGCATATACTTCTGCCTGAAAGACTGTGCAAGTAGTTGGTAGTCGGACGGATATTTTAAGGTTTAAAGGTTCAGAAAAGACTCCCGATCCCGTACCTGTCTCCATTTTCGATCCATCAGTGAAGATTGAGTTTTCCTCGTCGGTCATGACCGTGTTGGATGCCCATTCTTCTCTGGTGGGTGTTTCCAGCTTGAAGTTCTTATGTAGGTGCATACTGGGCTTGAGAAAATCTGAATTTTTGTCTAGCCTCCCGTATGATTCCGTAGCTCCTAATATAGAGCTGTGCCCAAGCGTATCGTTTTTCAGCATGCCGAGTTCTCTGATACGCAATGCTACCCTTGCTGCGCATCTCCTTACGAAAATGTCCATGGGTTGTAAATTGAGTATAGTTTCTAGTCCGGCTTGAGGAGCTGATCTCATTGTCCCAGCAATGCCCAAGCATGCCATCCTCTGTACTTTGTTGAGATTTGCTAGGAGTGATTTTCTTTTTACGGCGCTCCACCAGACCAGTGCCCCGTATGTGAGTATTGGCCTAACTATTGCCGTGTACAGCCAGTGTATCATCTTTGGTTGTAGTCCCCATCTTTTTCCGAACATCTTTTTGCAGGTATAAAAGGCGCAGAGTGCTTTCCTTCCTCTCTCTTCTGTGTTTCTTTTCCAAGAAAGTTTCGAGTCCAGGATTATGCCAAGGTATTTTGCTGCCTTTGATAGATGCAGTGTCTCCCCATCTAATTTGGGGAGGTCGAAGTCCGGAATTTTATATTTCCTTGTGAACAGAACTAACTCTGTTTTCCTTGGGTTAACACCTAACCCATTTCTTGTCGCCCATCCTAAGAGCTTCCTTAGTGATCTTTCCATGACCTCACTAATCGTTGGTAAGAATTTGCCTCGGACCAGCAGTACTAAGTCGTCGGCGTATGCCGTCACCTTAATTCCGTCTCTGTTGAGGTCAAGTAGGATTTCATTTATCACCAGGTTCCAGAGCATCGGCGAGCCTCTTGTAACACGTTTCCTCACAACTTCCTCGCCCAATTTCGAGTTAATAATCCTGCTTTCCAGCATGCTGCCCGTCCATTGGGTTATGCCTTGGTTCATTTCCAGGCGTCCGAGAGCGGATGTGATCGATGTTATTTTGACGTTGTTGAAGGCGCCTTCTACGTCTAGAAAAGCTGCCATCGTGTAGTCTTTATACAGCAAGGAGCTCTCAATATAGCCTACCACTTCATGTAATGCTGTTTCCACTGACCTTCCTTTAAGGTATGCGTGCTGTGCCTTGCTGAAGTTGTCTGGATTTAGTTTCTCCCTGACATGTAAGTCCATCAGTCTTTCCATGGTTTTTAGTAAAAACGATGATAGACTGATGGGTCTATAGTCTTTTGTCGTGTTGTGGTTTATTTTTCCCGCCTTGGGGATAAAGACCACCCTGACTTCTCTCCATGCCCTTGGTATGTATGACCATCTTAGGCTTGCGGAGAAAATTAATCGTAGCCATGGCAATATCCGGTCCAGGGAGACCTGCAGTTGTGCTGGTATAATTTCATCTGGTCCTGCTGACTTGTATGGCCTGAAGGATTGTATAGCCCACATTATTTTTTCGTCATCAACTATTGTGTTAATGAACTCGTCCGTACAAACGGAGGGAGGGGCTTCTGCTTCGTCAATGCTGTCGTCATCGTCTTGGCATCCTGGGAAGTGTGTTTCCATAAGGAGTTCTACCGTTTCTGCACTGCTTTCTGTGAACAGTCCATCCGGTTTCATCAGGAATCCTGGAGTGCTGGGCTCTTTGGAGAGCGCTTTGCGAAATCTGGCGACCTCACTAGTGCTTTCCAGTTCCTCGCAGAAATTTGTCCAGGATTTCCATTTTGCTTTTTTAATCTGTTTTTTGAAGTCATTGAAGACCTCTTTGTAGTCGTTCCAGCCTTCTGGAGTTTTCTCCCTTTTTGCTCTGTTAAAGAGCCTCCTACTTTCCTTCCTGAGTGCCCTGATCTCTGATGTCCACCAGGTTTGGTTGATTTTCCGAGGGGGGCGTCGTTCCTGGCAGGATTTTTTGAAGGATTCTGAAATGGAAGATGTCAGCTGATTAACTGCACACTCCAGTTCATGCACGTCACTGATCTCTCTATCCGGGGGAGGCAGTGACTGCATAAGATTACTGAAGAGGTTCCAGTTGGTCTTTTTGGGATTTCTGTAGGGTTTTCCCCTAGTTATATCATGCTCAATATTGAAAAGTATTCTAAAATGGTCGGAGAAGGAACATTCTGTAGATACCATCCAATTTGAGACTCTAATCGTTTCACTATTTGATACTAAAGTTATATCTATAACCTGTTCCCTAGTTCTATTATAGAACGTCGGCCTGTTGCCCTTGTTACATATAATTAGATCAGTGGAAATAATATAATCAAAAAGTGACTCACCTCTTTTGTTGATGTCAGTGCTACCCCAAAGGGTGTGGTGCGCGTTCGCATCGCCACCGAGTACCAGATCGTGCCCCTTTCTTCTGCACCAATCTACCAGGGCCTGGACCTTGTTTGACGGGGGGTTGTCCACCTCATAGGGTAGGTACATGGAACCTATTACCAGGGTTGGTTTGTTATGGCGTTCCATGGCCACCACTGTTAAGTCGCCATCGCTGTAGTGAGATAAGAAGGTTAGATTCAAGTCTTTCTTGGCTACAATACAGCTACGGATTTTACCTTCGTTATGTGGGGATATGAGCTTAAGGTTTCTTGACCGCAGTCCACGTACTCTGTTCCCTGTAATCCAGGGTTCTTGTACCAGAGCTACGTCCGTGCCCTCCTTCCCCATGTGTCGCAGCAGTTCGTCCGATGCTGCTTCGGAGTGGTGCAGATTAATTTGCACCAGCTTCATGCCTCTCCTGACGTCGGGCATTGGTTTCGTCTTCGGGGATAGAGATCTTCAGTCGGTTGAGACCGTACCTGATGACCCCATCCGAGAGACGAAGAAGACGGAGAGATTCCGATCCTATCCGGATCCATAAATCTTTTCCGTCTCCTTTGTCCCTCGCGCGTCCCCTGATGATCTTCCAGTCATCAGTGCCTAGCGGCTTGTTCTGCCTTTTTACCAGTGTAAGTATGGCTTCGTCCTCCAGGATTGGAGGAGGAACCCATACCTTCACTGTCGTCCAACAGGGGATCTGGTCAACAGGTACGATCTCTAACCGCATATCAGGCCATAGGGTATCAAGATCGCCAACTGCAGCAGTAAGGAAGTCTAAAGCTTTCTTATTCCCACAGCAGACGATCTTCACACCCTTCTGCCACCCGGCTCTATCGAATTCGGTGAAGGAGTCATCTTCGCTGGTTTTGAGGGCTTCAAGCAGAGCTCGGAGAATCTGCTCCTCAACCAGTAGCCATCTACTTGTCGTCATTCTACCTTCTGGGTTACTGCGGTCAAGAATGGCGACTTGCAAATCGGGTGCTGTCGTTAGACTGGGTACGGTTTTCGGTCGCTTGCCATGGGGGGCCTGAGCTTCTTTTGACCTCTGCCTTTTTATCCCAGTTTGGGTGCTGTGCGCCGGGAGGTTGACCCTGTTGGGAAGTTCCGCTACCGGTCGCTTGTGTCTGTTGCAGATTGCGGGGCCTACACAAGGCTTGGTATCGGCTTTAACGACCTTGGACGGGTATGGTGCCGATCTGCGCATCTCTCTGCTGGATGAAGGACCAGCTTTAATCGGGGCTGGCTTACTTTGTGTACCAGAGTGGCCCCGAGGTCCAGTATTACCCGAGTTCATCGGATTGGCCTTGCTCTGGTTTGTGGTCGTAGTCGTAATAGTTTTTGTACCGTTTGTTTTGGTTGTGTCCTTTGTGTCCTTTGAGGTGGAGGGTTTGACCTCCACGACGGTCGTGTTCATCATTGACTCATACTTCCGTACGTGGTAGGTATGCTTACGGTATAAACGCTTGTCACGACCCGAAAAAGAAGAAGGGTCTTTCGTATCCATCTTCTTAAGGAATCGTAACGAGCGCTTATACCCCGCCTCCCTCCTTTCCTCGTCCGTTTTGGTCTTATTGTCACCTGGTGCCGATCCTGAGGCATTAATGCCACTTATAGGCACTTCCTCCACTACCGAGTCAGAAGCAACCATACGATTGTCTTCTTCATCAGTCTCGTAGAGGAAGAGCTTGCCTATACCTGACAGACCGTCATTTGTGTCGTCACCTAGGGACACGTCTGAGTCAATGTTTTGTTGTCGTTTGAGTATTGCCGTTTTCGTTTGCGTAGTTGTTTCGTATTGTATATGGTTTAAGTGTGATTGTTGTTGTGGTGATGATGAGGTTGGTGCCTGCAAATATTTTGCACCTGCCAAAGAGCCATCCTCGGATGACTGTTTGGGTGGATTTCCAGGTCCAGCCTGGTGACCACTTGCAGAGTTTATAATTTTTGTTGTACTCATCATAGGGTTTGTCGGTGGGTAACTTTTAGTTCGGGATGTTCCGGGACAGTCTCTGCTCTCTCCATAGGAAGGACTCAGGTTCCTTCCTAGGTGATAACAGCTACCCATCGGAACAGCCCTTAAGCCCCCGCATCGCGTCAAGATTGTCACCCGCGGCGGAGGCCGATATGATTTTAGATATATTTTCCATATCATGATATATTTCAGTTAGGAACACTTACAGTAAAAGTGGAGCGTAATGAAAAGGTATAGCACCCGCTCATATGTTCCTTCCGATTTGTTTAGATATCACTCCAGGTTCAACTTATTACAGCCAGTCTTGATGAAAACTATTTTATATTTGTTCCCAAGACGCAGCTACAATGATTTTGTAGTAAAATAATGCAAAAGATGTTCATAAATTTTACAATATTCGTTAAATTTGACTAAAGATGCCGTATAATTTATATAGACTACATAAAATCGCCCACCCCATAAAACACTTGGGTTTAGTAATGAAAACCAAGTTTGTACGTAGGGAGTGGTGTAAGGTAGGGTAGGGTCGGCCTTAGATAATAATCGACTTGTAATTTTAATGCGTCATCACTTCTTTTCGTTCCTAGACATGTAACGTTATTATAAGAAAGAGTTTGAAATAGGCAATCAGCAAAAATAACACAGTGCAACACGAAAAAAATAACCATATACGGACACCGCTACATGATAAAAGACCAAAAAAAAAAAAGACCCGTGTTTTTTTTTCCCCAAAGTCATGCACTTTTTTTATGGGCCCCCAGAGATTTGAGGCCTCGGTGTAATTTTTGGAAAAAAGTGATCATATTCTCAGGCTCATATCTTGCAAACCGTTCGGAATTTTGATTTACTCTCTGAGGCAAAGTTCTAGCTCTTGTCATAAAGAACAAAAATTGTGAACATATAAAATCAAATGACTTCAAAAATGTTGCACAGTGTAATGAATGTCTAAAATAGCAACATCATAAGTTTGTTAATGGATAAATGATAAAAGCAATGAATTTATGCATTCATTCTATTCTATAATCGATATATTTTTATACACTCCACGAGAGTATTATGTCTTTGTGCATTTGTTTGCAACACCCAAAAGGGAAGCGAAATAGATCCAATTAATTATACTGATCGACGTACAATCACTTTTTGAATCGATTTAGCAGTATCTGTCTGCCTGTCCATCAGAGTACAGGTCGCAATAGCTAGAACCAAATGAAACTTTGCACAACGAAGTTTTTCGGATAAGGACGAACGCTATTTAATTTGAAGAAAATCGGTTCAGATTTAGATATAGCCCCATATTTCACTCCCGATTTGACTCTTTTCGCTTTAGATACCACATATTTTAACAGATTTTCTTCAAAATTGACAAAACATCTTATATTTCAACTAGAAACACCTGTGGTGAAAATGTGTTAGATCGATTCAGATTTATATATAGCTCCCATGCAAATTTCGCTCCCAATTTGAGTTTTTCCGCTCTAGAAACAACATATTTTATCAGATTGTCTTCAAATTTGGCAAAACATTTTATATTTTAACTAGAAACGCCTATTTTGAAAATGGTTCAGATCTGTTCAGATTCTTATATAGCTCCCATACAAATTTCGCTCCCGGCTAGACTTTTTTCGTCCTAGAGACAACGAATTGAGCATAACACATTATACTTTAACTGGAAGCACCTGTTGTGAAAGTGGATCACTTCATTCCAAGATTGGACAAAGCCCCGATACAAATATTCTTCTTGATTTGACAAATTAGGTCAGGTTATATCAGTCTTTGACTAAGACACATACAAAAATCCAAAACATTTTATATTTTAACTAGAAACGCCTATTTTGAAAATGTTTCAGATCTGTTCAGATTTATATATCAGATTTATATATAGCACCCATACAAATTTCGCTCCCGGCTATACTTTTTCCGTCCTAGAGACAACGAATTGAGCATAACACGTTATACTTGAACTGGAAGCACCTATTGTGAAAGTGGATCACTTCATTCCAAGTTTGGACAAAGCCCCGATACAAATATTCTTCTTGATTTGACAAATTAGGTCAGGTTATATCAGTCTATGACTAAGACACATACAAAAATCCAAAACATTTTATATTTTAACTAGAAACGCCCATTTTGAAAATGTTTCAGATATGTTCAGATTTATATTTCAGATTCATATATAGCTCCCATACAAATTTCGCTCCCGGCTAGACTTTTCCGTTCTAGAGACAACGAATTGAGCATAACACGTTATACTTGAACTGGAAGCACCTATTGTAAAAGTTGATCACTTCATTCCAAGTTTGGACAAAGACCCGATACAAATATTCTTCTTGATTTGACAAATTAGGTCAGGTTATATCAGTCTATGACCAAGACACATACAAAAATCCTCCCCGTTTTCACATTTTGAATTGTAACGGATAGAAAGTGGAGTATATCATATAATCGGCCCAGTCCGATATTAGCCTGTCCTTACTTGTTTAATATTTCTTTTAATTTGAGTAATTGATGTTGTGTGTCAGTGTGTATTGATTCTGTCACACCTTCAACTTCATCTACCTCGTCGAAGGAAAGCTTGATGGTTTTTTTTTGTAGTTCCTGTCGAGCTTATGTTTTCGAAAGAGTAGACATAGACCACAACTTGATATCAGATTTTACCTATTCTTATATCTCCTCCAGAAGTTTAGAGGGTGCTGGGGGTTTGAACCGCATACTTGTAAAATTCGAGGTGGCTGCCATTTCCCCTTTCTCATGAAGACCCGTTCAATGCGTGCGTAGCAGTAGAACCTAAAGAAGCCACTTCAGTTGTGCTGCGGTCGAAAGCTCGGTGTTGGTTATCGATAAGGATGTAACCACATGGGAGTATAATGGATAGATACTTATATATTTTTTCATGAATAAATACATTTATGTGATTAATCTAAGAACATTAATTATTTTATTATCTCTCTTCAGTCTTTGGAATCTGATGATAACGAATCTGCATTTGTACACAATTTCATGAAATCCAAACAAAGTGTCCGATCTTTAATAGCAGCATATAAAAATCAGCCTAATTTGTGGGATGGAAAATTCACATTGAAGAAGCAACATAAAAAATGTTTGGACAAAATTAGAAAAGATCTAAAGGAAGATATAAATTTAGAGATATCATGCAGTCAAGTTACCGCAGTTATTACATACTTATATCGTATATACAAGGAGGATATTACATATTTAAAATCAAACGAACAGCAAGTGACCAAAGAGAAGAACCGGCCAATGTGGTTCTTAAAGTATTTGGAATTTTTGGAACCATTTGTGGAAAAGAATTCAACTGTAGAATTAAAATCTCACCAGTGTAACTTGGAGCCTCAACAAATTCTTCAAGTATTGGCTATATATGAAAGATTTCCACATCTTTGGAATACCAATTTGATAGAAAATTGTTGCAAAAATAAACGCATTGAAGCTCTGGATCAAATGTTGAGTGCCATTAATTCAGAAATGGGTTTACAAATTAATGAAAATGGTCTTAAGCAATTCATACACTTAATTCACACACGATTTACCAAAGAAAAGCGTCGTAGTATCAGAAAAAATGATTCGAATGCAAAAGACAGATATGAATACTATAAATACATGATGTTCCTATATGATCATGTGGGACCATTCAAATGCTCCGAATGTAATATTGAGCTTAGGAATCCGTTATATTTCAAAGTACACAAAGCTCAGCATGATGGCTCAATGCCTCTCAAGTGTTCTCTGTGCAGTAAGGAATTTAAAATACTTGGCACGTATGTACTTCACGCACGACGACATATGGACGATCTGGAGGAAGTATGTAAAGAATGTGGAAAGAAGTTCATAAACCCGTACGAATTAAAGATACACATGCGTTTTCATACTGGTATTAAGCCGTATTGTTGTGAAATTTGTGGTGTCTCATTTCGGCATATTCAGACGTTTGCTTCCCACAAGAGACGCCACGAGAAGAAATATTTACACAACTGTCCAACTTGTTCCAAAGGTTTCTATACCAAGGCCAAAATGGATGATCATATAAGATCACACAAACAAATACGAGAGTTTGATTGTAAAACCTGTGGCAAAGCATTTATAACGAAGAAAACTCTCCAGCAACACCAAGTAACGCATGAAGATGTCCGGAAGCACGCATGTGCATTGTGTGGCAAAGCCTTCAAGCTTAAAGTTGGATTGACTCAACATATGAAAACACATCAGATTTATGAACGACCCGATGAGATTAAATGAAAGAATTTCTAAATAAACGCTTACTGTTCCTTTTTAAACGTTCCTTTTTATTTGAAGTAACTCTAGGTATGATATAAACTACTTTATATGAACACATACATGTAGGTACGGTCACATTTGGCAAATATATTCTTTCTTATTTGTTAAAAAATTGTCAAAGTAACACGGTGGATTTTGTGTTCACACCACCTACATTCATTTATTTGCTCCTTGTAATAGTAATTTTTTAAAAATAATTTTGTTTGTTTAAAATCTTTCGATTTCTTGTTGACCACACATATATATATATTATAAAGTACAAAAAATCCTTATTTCAACACAAACTGTGAAAATATCCACTAAAAGAACTAAAAAATACGTTGACATTCTAAATACGACTCACATGTTATGCTTCACTCTCTTGATTTCATATGTTTTATTTATATAGTAAGAATTAATTTTTTGTTGAAATATTTTGTTTCAAAACACGGAAATATAGCCCAAAGTGATTACCCAAGAAGCTAAATTGAAGAGATGTCAGAAGAAGAAGTGTCCAAAAATTCGAAAGTGTATGTCCGAATGCTAACCTAAGAGCTTCAAAAAGATTAGTTTATGACAATTTTAAAGGAACTTAAAGTTAATCACTTCATTGTGACTACACTCAGAAAAATGTGAAAGGAAAATTTAACTTTGTAATACACTGAAGCAATATTTTCTTACATCAAGTTCAAACTTTTCCTTGAAAGTACATCATGCTTTGAATTTGATTCTAGTTAAATTTTCCTCAAACCAAGTAAATATTTAGGAAAATTGCAGTAAACATGTCCTCATTTTAGTAAATTTTTCCTTAAAAAAAGTAAATATTTACTCAAACTGAGGAAAATTTGTCAGATTTTTTTTTCTCATAACAAGTAGATTTTTACTTAAACTGAGGAAACTTTTACTTGATTCAAGGTGAAAGTGATGAGTTCATTTTATCTATAAAATAATTCAAACAAAGGATTTGGCTTCAGAATATGCAAAACTATTACAAAAAATGACAACATGAAATATTTCTCAAATGATTGTTTAACGAAAGAGAATTGATTGTTAGATTACTAATCAAGAAGTGAAAAAACTCATTTTTAGTTAAAATTTCCTAATGGATTTTTATCATACAAAAAAGCTTCAGTTTTTCTTGAAAATTGAAAATTATTTTATTAGATACAAAGAAATGTTTTTAAGCAAATTTACTACTCCACTCTATTTCTAGTAAATGACTTTGACTATGACTTTGAAAAATTTACTCAGATTTACGAATGATATTTTTCAGAGTGTTCGTCCTTTGAGGTTTTCACACCACAAATATTTGCATAGTACCGTATCTAAAAAGTCTACAAACAATAGTAAAATATGAAGAAAAAACTGATGTCGAATTAAGTTCAAATTTGTAAAATATTAGTTTAAATATTTCTAATAACAATGAAAATCATTTGAAAATTTCAATGGATTTTTAAAAATTTTCTATCATTGGTTTTAGGTATGATAATTGTATTCAGGCCTCTTAAATTTTCTATTATTTTTTCAATTTAATTTGATTGTATATTTTTATATATTCAGCCTTATTACGAGTGTCGTTGTCGTTTTTCGACAGGTTGTTGTGGTTTTCGGTATCATGTAAAATTTTCGGCACGAGTAATAATATAATAATAGCAACATAGGTTCATTTTTATGAAATTTAATTTATTTTTAAATTCATCTTTATTTATAGTTTTTATTTACATATTTAAAACGGTTTGAGATTTTATAGATATTACAACAAGTATAATTGTTTATCATTGATTTGTACTTTAGTTTGAATTTTAAAGGGAAATTAGGTAAACCTTTATATTTTGAAAATATAAATGCTTATATTTGAATTATTTCAATAATACAGTAGAAACATATCATTTTCATGTTGATAATTTGTTAGTATTAAATATTTCAAGATAATTCTTTACATTCTATTTTCAGTTTTTAGGAGAATTTTCAATATTTTCGAAGTATTTGGTAATATGTCTCTGTATAAAATCGCACAGTTTCTCTTTACCTGTTTCAGCATGAAGGAGGTTGGTAGAGTATCACCAGTTTTTATTATGTATGATTTTAAGGCATTTGTTTTGTAGAACTTGAAGTTTTTTGTATGAGTTTTTGCAGCTTTGTACCATATTGGACCTGTGTTTTGGTTGGGTTAATTGTAATCTTCCATTTGTATAAGTATTTATTGCAAGCCGAAAACCTTTATCCATTTTAGTTAGAAGAGCTTTAGTGAGTTTGCTTGATGTTAGCAGAGCCGTGTCGTCTGCGTAGTAGGCCGTTTTCATATAAGAAGTCGTAGAAAAATCTGATGTGTAAATCGAATATAGTAAAGGTAATAATATCGAACCCTGTGGTAGTCCTGCTACGATTGTTTTTGACGATAATAGCGATTTGTTTATGGATACTATTAGTTGTCTTTCATTTAAAAATTCTCAATAATCTTGCGTTTTCTACATCCAAAATTATAAGACCAGGGGGCAAATCACAAAATCAATTTTTAATTTCTATGAAAGAAGTGGAAATTTCCAACAAAACCAAATAGGATGTTGAGATTAAGGCTATTGGAGACAATCTTATTAGATTTTGCATAATTTTTGTTTTACAATAAATAAAAGCCCTTTTCGATCGTAACATTCTCCTTTTCGAATGCAGTGATTTGGCCGTAGTTGAATGTCGTTTACGCTTATTTGTTGGTTTTCCGGTTGACCTGGTGAACAGAACTGTGTTCCTCTTTAAATCCAAATTGTTCATTGGATACTATAGATGTATTTGTAGGAAACTCATATAGACGTCGATGAATTATTTTTTCAAAAAGTTTTCCCAGGTTGCTGAGTAAACTGATGGGCCTGTAATTGTTAGGGTAGTGTTTTGGTTTATTCGGTTTTGGGATAGCAATAACTTTGCCGTTTTGAAATGTTGTGGGAAGTATTTTAGATTAATGCAACTGTTAAAAATGTTTACCAACAATTCTACTGCTCTAATAGGGAGATTTTTAATAAACATGTTCGAAATTGTTGAAGTTGTTTAAATAGTTCACAATCCATACTTGTTTATGTACATTGTTTGTTTTCAAGTAGTTCAAGCTGTTCCTGTTTATAAAGAATATCTGAATGTTCAGTCGAATAAAATATTTTTGAACTCAATAGATTATGAGCCCAGACTCAAAATAAAAAAGAAGAAACCCAAGATTCAAGAAGAGAATCAAGAGTTGGTTCTCCTCTTCAAGATCTAGGTGAAAAATCAAGATATTCAAGTTTCCAACGAAGAATCAAGATCTTCAAGATTCTAGAGTAATCAAGATATTCAAGTTATAGAAGAGGAATCAAATCTGAATTTGAAAGACCAGGAACACGAAGTATAGAATGTAGTTCACAAAGAATTTAAAGCCATTATGTACCGAACTATTTGCATTTGGGTGGAATAATGATCAAGATGCCTCAACGCACGTTGCAAAATTGAGAGGTTTATGGGATGAATTAAACACTGGTTTAAGGGCTAAGGGTGAGAGTGTGTTGCCTGATATGCTGCTAATATGTAAGGTGTTACATATTCTACCTAGTTCATACGGGATTTTCCGTTCAAGCTGGATGATGCTTACAAGTGAAAATGACAAATCCATCGACGAGCTTATAATGCAAATGTGCTTGTATGAAAGAAATTTTAAGAAGGAGTTTAGGACTCGAGTGACAATCAAGAAACGTTAATGGTAAAAACAAAGAAGTATCGCAAAGAAAATAACTTCAAAAAATCTACAAAGAAGGAAGATGTATGCCATTATTGCAAGTAGAAGGGGCATTGGTTAAGAGATTGCCGAAAATGGATAATGGATGGAAAACAATCAAAGGAAACAGCTTCCATAGACGTTAATGTGGCACTAAATGCTGATTGCAATGAATGGAATGAAAATTGTTCCAGTGGAAGTTGGTGGATTTATAACGGAGCCACTAAACACGTTACAAATGCATTCCAAATGTTTCCAGTGTTCCAAATAGTAATGAACATATATGCTCGGCGATCGCAGATAATTCTATACTCCAACTTTATCACGAGAGATGGAAGATTTTGAGAACGAGATCTTGGAATTACAGTGAAATATAAGACAGAAATATGTAAACCTTGTGTATTTGGAAAACCGTCTAGAAGATCTTGTGGAAGAAGACAAACAGCCAAGGCCATACAATAAACGTTTCTCAGTGGCAATGGATTAGAGTTCAACAATAAGGATGTTGAAGATTTTGAATGGCAAGACCCAAAAATTAACTGCGCCGTATACTCCTCAACAAAATGGACGATGTGAACGTGATAATAGAATAATAGTGGAAATGGCAAGAACATCTAAATACGCAAATCCTGATGCGAAGTTTCCAGAGTCCATTTGGGCAGAGTTAGTGAAGACCGTCATATATGTATTGAATAGAACCTCAAAATCGTCATTTTCTGGTAAAAGACCACATGAGAAATGGCTTGGAAAGAAACCAAGGATACATCATTTAAGAATAATTGGCTCAAAGTGTTATGTTCATATACCGCAAGCGTTCCAAAATGGACAAGAAGGCCATACAAGGATTCTTAGTTGGGTATGACGGAGATGAGAGATTCAGAGTATATGTACACGAGAAAAAGAAAGTAGAAATCTCCAGGGATGTACAGTTCGAAGAGAAACTTATTGAATGCTACATTGAATCCAATGTCAAAAATTATGAATCTGGCTCAAAAGTAGATCATCGATGTCATTTGGAAAAATATTCAAATCCGCCCATTCCCCAAGATAATGAAACAACAGAAGAAAATGAAGAAAGTCCTGAATATTATATACAGCAAGAAGAAATTGAAAATCATTCCGAAAGTACAATACATGACGAAGAAGAAATAGAGTTATCTGCAGAAGCTGATGAAGAATAAAGTATAATTGACGAATTCGAATGTTGTCCAGAAGAGGATGACACTGCAAAACGAGCTCGAGATTCCGATACCGAGGATGACTAACCAATACCAAAGAGACTTCGTACGCTTATTTCGAATTCAATTATAATTGTAAAATTCAGATATTAATTCATCTGCCGATGAGTTTTTAATAGTACATACAACAAGGCGATGATCCGATTTAGTTTCGAAGCCTAGTACATCCAGTTTTATATCCAATGTACTATTGCTTGAGGATATGTCAATTACAGATGACCTGCGATTACGTTGATATGGATGATATGTCGGGGGTGTTTGGGTAATGTACAGAGAAATTTAAGTTTTGTTGTAGATTAGTAGCACATTTCCTGTGGCGTTTCTTGATTGTCAGTTCCATGTCGGATGTTTCGCGTTGAAATCTCCTATGGTTATGAATTCTCTATTAAATGATGTTAGTATTGTCACAATAAATGAATGCTTCCTTGAGCAAATCATAATTTTGCCAAATGTCATCAGCACTTGAGTTATCATTTAAATAACTGAAAAATTGTTATTATTTTTCGATTCAAAAGTAAACGAATTACAGTTTTTGTCGTAGAAACTGTACAGAGTATCCAAAACTCTGCTGGTTATGCTGTCAATAGTTAATTCCGGCAATTCTGAGCTTAATCTCTGCAAAACATTCACCCATTTCGTTTTGATGCTTGGCGTTAGCACTGTTGCCGTAATTGCGATATTTGCCTCAGGGTGCAACATGAAATATGGTTGAAACCTTTGTCTCAATCTATGTTCCATTTTCATAATTACAGAGGATAATGGTTGCAGCTTCTTGCTTGTGCTTAGTTTATGCAGCTTATTGCACAAGAGTCGGTATTAATAATCCTGTGGTTAATAAAATTAATATATTTAATATTTCATCGAAACACAATATAAAGGATATCAAATGCATATAGAAGTGATAAATTTTTGTATGTAGTACAATAATTTATAAATTTACTAGTCGTACCATAATATACGTTGTTTTCTCCTTGAAGAAAGTCCAGCGCCTTAGCAATTGGTTCCATTACCAACACGTACATCTCCAGGTACTGTAAGTCTCCTTGTGAGAAATTTGGCAAAGACAGCTTATCGCACAGACAATTTAACTGTTCTTTATAGCAGAGTAGTTTCTTAACTGCGTCATATAATGAGTTCCAACGGGTAACAACAGGCAAAAGTAACGACGAGCCCAAGTACTCTGCAATTATTTCCGAAGACTTTAGCCACTTGCACTTTTTCCACAAGTTGTTGCATTTATCGAATGTCTACAAATTTTAACATTATCGAATGTGTAAAAAACATATTAACCACTTACCATCCTATGCTGGCAATGCAGTGGCTGCTCAGTTTTTTCGAAAATATGTTGAGACATTTTCACCTATAATTTAATTTTTTTAATTTTATTTATATTGAATTGGAATTTGTACTTCCGTTACCTTTCGGTTTTAGCTGGCAAAAGAACGAGAACAGAAAAAATCAAAACTGACATATATTGAAAAGTCAAAAGTTTTGACAAACAGACTACTATGACTCTCATACCGATTTCGCGAGCTGCCATACTGAAATAATCTTAAGTAATAGTTTGCTTAATTCAGATTGTCAATTATTTAGCGGATTCACCCTAACTTAACTTTGTATAGTTTTTTTTCCTTTAAAAATAATCAAAAGTAATCACAAAAAATCAAAAGTAATCACAAAAAATCAAAAATAATCAAAAGTAATCTTTTAAAGTAGTCGAACTCATTTTTGATTACTTTTGATTATTTTTGATTATTTTTCAGTAATCGCAAGTAATCCTGATTATTTTTTGATTACTTGTAATCGTAATCAATTACTAATCGTATAAAACTGAATGTAATCGCATTGTAATCATTACTTCTACTTTAAAAAAAAGTAATCTAATTACTAATGTTTACGATTACTAATCATTACTTAACAGCTCTGGTATTGTGATATCGTTAGCAAAACTTGGTGCGTATTTAGGCGAATACGCGGTGGATACTATTAATGGTCTGTTATCAAAATCTCTACGGACAGGCTCTCTATTTTCTGCGTATTTAATATGGTTAATAATTTATGTTTGATGGATCTGCGAACGATCAAGGCAACGCCACCACCTCTATATAGTCTGTCGTTACGATATATAAAATATATTTTAAAAAACATTCTGTCAATTTCTTTTACATGCGTTTCATTTAAACAGCCTATATTTATGCCTCCTTTTTCAAGTAGATACTCAAATTGTCTAGCATGAGAGAAGTTAGCAATGCTTCCAATGAAGAATTTTGAATAAATTTAAATTATCGCAAGCCATATACATACATTACCATCGACATACATAGGATTTGTTGTATTTTTGTTGTGCAGCCTTTAAGGTCTCCCGATGCCGACATAAATATGTTATACAGTTCATCTACGCTGAATAGATCATCCCGTGCTCTTGCTTGGTCAGCATTATTTTTTTTTTCAATCGATGTGTTGTCAACTCATCTTTCGTACTGCATGAAAAAACAAATTTTTAAAAAAGGTGGACTTAGCGCTTTTCCCTCTAAGGTGACGATATGAGATAGTAGTGCTGTTTTTCTTTAAGCCGGGATAACAAGCTGCGATAACAAAAACTTTAATAAAAATTTAATTTTTCGTTCAAAATAAAAAAATAATTTTTTTACATTGTCGCCAACTACAATATAAATATATGTATCAAAAGAAATTAAAAAAAAATATTTTGTGTCGACTTTATTGGACTTAGCCTCGATATCCATCATTTTGACTTACACTGGATAATTATCCAGGCTAAGTCAAACATTTTTAACACAAAATTATTTTTTCAAATTTGTTTTCATACACACATTGATATTGCTTTTGGCGACAATTTTAAAAAAGGATTTTTTATTTTGAGTGAAATTTTAACATTTTTTTTAGATTTTTGTTATCGCAGCTTAGTTATCCAGTCTTAAAGAAAAACAGCCATAGTATTACTGGCTCTATTGTTATTATTGTTGGGAATCATGGTTGCTATCTGAGCAGTACCAATGTACTGAGATGTTTGTTGCTGTACTGTGTTACGTTTTCGCTAGTTCTTTGTTGTTGCTCTTTCTCTGATACGTTCTTTTCCGTGTTTCTTGATTCGTTATAGTTTCAAAATTGCCACTTTAACATTTTTTGGTAACCTACAAAGGTCGGCTTTATTTTTAAAGGAAAAAGCAGCGTTGTTAATAATCATGTAACTTGATAAAATGTAATTCAAGTCATGCAATTTTTTATGTTCGCTTGTTGAACGTTTACTCTACAATGAGTAAAATATAGATCCATAAAATTGTCTGAATTGTAAGCCTTTTATTTCTCCGAGTTTTTCACCCCATTGAAACGTACGACTGTAATGTATGTGACCGGGGAAATGCCCTTATACACCGGTCCATTATTCACTTTTTTCACCGAATTGAATTGTATTAGAGTTGAGGGTATCATATAGTCGGCTCCGCCCGAATTTAGACTTTGCTTACTTGCTATACATGGCTTTATTGTTGTTTAATTTTCTCGCGATTGAATGGAATTCCTCTATATTAATTCTGTCTTAAAATATTCATCGGAGATACATATTTTGGGTCGCGGTAAAATTATAAGACGATTTCCGTCTGTCTGTCTTTCGTGGTCGTTGCAAATTTCTAAGACGATTTCCGTCCGTCTGTCTGTTGAAAGCACGATAGCTTCCGAACCAAAGGAGCTACGGGGTTCAAATTTTTCACATGTGTGTCTAAATCGGTTGGGATTGAATATGGGCGATATCGGCCTGGAGAGAATTTTTTTCCATAAGAAGGACTGAAAGTCCCTCCTAACACTTAGAGTATTTAAACAATATTTTTGAACATTCCCATCTTTTATTTAAATTTGGTACATACATTCACTCACATTCCTCATTCATTCCTTTGGAGGGTGAAATGGGGCAAAAAGATATAAAAATTGTACCAATCAAAAGGTTCGGTTTATAAATATCTATAATTGCACAGAATTGTACAATAAAATGATATTTCGAAAATCAATATTAGGGCGGGTTGCTTTTTTTAATCGTATAGCAAAAACGTAATCTACATTAAATTCTAAGAAAATTCTCCGAAAAAAACCATGGGTCTAAAATCAAATCCTAGTCCGCACCTCTCGATTTGAAAAATTATATATATTATACAAAAAAATATATGTCTGAAAAAATAGTTTTTTTTTTTCCAAAAAGAAATCAAATTTTCTGAATAAAATTGTTTAGTAAGGTAGTTCTTTTGCACTTTATATTTTTTCTACACCCAAAAATTTTTTTCATAAAAAAATATTCACCCAAGTAAAAATTTTTAAGTCGAGAGGCGCGTATTAGGGTTTGATTTTAGACCCATGGTTCCTTCGGAGAATTTTCTTAGAATTTAATGTAGATTACGTTTTTGCTATACGGTTTTTATTTATTTTTTTCATTCATACAAATCAACCCGACCTAATCTATATATATATAAAAGAGTTGCGTTACTGACTGGCTGACTTATCATTGACCAGCCCCCAGATCTAACGGCTGATGGTCATGAAATTATCAGGATAGTTCCCAAATATGACATAGACGACGACTAATAAACGTTTCACGAAATTCGTACTTTTAGGGGGTAAAATGGGACAAAAAGGGATAAACATCGAACCTTCGTCCTGACTAAACGGCAGTAGCTAGAGTCATGAAATACGGTGTGTTCCTTGCAATGAACATGCAAACGAGTTACAAATAGGAATTTTTCGAAATTTGTACTTTTAAGGGAAGTAGACAAAAAAGGGATAAAAATGGTACCAATTTAAGCATTGCAATATAAATGGATTTTTCGAAATTTATACTTATAAGTGGTGAACGGGACAACATATGATTAAAATAATACCAACTAAAGTATTGCAGCTATAGTCGTGAAATTTGGTGTGTAAATTCCTCTGACAACATAGACAGCTATAATCTTGAAAGTTAGTATGTAAATTCATCTCACCATATAGAAGCACAATATAAATGCATTTTTGTACTTTTAAGGGCTGAACGGCACAAAAAGGAATAAAAACGGGTGGCAACTAAAGTATTGCAAGTAGAATCGTGAAATTTGATATGTAAATTCCTCTGACCATACAGAAGCGCAGTCAAATTGGATTTGTCGAAATTTGTGCGCCGGCCAAAAAGGGCTAAAAATTGTGTACAACCCTTTAATTACGTAAACGCGGAACATTAATAGATTTTAAAAAATTTTTACTTATAAGGAGGAGGCGGAACGACAAGGGATAAACGACATACCAAATAAAGGACATGTTTTAGGGGAAGCAAAAACACATGTTACCTATAGTGATTTTTCAAAATTCTTTTGACTGTATATGAGTGCTATCTAATAGGAGGTTTCCAAATTACTATTTTAGATTTATCTATATCCACCAAAAGAAAATCAAATAAATATTATCCAAAAACATAGACGGATAAAACTAATAACAAATGACTTTTTCGCGTGCGAAGCAGCGGGTTCTAGCGGCTAGTATACGATATAAGATTCGGCCCGGCCGAACTTAATGCCTTTTTACTTGTTTTAGTTTAACGTTACAACGGAATGTATCCTAAAAATCGGACGAAATTTAAAAAACAAATATTTCGGAGCCCGTAACTCGGAAAATATGGGCCGGAGTGAAAAATATTTTAGTTTATTTTCTTAAAATGACGCACTCTGGGTAACAATGGTACTACCTTATCAAATCTCTTAAGCCAATCGAACAAGCCTATAGTAACTAATTTAAAAAATAAATGTGTTGTCTTTTAATGAAAACTTTATTTTATTACAACTTACAAAGATAAAAGAAAAACTTTAAACATTAAAAAACCAGATGTCCATCACATCTAGTAAAAGAGTTACAACTAAAAAGTTAAAGTGGTGCTGGGACATATTTTGCATATAGTAATGAAAACATCAGCGGGCCTCTGTTATCCATTGGTACCAAAGCCAGTGCTTGTTTGGGGAAAGCCGAAAAACGTACAATTATAACAAGGTAAGTGTGGCTATGTGTGTTTTCAAAAGTTTCTTTCGTCATTATTATTTTAATGCTTTTATGATTGACAGTTTACATGCTGTAGGGGTGGCGGTGGTAGTGCCTCAGCATCATACAAACAATATGTGGGTAATGGCAACAGCAACATCATACACGGCAGCAACGACAACAGCAAAAAAACAATAGAAGCATCGAAGAAAAACAGCCGTAATATCATATGAGTATAATATTTAAAATATACATATTTATTGTTTCCAGATGGAAGAACAAAAAGCTAATTAAGTCGTCATCGTTTTTATTTGGGTGGGAAATAGAAAATCAATAAAAAGATTTAGGTCTTTCATATTATTAGATTTAGTTAAAAACATTCCAAATTAAATAAATGAAGCATGACGTTCGATTACTTACTTACTTATTTGATAGATATTACTTAGATATTACTTACTTAATTGATAGAACAATTTGTATATTTATTTCTTTATTTTTAAATGCTGATAAATGCAAATTGTTTAAGAGAACAAAGTGCTTTGAAATACAGCCAAAACATACAAGGCAATTTTACACAAGTTTTATTGTATAACTGGCAGAAGTGTTTTGGTACTAAATTACTCAAGTGTTCTGTATGAGTTGCCAATGCACCAAAATTATCCTAATTCATACAGGAATGTTTGGAGTTATTACCAAAAGATTTCAGTGAATCTGATTATGACATCAGAATTGCTCTATCCCAAGATCGACTATACACAATGGGTCAACATTTTGTGGCATTACCCTATAACAAATAATTTCCCCAATTTTTACTGTTTCAAAAAATCCCGGTCCGAACGATTTTTTTGTAAAAAGAAAACCGGGTTTTTTTGAAATACGGGTTTCGGAAAACCCGACATTGCAAAAAACCGAGATTTTGATCACTCTAGTCCCATTCAAAAATCCATCCCAAATTCTCTTCTTTTACCGAATTGAATTACAATGGGCTAGAAAGTGAAGAGTATCAAACATTCTTCGGATGGTCACGATGTTCCAGCTTTCAATAACATTTATGTATGCAGTGTTCATTATGTTGGTGTAAAATATACATCTGACCATCAATATCTTCCTTGCCAATATTGGTCTTTCCAAAGTTAGTATATAAGCTTTTTTCTCAAATGAAACGTTGTATACGGCTTTAGTAAGCTGTTTCAACGAGAGAGTATTACATTGTAAACTTCTTTCATAATTACTCGTTGTCGAAACAATGCAAATGTGACATCTTCCTCCTTACGAGGCTCCAACGAAGTTATAAGAGTATCATAACCTTCAGACAGACTACTGATTAGCTTATCGAATAAGGCTTCTTAATCAACATTTCGCAAATTCGTAAATAAGTCATTCATCGAATTTATGTGAGTATAACGTCCTTTAAGTTCTAAGCTGTATTTTGATCTTATCAAATATACTTTATTAGCCAGGGTCTTATTTTCATGCTAGTCCTTAAGCATGTTACAAATGTCATTGGCAGTCTTCTAATTACGTATGTGCCCAAGCTGATCATCTATTACCAGCAAACCAATTCACAGTGGATCCATCTGTATAGGACAAGCGACAAAATAGTTAAATAAGAGATATCGATCTGAATTTTCGCAATATGCTCTCTAGGAGACCTAAGATATTTTATTTCGCAGAAATGGGCGGGGTCACATAACCGTAACACGCACTTTGTGTACATTTCTCCATGAAAAAGGTTTTTTCATTGTTGGATAAGTGATAGAATGTGAAATAAATGCATATAAATTAGGCTTTTAGTTTAAAAAAACATCTCTTAACCATCTTCTACTATTTGAGTAATCATCTGTAAATATACAAAAATACACATTTTTCATTCTTATCTTGTTAATTGTATTATACCTAAATTTACCAGTGAATAAAATAAATAATATGAAAGACGCCATTTTCAAATGGGGAGAAGAGCAGAAATCCAGTTTCAACCAAGTGAGGAAATTACTCCAATCAGAAAATCATTTGGTACACTATTCCACAGAATTACCACTGATATTTAGTGGGGACGCATATGGGGTGGGGACAGTCGTAGCTCACGTGATGCCTGATGTACGTGAGGCTCCAATTGCATTTGGGTCCAGAAGACTGCAACCAGCCGAATGAAATTATTCCCAGTTGGATAAGGAGGCACTTTCGTTAATTTTTGGCACAAAAAAAATTTAACCAATTTTTAAGCAGCAGAACATTTACAATCATAACTGATCACAAACCACTTCTACGGTTGTTTAACCCATCAAAGCCGATATCTAACCACGTATCACCAAGAATGTTGCGATGGTCATTGACGCTGGGAGCGTACCAGTATAATATTAAGTGCAGAGAGGGTAATAAGCACAAGAACAAAAAGAAGGGAATCAAATTAGAAGAGACTATTGCATATTCTCCTCAACAAAATGGTGTGGCGGAACGATTCAATAGAACTCTTGTGGAAAAGGTGAGAACAATGATTATAGAATCGAATGAAGCCGCCCTGACCTGACCGCTGTATACCTGATTAACCGAAGTCCAACCAAATCCATTTCTGAAGACGTGACATCAGCTGAGATGTGGTATGGAGTCAAACCCAACATAAGCTTGCTTAGGATTTTTGGATGCAAAGCTTATGCTTGGTTGCCGAAACAAAAACGCAAGAAACTTGATGCCAAAAGTCAAATGATGGTTATGCTTGGATAACGGATATAAATTGTGGGATATGAAATCAAGGAAGATTGTAACTTCAAGAGATGTAAAATTTGATGAATCCTGCTTTCCATATAAAGAAGAACTTACAGATGAACAACACAATACAATCATAAGGAGTAACATGCAAGAAGGGTAAAGTGAAGAGACTATGCGTGTTGCTACTAATGATGACAATGAAGGCGAATTTTCTACTTCAAATAATGACAACAATAATGGTGAACTTTCAACTTTAAGTAATTATACTACTGACATTGTAGAAAATGATTATGATAGCAGTGAAGGTAACAACGATTTTCCTTTGGATGAGGCTAAGGGCAGTAATGATGTTGAGACTCCCAGAAGAAGCCAAAGGGAGAGGAAACCACCAAGCAGATTTTTAGGTTTCAGGTTGGGGTATTCTGATTATATTGAAAAGAACGACTTGATTGATCTTCCAGTGAATTACTCTGATATAGCTGGTCGTCCAGATGCTAACAAGTGGCTAGAAGCTATCAAAGAAGAGCTGAAATCAATGGAAACAAACAAGGTTACTTAAGGTTACTAAAATCAAAGTGGGTATTCAAAATAAAATGCGATCAAGATGGGAAACCAGTAAGATACAAAGCCCGATTAGTTGTAAAAGGTTTCCTGCAAGAAAAATGAGTTGATTATAATGAAGTGTATGTACCAGTGGCAAAACTATCGACTGTTCGTGTTGTCTTGGCTATTGCTGCGAAAAAGGGTTTAATTCTTCATCAAGTTGATGTTAAAACAACCTTTTTAAGTGGTGAGTTACTAGAGAATATCTACATGGATGTGCCGGAAGGGATTGTTGCGAACAATAATATGGCTTGCCGCCTCTTAAAATCGCTGTATGGGTTAAAACAAGCTCCTAGGTGTTGGAACGATACACTGAATGAATACATTATTACATTGGGCTTCGTCAGATCAAGGCGTGACTATTGCTTATACACAAAATTCGAAAAATCAAACGTTCTTTACATCATTTTATATATGGATGACTTGTTAATTGCTGGTAGTAATACGGAATTAATTGAAACTTTTAAAACTCAACTATCAAAGGAATTTGAATTGTCGGAATGTGGAGTTCTAAAATATTTTATTGGACTGAAATTTGAATACGTTGGATCAGTTATAATGTTATCTCAAGAAACCAGAGTTTTGGAGAAGTTCTCTATGAACAATTGTAATACTGTAAAAACCCCAATGGATAAAGGACTGCAATTATCTTTAAACTCGAACAAAAACAAAGTCGATAAACCCTATAGGGAATTGCTTGGTAGCATCATGTATGTAGGAGAATTGTCTCTCCAGTTTTGGAATAAAAACACAGCACAATAAATGTTTAAATTAACAGGGTACATTATTTATTCAGGTTGTACATATTCATTGTTATTAAAAGAAAAACTAAACACTTAAAATAAATTAAATTAAAGATAACTTTCTCGTCCGTGTTACGTCCGTTCCATTCTAGCTCTTATTACGACTCTTCTTCTGTTCTGTCTTGTCTGTCCGTTGCAACCCTTATTTCTACACACTGCTCTCTCTCTCTGGAGACTTTGACTAGTCCCAGAGATGAGCAGTGTGTGTACTCTCCGTCCGATCGTCGCACAACAGCACAAATAAACAGTCGGCATGGTCGACCTAACTAATCAGTTCCTACAGTCGGCCCTCCTGACACCTGCTTCGACCCCGAAGCATGAATCCACGACTTCATATATTCTGCGACGGTGGTGCACTTCTTCATCCCCTCGTCTTCTTCCAACTTCTTGACTTCATATCTGCCGTCTCTAAGTCTAGAATTTATACGGTAGGGGCCCACGATCTTTGGTTTTAATCTCATGCCAGCACCGAACTGCTCTCCAGGTTTATATTCGGTTGCGGGATCTCTCTTTCGACCGAATGTCTTCTTATTTTCGTCTTGAATGCGTTGTGGGTGTTCGCGTACGTCATCCAGAATCTCCTCACGTTCTTGTTGCAGCCCTTCTTCTATTTCATCTACTTTTACTTCCAGTCCAGGAATGTGGAATTGTCTTTCCACCAACTCCTTTGTCTCCTTTGCCAAATGTCCCAATTCCAAGTCAACGTTAGGACGATTCGCACAAGTCATGGAAATAATCAGGTCCTCAAATTCACCTCTCAGATCTGCAATCGTATTGGCTTTCGACACCGCAGACTGATCAGCCTTCATCATTGTATCCGATAATTTGCTCGATTCAGCATCGGACATATCTGAATTCTGTATTCCGTCGCACAAATTAACGTCAGGCATTCTCCGGCTAAAACGCGCACCGTCTTTATTTATGGTCAAATCCATTTGACCCAAAACGTCGTTTCCGATTATAGCACCGTACAGCACATCACTCTCTCGTGCAATATGGAAATTTACGTCTAGTTCCTCTACGTCTAGTTTCAGCCGTATCACAATACTTCCCAACGTTGTTATGCTTTTTCCTCCGATTCCAGTTAAGGTCTTCTTCTTCGGCTCAAGTGTCGTATTGATAAGGCTGAGCAACATGTCAAAACGCAGAATGCTAATGTCGCTCCCCGTATCAACAATTGCCGAAACAATTTTCCCATTCATCAAAATGTTCTTAAATATTCTGCGTGATGGTTCTGGGAGGTCATCCGTCAGAGTATGCACAATCTCACTATTTTCATTCGGCCTTTCTTCCTTCTTCGCCGACCTGGTGCATTCAAAAGACTTATGACCGAAACCCTTACACTTGAAGCACTTGACCTCCTTCGACGAACAGTCCCTTGATAAATGACCTTTAACGCCACACCTATAGCATATTCTGACAGTCTCGGGTTTGGTCGACTCTGGTTTCTCGAATCTCGGTTCTGTGCCCTTGAAGTTTGACGACTTCTCACGCAAACTGATCTTCTCATAAACCACCAAGTTCTTTTTCAACTCCTCAATTGTATTCGCCTGATACAACACAAGTTTATTGGCCTTCGAATCATTGATTCCCTCTACAAAATATTCTATAAGGCTTGATTCATCTAGATTTATAGCACTGCCCATCTCCATCAGCGCATATAAATATTGCCTATTCGACTCGTCGTCTTTCTTCTTACGGCTACGTAGCGCCTTGTGTACGGATATTGACGATTTCTGCGTACCAAACTCTTTACGAAGTGCTTGCTTCATCGCGTCCCAGTTCTTAACATCGGCTTTGCTTCTAATGAAAGATCTGGCTGCGCCCGTCAGCAGCTGCTTCGCGTAAATAAATTTCTGCAGAGCGTTCCATTGTACCACGTACGAGCAATCGTCGAACTCCCTTGTCCACTGTTCCACGTCTGGCGACCCTTCGCCTGAAAATTTCGTCAGTGAATCCTCTACATCACGGATTGTAAAGCGAGAACTTTCCGCTCGAACCTCCCCGCCGACAGACGAAGCTGCTTCATCATACTCCGAGGCCCTATCGCCACACCCAACGTGACCATAATGCCTCAGAAGAGCCTCCTGCAGGACCGATTTCACCCCCGTCGACGTCAGTCCTAAATCGGTCAGTTTTAGTCTGAGATTCTCGACGGTCATGTCGAGAATCTCCGTCAGTGTCAATGCCTCGGACATCGTAAACGTTTCTTACAAAGTTTGACAGTTAATATGGTGAACTTATAAATAAAATGTAATAATAAACTTAGAATATACTACAAGTCCCACGTCGTTCTACGTCTAAATTCAATAAAAATCGTCTAAATGCAAACGTCTATCGTCTATTTAATTATACTCGTTAGTATCGTCTATCAAACTGTCTTCATCAATATCGTCTATTAAAGTCTCGTCACCATTCGACCATCCCATCTAAACCGTCTATTTCGTCTAATAACGTCTATAATTAATTTACTTTTACCGTCTATCACGTTGCAGGGCTATGCACAGTTCATCACCAAAATTATTACGTGTACCTCGTACTCAAAAAAACCCATGCATAACTCTGCCAACTATCATTAAGAATAACGTCTACATACAATAACACATCTACATACATTAACACATCTACATACATCTACATACACATCAGCAGCCGCCACTCAGTCGTCCCGTTGCTCTGCCGCTTCCAACAACGTTGCTTACTGCTCTTCTTGCGTCTCGGCCACGCATACACATCAAAACACAAACGAAGTGGTGGTTTTATTTCTTCAAATTGTCTCCATTCACACTCGATGCTCTTCCCAATTGGAACGTAGTGTAGTGCACACAAACATGCAGCTGGTGTTTTGACGAACGACCAAACTGTGTTGCTATTTTTTCTTCTGCTTCACTCCGAAAAACTGTCACCAACTAGTGTTTTAACGAACGACCGAGTTGTTGTTGTCGAGTCGTTCCCGTTCATTAACATATGTGCGTGTGAGTGAAAAAAAATGCTAACCGGCGCGCAACAACAAGCAGAATCATTCTTGGTCGTCACTAGGCTTTGATCGCTTTGTTGCTAATCTAGTTTTTTCTTCTCAATTCTATGCTTCTAACACACACTACACGCTTCACAGTTATTTTTTTCACATTCACAGCATCTTTTTTGGCTCGTTCATTTGTTGTTTTTTCCAACCGTTTTAGTTTTTCTTTCTTTGATACATTCCCGGACGATGCCCACAAGTTGTAGGAGAATTGTCTCTCCAGTTTTGGAATAAAAACACAGCACAATAAATGTTTAAATTAACAGGGTACATTATTTATTCAGGTTGTACATATTCATTGTTATTAAAAGAAAAACTAAACACTTAAAATAAATTAAATTAAAGATAACTTTCTCGTCCGTGTTACGTCCGTTCCATTCTAGCTCTTATTACGACTCTTCTTCTGTTCTGTCTTGTCTGTCCGTTGCAACCCTTATTTCTACACACTGCTCTCTCTCTCTGGAGACTTTGACTAGTCCCAGAGATGAGCAGTGTGTGTACTCTCCGTCCGATCGTCGCACAACAGCACAAATAAACAGTCGGCATGGTCGACCTAACTAATCAGTTCCTACATGTATATAATGATATGCGTTAGACCAGATATCTGTTACCACATAGGATATCTTGAAATAATTTAATTATAATTAAAGTAGGAAGATATCTTAAATTAGGTTTCTTTTTTAAAAAACTTAGTATGATTGTAAATTTAATAATGGTATGTAAAGAGTAAATGTGGTTTAAGAGTTAATGAAAATCAAATGTTAGTTTCTTGTGTATAAAGTTCTCCTTATTCTGTCAAGGATTTTAAATCGTTATCACTAACTTATTAGCTGTTTGATAGACAGACAGCCATAGGTATGTATGTTTAATGGTGTTTGTTTATAATAAAATTGAACCTGCTTTTTTAACTGCATTCAAATGAAAACATTTCAACAAGGTTGGTTGGTTATACAACATTTCTTTTGTATAGGATATATCAAAAATATATGTATGTTTGTGTAATAATTAAGCATTTTCAACAGTTTTTTATAACAATAGTTGTAGTAATATCATATCATTAAAGTTAAATTTAAAGATTTTTCGTGTTTGCTTCTTCGTCAGAAGTTCAAATGTTCCAACAGATGTAATGTTTGTCAGAAGAGGCTGCCCGATTTGTTTACGGCAAGTCTAATTTTGTATGTGTGTTTGTATATTTTTTAGAAATTATCATTTCATTTCGCTTTTAAATACATATAAAAAACTTATCAACTAGAATTCCATAAACTTGTGATATAAGAAAATAAACTAAGGGAAATATTTTCGTTTCCATAAATGAAGAGTTAAAAAATCAATCCTGCTGCGAGGTTACTTGTAGAGTCACTTATAAACTTTACATAAAAGTGAGTTAATAAATTTACAATTAACTTATCAGAGAAATGAAAACGCAGACTATAGCATTCAAAAATCCATTTAAAACCAGAGATAAGATAGGAAATATCTTTTATGGAACTGGGGAAGAAGAAACTGAGAATTATAAAATAACAACTTCCCCTGTTTTTATACCCTGGACTAGGGTATTATAAGATAGTTTCGCGCCAAATGTTTGTAACACCAAGAAATAATTGAGCTAGACCCACCTTTAAGTATACGGATCGGCTTAGAATTGTCAGCTGAATCGATTTAACGATGTCTGTCTGTCCGTCCGTCTGCTGTCCATCTAAGCTTGTTCGCACTCTACAGGTCGCAATTGTGGTCCGATTGTCATGGAATTTGTCAGGAGTTACTTTTTTTGGCCAAGGACAATTGGTATTGAATTGGAGAAAATCGGTTCAGATTTATATATAGCCTCCATACAAATATCCCTATAATTTAAACTATTACTGCTCTAGAATATACATTTTACATGGGATCATGACCAAATTTTCAGGATCGTGTTATATTTGAACTAGAAACAGCTCACGGGAAAGTGGACCACATGGGTCTATGTTTTGATATAGCCCCCATACAAATGTACATCCGATTTACAATATTAGTCCTCTAAAATTCACATTTTACATCGGATCTTGATCAAATTTTCCACACAATGTTACATTTATACTAGAAACAGCTATATAGGTCAATGTTTTGGTATAGCCCCCATACAAATGGGCCCCCAGTTTACACTATTATCGCTCTAGAACCCATATCTTACATTGGATCTTGATAAAATTTTGCAGATCATGTTATATTTCAATAAAGAATACCTACTTTGAAAGCGATCTATAAAGGCCCACTTTTTAATGTAGCGCCCTTACAAGTGGGCCCCGTTTGAATTATTACCTCTCTAGGACCCACATTTTACATCGGAAGTTTTTAAAATTTTACAGATTATATTATATTCGTATTTCATACTAAGAATACCTACTTTGAAAGTGATCTATATGGGCCCACTTTTTAATGTAGCGCCCTTATAAATGGCCCCCACTTTTATTATTACCCCTCTAGTACCCACAATTTACATCGGATGTTTATCAAATTTTGCATTTTGTACTATATTTCAACTAAGAAGACATATTATGAAAGTCAAATATATGGGTCCATATTTTGGTATAACCCCCATACAAATTAGGCCCCATTCTACTCTATTACATCTCTCAACTACTGTGAATGAGAAATATATAGGCCCATGTTTCGAACCAGTGTTGTTATAGGCATCCTTTCAAATGTCGGTCCGATTCATCCTATTACTACTGTATAATTTGTATTTGTCTGCCGGAAAATTGGATCAATTATTTACCATATTTGTTAAATATGACTAAAGATGAATTTATAGTATACTTTATAATTTATATAACTAGATAAAATTGCTCCCATGAAACTCCTGGGTTTATTAATAAAAGCGAGGTATATACGCAGAGAGTGGTGTAGGGTATTATATAGTCGGCCCCGCCCGACTTTAGCCTTTCCTTACTTGTTATACCCTACACCACTTCGTGGACTAGGGTATTATAAGTTAGTTTCGCGCCAAATGTTTGTAACACCAAGAAATAATCGAGATAGACCCACCTTTAAGTATACGGATCGGCTTAGAATCACCAGCTGAATCGATTTACCGATGTCTGTCTGTCCGTCCGTCGTCTGTCCGTCTGCTGTCCATCTAAGCTTGTTCGCACTCTACAGGTCGCAATTGTTGTCATGAAACTTGGCAGAAGTTATTTTTTCTGGCCAAGGACCACCCAATTTGGAGGAAATCGGTTCAGATTTAGATATAGCCCCCATACAGTTGTCGCTCCCTATTTCACTTTTTCCGCTATAGAAACCACATATTGTACCCGATTTTCTTTAAAATTGGCACAACATTTTATAATCGAACTAGAAACATCTATGCTGAAAGTGGGTAAGATCGGTTCAGATTTAGATATAGCCCCCATACAAATGTCGCTCTCGATTTCACTTTTTCCGCTTTAGAAACCACATGTTGTACCCGATTTTCTTTAAAATTAGTACAACATTTTATAATTGAACTAGAAACACCTATGCTGAAAGTGGGTAAGATCGGTTCAGATTTAGATATAGCCCACATACAAATGTCGCTCCCAATTTGACATTTTCCGCTCTAGAAACCACATCCCGATTTTCTTTAAATTTGGCACAACATCTTATAATCCAACTAGAAACATCTATGCAGAAATTGGGTAAGAGCCCCCATACAAATGTCGCTCCCTATTTCACTTTTTCCTCTTCAGAAACCACTTACTGTACCAGTTTTTCTTTAAAATTGGCACAACATCTTATAATCCAACTAAAAAATCGATGGTGAAAGTTGGTAATTTAGATATAGTCCTCATACAAATGTTGTTCCCGAATGTTTAACCGATTTTGGCCAAACTTTACATATTATATTTCACCAATAAACATACATGGTGAAAGCGGGTCACATCGTTCCAGGTTTCAATATACCCCCACACAAATGTCCTTTCCGATTTAACATTTTTTGTCAAACACATACATTTACAGGATGCAAAAATCCTTCCCGATTTCACTTTTTTACCGAATAGATTTGTAATGAGATAGAAAGTCCGTCCGTATTTAGCCTTTCCTTACTTGTTTGGGAGAAGCACATATGTCCATACTTTGTATAACCCAAATGTTGCCCCATTCTGATCTATTACAGCTCTAGAAACTACATCTTACATCAGATCTTCATCAAAGTTTGCAGATCATGATATTTCCAACTAGGACTACCTACCGTGAATGAGAAATATATAGGCCCATGTTTTGGATCAGGCCCAAAATGTTGTTATAGGCCCCTTTTGAAATGTCGGTCCGATTCATCCTATTACTACTGTATAATTTGTATTTGTCTGTCGGATAATTGGATCAATTACCATATTATTAACCATATTCGTTAAATATGACTAAAGATTAATTTATAGTATAATTTATATAAATAAAATTGCTCCCATGAAATAAATGGGTTTAGTAATCAAAGCGAGGTACATACGCAGGGAGTGGTGTAGGGTATTATATAGTCGGCCCCGCCCGACTTTAGCCTTTCCTTACTAGTTTTTTTCTGTTCTGTTTTTATACCCTACACCACTTCGTGGTCTAGGGTATTACAAGTTAGTTTCGCGCCAAATGTTTGTAACACCAAGAAATAATCGAGCTAGACCCACCTTTAAGTATACCGATCGGCTTAGAATCACCAGCTGAGTCGATTTAACGATGTCTGTCTGTCTGTCCGTCCGTCTGCTGTCCATCTAAGCTTGTTCGCGCTCTACAGGTCGCAATCGTTGTCCGATTGTCCTGAAACTTGGCAGAAGTTATTTTTTCTGGCCAAGGACCATCGGTATTGAATTTGGAGGAAATCGGTTCAGATTTAGATATAGCCCCCATACAAATGTCGCTCCCTATTTCACTTTTTCCGCTTTAAAAACCACATATTTACCCGATTTTCTTTAAAATTGGCACAACGTCTTATAATCCAACTAGAAACACGTATGCAAAAATTGGGTAAGATCGGTTCAGATTTAGATATAGCCCCCCTACAAATGTCGCTCTCGATTTGACATTTTCCGCCCTAGAAAAGACATATTGCACCCGATTTTCTCTACATTTTGCAGTACATCTTACAATCCAACTAGAAACACGTATGCAAAAATTGGGTAAGATCGGTTCAGATTTAGATATAGCCCCCATACAAATGTCGCTCCCTATTTCACTTTTTCCGCTTTAGAAACCACATATTGTACCCGATTTTCTTTAAATTTGGCAGAACATCTTATAATCCAACTAGAAACACGTATGCAAAAATTGGGTAAGATCGGTTCAGATTTAGATATATCGCCCATACAAATGTCGCTCCCGATTTGACATTTTCCGCTATAGAAACGACATATTGTACCCGATTTTCTTTAAATTTTGCAGAACATCTTATAATCCAACTAGAAACACGTATGCAAAAATTGGGTAAGATCGGTTCAGATTTAGATATAGCCCCCATACAAATGTCGCTCCCGATTTGACATTTTCCGCTCTAGAAAATCTTATAATCCAACTAGAAACACGTATGCAAAAATTGGGTAAAATCGGTTCAGATTTAGATATAGCCCCCATTCAAATGTCGCTCCCGATTTGACTTTTTCCGCTCTAAAATCCACATATTGTACCCGTTTTTCTTTAAAATTGACACAACATCTTATAATCCAACTAAACAACCTATGGTGAAAGTGGGTAAGATCGGTTCAGATTTAGATATAGCCCTCATACAAATGTTGCTCCCGAATGTTTAACCGATGTTGGCCAAATTTTACATATTATATTTCACCAATAAACAGACATAGTGAAAGCGGGTCACATCGTTCCTGGTTTCAATATACCCCCATACAAATGTCCTTTCCGATTTAACATTTTTTGTCATACACATACATTTGCAGGATTCAAAAATCCTTCCCGATTTTAATTTTTACCGAATTGAACTGCAATGAGAATTGTTTGGGTGATGCCCATATGTCCATACTTTGGTATACTACTGTATAATTTGTATTTGTCTGTCGGACAATTGGATCAATTACCATATTATTTACCATATTCGTTAAGTTTGACTAAAGATGAATTTATAGCATATAAATTATATTCATATAATTTGTATGAACTACATAAAATTGCTCCCATGAAATATCTGGGTTTAGTAATCAAAGCGAGGTACATACGCAGGGAGTGGTGTAGGGTATTATATAGTCGGTTTTGGGGGATTTCACTGTTTAATAGCGTCGGGCGACGAGAGTCTGGCCTTCTCAACGTGTGCGTTGATGACGACGATAGCTATGTTATACTATTTTAAAGGCGTTAAGGAATTTTTGATTTACGGGTTAAAATTAACTTTCTAATTCCGTAATCGACTACTAGATTAAGACATTTGGGCAAAAACGTATTGCGCAAATATGCATAATTTTATGCAAAGCGATGTTTTGCGCAAATAATCTGTGTGTTTAAAATAGCCAATTTGTACTAAATTCTTAAATTGTACGTGATCCATTACCACAAAAAGTTTAATTCTCAAAGTCGCCTTAGAATAGTTTGAGTCCGCTAACCATTTTAGGGCTTATAGGGTTGATTTATGTTATTTTTAATTCCGTAATTAATTTGTTATATTTTATATGAATTTCAACATGGGTTTTCGTCAGTTTTGGATAAGGAGACTGCTTACACTACTTTACTAGATTTCCCTCCAAAATTATTTTTCAGTTCTTTGCACACCTCACGCAAAAAGTTGCAGTCTAAAAACTAAAATTATTCTCAAACGTCGTATAGTTATTTTGCTCCAAACATTCCAAATTCATTTAAAATGACTTTATATATTTTTATTTATTACTTTAAGGGTATGATAATTTTATTTTGCTTATAGATTAATGAATTTATATTATCTATATAATCGAGCATAGTGTTATTTGTGCTGCAGTTTCAGACTATATAATGTATGTATGTCTAATTAGTTACAGTGACTAAAACCGATTGTTACCGCTAAATTCGGAAAGAATTTACAGAAATCGAATAACTATTAAACTGATTCATTAACCCACTGTGAACCAGTTGAATATATTAAACATGCTTTTTTAAAAAAAGGCGTTTCATTGGCATTTGTCTCGGACTAATAAAAATATAAGACAGGCGCCATTAATATTTTTTAATTTTAATAAACAACAACAATTTTCAGAAGCCAGCAAACTGTTATAGCAGACAAATTGCTGTAATAGCAGAAAAAGCGCCTGCTGATGGCCAGCAAACAATGTCTGCTGCTAATAGCAGTCTTTTTATTCTAAGTGTATAAGACATGTTCGCACGGCACTATATCATCCATCATCAAACGGGCAGGCCGAAAGATTTGTGCAAACAATCAAAAATCATCTAAAAAATGCCCACAACAAACATTGCACAGAATTTAGCAAATATTCTCTAACGATTAAGAACAACTCCGAATCAAAATTCAAATGACAGTCCAGCAGAGATTTTGATGGGGAGGAAACTGAAGACTGAATAATCAGCAACTAGAATCAACCAAAGCTACAAGTTTCAACGCTGGTGATTTCGTATGGTACCGAAATTTCGGAAATGGAGAAATATGGTTACTCGGAACAGTACAGCTTACGAAATTGAGGAAGATGGGAACGTGAAATCAAGGCATATTGATCAGTTGCGCACACGAGTTTCTAGTCCACCACCGACGCCAAGTGACCAAAACATAGTTCAGCCGGAATCGGTTACAACAACTCCACCAGAAGAACTGGAAGACGAAACATTAAGTACTACTTCATCGGAATACATTATACCTGATCAGGAGAATCAAGGAGCAACTAATTTCGAATCTGAGCAGATAGCAACAACAACTACAACACGGCCAAGACGGCAAAGAAATGTTCCAAGAAGATTGAAGGACTACTTGTTGGGGGAGGATCTGTAGAATAGTGACACAGGGCAACTCTGAAAAAAACCCGATTACTGTCTATCAGAAACAACCCTGAATCACTCCTCTAGATCCTGCTTGAGATCAATACACATTTTTCATTCTTATCTTGTTAATTGTATCATACCTAAATTTACCAGTAAATAAAATAGATAATAGGGCTGTTTTTCTTTAAGCCAGGATAACGAGTTGCGACAACAAAAACGTTAATACAAATTTAATTTTTTGCTCAAAATAATAAATTATTTTTTTCGCATTGTCGCCAACTACAATATAAATATATGTATCAAAAGAAATTTTCAAAAAAATATTTTATGTTGACGATATTGGACTTAGCCTTGATAACCATAATTTTGACTTACTCTTGATAATTATCCAGGCTAAGTCAAAAATTTTTAACACAAAATTATTTTTTCAAAATTTGTTTTCACACAGACATTGATAGTGCTTTTGCCGACAATTCTAAAAAAGAATTTTTTATTTTCAGTGAAATTTTAATATTTTATTTAGATTTTTGTTATCGCAGCTTAGTTATCCAGTCTTAAAGAAAAGTAGCCTTAATATGAATTAAAGATATGACAGATAAATATGTTGCCACCTTATAAAGTATCTTAATTTTAAGCTAGTAAGTCCAGTCGAACTATTGTACAAATTTTGTCGAAAATCCTAAAATTTAAGTATGTTCTCATGAACAAACCTTACATCTGAACAGGCTGTTATGCTCTATTTCCTTCAGTGTGAAGTGGCTACAACTTTCAGATTGAAAAAAAAAATGTGGCAACGCCGCAAAAAGTCCGTGCATATACCAATATGGCAATGCCACCAAAATAAACATAAACATTTACTTATTCCAAACAAAAAAGATATGACTGATGATATGGAATATATTAAATGTGGAGAGATTCTAAAATTACCTTCTCTCGACTACTCCGATCAATATATTCTGAAATGTGATCAATGCCAAGAGTATTACTGTCTCTTGGAATCATTCATCTTTCATTGTGCCAGCAGCCATGGTGAGATGCCTATTGATGAAATATCTAATGTATCCAACATCAATAAAATCTATAACGAAGCTATAAAAAGTCTTAGAAAGGATGTGGCGGAAATTGAAATTTTGACAAAAAAATATGAAGATGAAATGGTATGTTTTGCTTCAATATGCTATTACTTTAATTAATAACAAATTTGTAGATTGACCCCTGATTAAAAACAGACCTTTCTATTAAATTAGTAAGAGGAACGAATTAAGTTTGAAAAAGGTTTTTATATTATATAATGACAATCTAACTACATTTGAAACTTTCTAATTTCTGTAACGTAAACAAATGTTTGAAATGGCTTCAAAACATCTGTTTTTTAACAAATCTCTTCATTTATTCTTAGATCGTGTAAATAAAGAGATATGTAAATCATAAATGATTTGACGCCATATACAGTGGCCGACAAAAGCCAACATACGGCCCACATTTTTGCGATTTAGCGAGTTTCAAAACATATTTGAAAAAAGTAATGATGCGGTTTTGTTTGAAATCGTGTTTTATTCATATAACAATAACAAAATGCATTACTTCAATATAAACACAAAAGATATTAACAGAATACGCAGAAAAAACCTTGACAAAAGTCTACATACGGTAGACTCAAAAGAATTTGACTGTAAAAACAGCAGAAAAGTCTGTTGTTACCGCAGACTTTGTCTGCTGAAAAAGAGAAAGCAGACTTGCTGCAGACTTTTTCTGCTGTTACAGCAGACAATTGTAGCCGTTTCAGCAGCATGATTCTGCTATTGAATATAATCAAATTATTTCCAAAACAGCGAATAAAACAATTTTTTGCGAATTATGCAGCCTATCTCCTTTTTCACAAATAAAAACATATCAAAATTTTATTTTCAATTACTTTTTATTATAGTATAAATTATAATTATTTGACATTAATTAAATTGTACATACCTTCTTCCTCCGCTAAATACAAAAGGTAACATCAAGTTAGTACTAATCTTACAGTGAATAGAACTGACTTCACTTATAAAAAATAAAAATTGATTGAATAAACACTGCTCTCACGGAATTGTCAAGTAGTGCCTTAAGGCACCGTTTTGAAAAAGCTTTATCTAGATTCGTTTAAACACCACAATTTTTACTCGTTTTTATTATCCGCTGTATGTATTACTTCTTGTAACTTCGTATACGTCGCCGCTAGAAGGTTGATTAACAACGCGTGGTTGTACAGATTGCTTTGAAAAATGTGGAATACTTGCTAAAGACGCTGTAGTATGCCCCGTTGACGGAATATCCTTATAACATTATTCATTCCGACCCACTAATATTTTTTGATCGGACTCCACAATTAGTTCCCGCAATTTGGTTCCAGCTGTGAAATTGCAATAAATGTAAACATTGATTATATACATGTAATTTGTTCAATGAAATGTCCCTTTTGATATTTTTTCGAACTTTTTTGCGGTCTTTTGCTTCACAACATGTAAAATTGTTTGCTGTAGTAAAATAAATATTTAGAACAAATTCAATGAACAACATTGTCTAACACATACAAATACTTACTTTGTAATTCCATGGGAAGCTTTCGTTTCTTTTGGCAGTAACTTTATGCATTTTTTTCTTATCCACTCGCTTTATTATTATACCCTACACCACTTCGTGGTGTAGTTAGTTTCGCGCCAAATGTTTGTAACACCAAGAAATAATCGAGCTAGACCCACCTTTAAGTATACCGATCGGCTTAGAATCACTAGCATAGTCAATTTATCGATGTCTGTCTGTCCGTCCGTCTGCTGTCCATCAAAGCTTGTTCGCACTCTACAGGTCGCAATTGTTGTCCGATTGTCATGAAACTTGGCAGCAGTTATTTTTTCTGGCCAAGGACCATCGGAATTGAATTTGGAGGAAATCGGTTCAGATTTAGATATATCTCCCATACAAATGTCGCTCCCGATTTGACATTTTCCACTTTAGAAACCACATATTGTACCCGATTTTCTTTACATTTGGTACAACATCTTATAATTACAACTAGAAACACCTATGCTGAAATTGGGTAAGATCGGTTCAGATTTAGATATAGCCCCCATACAAATGTCGCTCCCTATTTCAGTTTTTCCGCTTTAGAAACCACATATTGTACCCGATTTTCTTTAAAATTTTCACAACATCTTATAATCCAACTAGAAATACCTATGCAAAAATTGGGTAAGATCGGTTCAGATTTAGATATAGCCACCATACAAATGTCGCTCCCGATTTGACATTTTCCGCTCTAGAAACGACATATTGTACCCGATTTTCTTTAAATTTTGCAGAACATCATATAATCGAACTAGAAACACGTATGGAAAAATTGGGTAAGATCGGTTCAGATTTAGATATAGCCACCATACAAATGTCGCTCCCGATTTGACATTTTCCGCTCTAGAAACGACATATTGTACCCGATTTTCTTTAAATTTTGCAGAACATCTTATAATCGAACTAGAAACACGTATGCAAAAATTGGGTAAGATCTGTTCAGATTTAGATATAGCCCCAATACAAATGTCGCTCCCTATTTCACTTTTTCCGCTTTAGAAACCACATATTGTACCCGATTTTCTTTAAAATTGGCACAACATTGTATAATCCAACTAGAAACACGTATGCAAAAATTGGGTAAGATCGGTTCAGTTTTAGATATAGCCCCCATATAAATGTCGCTCCCGATTTCACTTTTTCCGCTTTAGAAACCACATATTGTACCCGATTTTCTTTACATTTTGCAGAACATCTTATAATCCAACTAGAAACACGTATGCAAAAATTGGGTAAAATCGGTTCAGATTTAGATATAGCCCCATACAAATGTCGCTCCCGATTTCCCTTTTTCGCTTTAGAAACCACATATTGTATACGATTTTCTTTAAAATTGGCACAAGATTTTATAATTGAACTTGAAACACCTGTGCTGAAAGTGAGTAAGATCGGTTCAGATTTAGATATAGCCCCCATTCAAATGTCGCTCCCGATTTTTCCGCTCTAAAATCCACATATTGTACCCGTTTTTCTTTAAAATTGACACAACATCTTATAATCCAACTAAACAACCTATGGTGAAAGTGGGTAAGATCGGTTCAGATTTCGATATAGCCCTCATACAAATGTTGCTCCCGAATGGCCAAATTTTACATATTATATTTCACCAATAAACAGACATGGTGAAAGCGGGTCACATCGTTCCTGGTTTCAATATACCCCCATACAAATGTCCTTTCCGATTTAACATTTTTTGTCATACACATACATTTACAGGATGCAAAAATCGTTCCCGATTTCAATTTTTTACCGAATTGAACTGCAATGAGAATTGTTTGGGTGATGCCCATATGTCCATACTTTGGTATACTACTGTATAATTTGTATTTGTCTGTCGGACAATTGGATCAATTACCATATTCGTTAAGTTTGACTAAAGATGAATTTATAGCATATAAATTATATTCATATAATTTGTATGAACTACATAAAATTGCTCCCATGAAATATCTGGGTTTAGTAATCAAAGCGTGGTACATACGCAGGGAGTGGTGTAGGGTATTATATAGTCGGTCCCGCCCGACTTTAGCCTTTCCTTACTTGTTTTTTTTTTTTGGTTTTGGGGGATTTCACTGTTTAATAGCGTCGGGCGACGAGCGTCTGGCATTCTCAACGTGTGCGTTGATGACGACGATAGCTATGTTATACTATTTGAAAGGTGTTAAGGAATTTTTGATTTACGGGTTAAAATTAACTTTCTAATTCCGTAATCGACTACTAGATTAAGACATTTGGGCAAAAACGTATTGCGCAAATATGCATAATTTTATGCAAAGCGATGTTTTGCGCAAATAATCTGTGTGTTTAAAATAGCCAATTTGTACTAAATTCTTAAATTGTACGTGATCCATTACCACAAAAAGTTTAATTCTCAAAAGTCGCCTTAGAATAGTTTGAGTCCGCTAACCATTTTAGGGCTTATAGGGTTGATTTATGTTATTTTTAATTCCGTAATTAATTTGTTATATTTTATATGAATTTCAACATGGGTTTTCGTCAGTTTTGGATAAGGAGACTGCTTACACTACTTTACTAGATTTCCCTCCAAAATTATTTTTCAGTTCTTTGCACACCTCACGCAAAAAGTTGCAGTCTAAAAACTAAAATTATTCTCAAACGTCGTATAGTTATTTTGCTCCAAACATTCCAAATTCATTTAAAATGGCTTTATATATTTTTATTTATTACTTTAAGGGTATGATAATTTTATTTTGCTTATAGATTAATGAATTTATATTATCTATATAATCGAGCATAGTGTTATTTGTGCTGCAGTTTCATACTATATAATGTATGTATGTCTAATGAATATATGTATAGCTTAATTAGTTACAGTGACTAAAACCGATTGTTACCGCTAAATTCGGAAAGAATTTACAGAAATCGAATAACTATTAAACTGATTCATTAACCCACTGTGAACCAGTTGAATATATTAAACATGCTTTTTTAAAAAAAGGCGTTTCATTGGCATTTGTCTCGGACTAATAAAAATATAAGACAGGCGCCATTAATATTTTTTAATTTTAATAAACAACAACAATTTTCAGAAGCTGTTTTCTTTCAAACTGTTATAGCAGACAAATTGCTGTAATAGCAGAAAAAGCGCCTGCTGATGGCCAGCAAACAATGTCTGCTGCTAATAGCAGTCTTTTTATTCTAAGTGTATAAGACATGTTCGCACGGCACTATATCATCCATCATCAAACGGGCAGGCCGAAAGATTTGTGCAAACAATCAAAAATCATCTAAAAAATGCCCACAACAAACATTGCACAGAATTTAGCAAATATTCTCTAACGATTAAGAACAACTCCGAATCAAAATTCAAATGACAGTCCAGCAGAGATTTTGATGGGGAGGAAACTGAAGACTATACTTGATCAAATACATCAGACAATCATAAAACCAATAATCAGCAACTAGAATCAACCAAAGCTACAAGTTTCAACGCTGGTGATTTCGTATGGTACCGAAATTTCGGAAATGGAGAAATATGGTTACTCGGAACAGTACAGCTTACGAAATTGAGGAAGATGGGAACGTGAAATCAAGGCATATTGATCAGTTGCGCACACGAGTTTCTAGTCCACCACCGACGTCAAGTGACCAAAACATAGTTCAGCCGGAATCGGTTACAACAACTCCACCAGAAGAACTGGAAGACGAAACATTAAGTACTACTTCATCAGAATACATTATACCTGATCAGGAGAATCAAGGAGCAACTAATTTCGAATCTGAGCAGATAGCAACAACAACTACAACACGGCCAAGACGGCAAAGAAATGTTCCAAGAAGATTGAAGGACTACTTGTTGGGGGAGGATCTGTAGAATAGTGACACAGGGCAACTCTGAAAAAAACCCGATTACTGTCTATCAGAAACAACCCTGAATCACTCCTCTAGATCCTGCTTGAGATCAATACACATTTTTCATTCTTATCTTGTTAATTGTATCATACCTAAATTTACCAGTAAATAAAATAGATAATAGGACTGTTTTTCTTTAAGCCAGGATAACGAGTTGCGACAACAAAAACGTTAATACAAATTTAATTTTTTGCTCAAAATAATAAATTATTTTTTTCGCATTGTCGCCAACTACAATATAAATATATGTATCAAAAGAAATTTTCAAAAAAATATTTTATGTTGACGATATTGGACTTAGCCTTGATAACCATAATTTTGACTTACTCTTGATAATTATCCAGGCTAAGTCAAAAATTTTTAACACAAAATTATTTTTTCAAAATTTGTTTTCACACAGACATTGATAGTGCTTTTGCCGACAATTCTAAAAAAGAATTTTTTATTTTCAGTGAAATTTTAATATTTTATTTAGATTTTTGTTATCGCAGCTTAGTTATCCAGTCTTAAAGAAAAGTAGCCTTAATATGAATTAAAGATATGACAGATAAATATGTTGCCACCTTATAAAGTATCTTAATTTTAAGCTAGTAAGTCCAGTCGAACTATTGTACAAATTTTGTCGAAAATCCTAAAATTTAAGTATGTTCTCATGAACAAACCTTACATCTGAACAGGCTGTTATGCTCTATTTCCTTCAGTGTGAAGTGGCTACAACTTTCAGATTGAAAAAAAAAAATGTGGCAACGCCGCAAAAAGTCCGTGCATATACCAATATGGCAATGCCACCAAAATAAACATAAACATTTACTTATTCCAAACAAAAAAGATATGACTGATGATATGGAATATATTAAATGTGGAGAGATTCTAAAATTACCTTCTCTCGACTACTCCGATCAATATATTCTGAAATGTGATCAATGCCAAGAGTATTACTGTCTCTTGGAATCATTCATCTTTCATTGTGCCAGCAGCCATGGTGAGATGCCTATTGATGAAATATCTAATGTATCCAACATCAATAAAATCTATAACGAAGCTATAAAAAGTCTTAGAAAGGATGTGGCGGAAATTGAAATTTTGACAAAAAAATATGAAGATGAAATGGTATGTTTTGCTTCAATATGCTATTACTTTAATTAATAACAAATTTGTAGATTGACCCCTGATTAAAAACAGACCTTTCTATTAAATTAGTAAGAGGAACGAATTAAGTTTGAAAAAGGTTTTTATATTATATAATGACAATCTAACTACATTTGAAACTTTCTAATTTCTGTAACGTAAACAAATGTTTGAAATGGCTTCAAAACATCTGTTTTTTAACAAATCTCTTCATTTATTCTTAGATCGTGTAAATAAAGAGATATGTAAATCATAAATGATTTGACGCCATATACAGTGGCCGACAAAAGCCAACATACGGCCCACATTTTTGCGATTTAGCGAGTTTCAAAACATATTTGAAAAAAGTAATGATGCGGTTTTGTTTGAAATCGTGTTTTATTCATATAACAATAACAAAATGCATTACTTCAATATAAACACAAAAGATATTAACAGAATACGCAGAAAAAACCTTGACAAAAGTCTACATACGGTAGACTCAAAAGAATTTGACTGTAAAAACAGCAGAAAAGTCTGTTGTTACCGCAGACTTTGTCTGCTGAAAAAGAGAAAGCAGACTTGCTGCAGACTTTTTCTGCTGTTACAGCAGACAATTGTAGCCGTTTCAGCAGCATGATTCTGCTATTGAATATAATCAAATTATTTCCAAAACAGCGAATAAAACAATTTTTTGCGAATTATGCAGCCTATCTCCTTTTTCACAAATAAAAACATATCAAAATTTTATTTTCAATTACTTTTTATTATAGTATAAATTATAATTATTTGACATTAATTAAATTGTACATACCTTCTTCCTCCGCTAAATACAAAAGGTAACATCAAGTTAGTACTAATCTTACAGTGAATAGAACTGACTTCACTTATAAAAAATAAAAATTGATTGAATAAACACTGCTCTCACGGAATTGTCAAGTAGTGCCTTAAGGCACCGTTTTGAAAAAGCTTTATCTAGATTCGTTTAAACACCACAATTTTTACTCGTTTTTATTATCCGCTGTATGTATTACTTCTTGTAACTTCGTATACGTCGCCGCTAGAAGGTTGATTAAAAATGTGGAATACTTGCTAAAGACGCTGTAGTATGCCCCGTTGACGGAATATCCTTATAACATTATTCATTCCGACCCACTAATATTTTTTGATCGGACTCCACAATTAGTTCCCGCAATTTGGTAATTATATTAGTTCCAGCTGTGAAATTGCAATAAATGTAAACATTGATTATATACATGTAATTTGTTCAATGAAATGTCCCTTTTGATATTTTTTCGAACTTTTTTGCGGTCTTTTGCTTCACAACAGGTAAAATTGTTTGCTGTAGTAAAATAAATATTTAGAACAAATTCAATGAACAACATTGTCTAACACATACAAATACTTACTTTGTAATTCCATGGGAAGCTTTCGTTTCTTTTGGCAGTAACTTTATGCATTTTTTTCTTATCCACTCGCTTTATTATTATACCCTACACCACTTCGTGGTGTAGTTAGTTTCGCGCCAAATGTTTGTAACACCAAGAAATAATCGAGCTAGACCCACCTTTAAGTATACCGATCGGCTTAGAATCACTAGCATAGTCAATTTATCGATGTCTGTCTGTCCGTCCGTCTGCTGTCCATCAAAGCTTGTTCGCACTCTACAGGTCGCAATTGTTGTCCGATTGTCATGAAACTTGGCAGCAGTTATTTTTTCTGGCCAAGGACCATCGGAATTGAATTTGGAGGAAATCGGTTCAGATTTAGATATATCTCCCATACAAATGTCGCTCCCGATTTGACATTTTCCACTTTAGAAACCACATATTGTACCCGATTTTCTTTACATTTGGTACAACATCTTATAATTACAACTAGAAACACCTATGCTGAAATTGGGTAAGATCGGTTCAGATTTAGATATAGCCCCCATACAAATGTCGCTCCCTATTTCAGTTTTTCCGCTTTAGAAACCACATATTGTACCCGATTTTCTTTAAAATTTTCACAACATCTTATAATCCAACTAGAAATACCTATGCAAAAATTGGGTAAGATCGGTTCAGATTTAGATATAGCCCCCATACAAATGTCGCTCCCGATTTGACATTTTCCGCTCTAGAAACGACATATTGTACCCGATTTTCTTTAAATTTTGCAGAACATCATATAATCGAACTAGAAACACGTATGGAAAAATTGGGTAAGATCGGTTCAGATTTAGATATAGCCACCATACAAATGTCGCTCCCGATTTGACATTTTCCGCTCTAGAAACGACATATTGTACACGATTTTCTTTAAATTTTGCAGAACATCTTATAATCGAACTAGAAACACGTATGCAAAAATTGAGTAAGATCTGTTCAGATTTAGATATAGCCCCAATACAAATGTCGCTCCCGATTTAACTTTTTCCGCTTTAGAAACCACATATTGTACCCGATTTTCTTTAAAATTGGCACAACATTGTATAATCCAACTAGAAACACGTATGCAAAAATTGGGTAAGATCGGTTCAGTTTTAGATATAGCCCCCATATAAATGTCGCTCCCGATTTCACTTTTTCCGCTTTAGAAACCACATATTGTACCCGATTTTCTTTACATTTTGCAGAACATCTTATAATCTAACTAGAAACACGTATGCAAAAATTGGGTAAAATCGGTTCAGATTTAGATATAGCCCCATACAAATGTCGCTCCCGATTTCCCTTTTTCGCTTTAGAAACCACATATTGTATACGATTTTCTTTAAAATTGGCACAAGATTTTATAATTGAACTTGAAACACCTGTGCTGAAAGTGAGTAAGATCGGTTCAGATTTAGATATAGCCCCCATTCAAATGTCGCTCCCGATTTTTCCGCTCTAAAATCCACATATTGTACCCGTTTTTCTTTAAAATTGACACAACATCTTATAATCCAACTAAACAACCTATGGTGAAAGTGGGTAAGATCGGTTCAGATTTCGATATAGCCCTCATACAAATGTTGCTCCCGAATGGCCAAATTTTACATATTATATTTCACCAATAAACAGACATGGCGAAAGCGGGTCACATCGTTCCTGGTTTCAATATACCCCCATACAAATGTCCTTTCCGATTTAACATTTTTTGTCATACACATACATTTACAGGATGCAAAAATCGTTCCCGATTTCAATTTTTTACCGAATTGAACTGCAATGAGAATTGTTTGGGTGATGCCCATATGTCCATACTTTGGTATACTACTGTATAATTTGTATTTGTCTGTCGGACAATTGTATCAATTACCATATTATTTACCATATTCGTTAAGTTTGACTAAAGATGAATTTATAGCATATAAATTATATTCATATAATTTGTATGAACTACATAAAATTGCTCCCATGAAATATCTGGGTTTAGTAATCAAAGCGTGGTACATACGCAGGGAGTGGTGTAGGGTATTATATAGTCGGTCCCGCCCCACTTTAGCCTTTCCTTACTTGTTTTTTTTTTGGTTTTGGGGGATTTCACTGTTTAATAGCGTCGGGCGACGAGCGTCTGGTATTCTCAACGTGTGCGTTGATGACGACGATAGCTATGTTATACTATTTGAAAGGTGTTAAGGAATTTTTGATTTACGGGTTAAAATTAACTTTCTAATTCCGTAATCGACTACTAGATTAAGACATTTGGGCAAAAACGTATTGCGCAAATATGCATAATTTTATGCAAAGCGATGTTTTGCGCAAATAATCTGTGTGTTTAAAATAGCCAATTTGTACTAAATTCTTAAATTGTACGTGATCCATTACCACAAAAAGTTTAATTCTCAAAAGTCGCCTTAGAATAGTTTGAGTCCGCTAACCATTTTAGGGCTTATAGGGTTGATTTATGTTATTTTTAATTCCGTAATTAATTTGTTATATTTTATATGAATTTCAACATGGGTTTTCGTCAGTTTTGGATAAGGAGACTGCTTACACTACTTTACTAGATTTCCCTCCAAAATTATTTTTCAGTTCTTTGCACACCTCACGCAAAAAGTTGCAGTCTAAAAACTAAAATTATTCTCAAACGTCGTATAGTTATTTTGCTCCAAACATTCCAAATTCATTTAAAATGGCTTTATATATTTTTATTTATTACTTTAAGGGTATGATAATTTTATTTTGCTTATAGATTAATGAATTTATATTATCTATATAATCGAGCATAGTGTTATTTGTGCTGCAGTTTCAGACTATATAATGTATGTATGTCTAATGAATATATGTATAGCTTAATTAGTTACAGTGACTAAAACCGATTGTTACCGCTAAATTCGGAAAGAATTTACAGAAATCGAATAACTATTAAACTGATTCATTAACCCACTGTGAACCAGTTGAATATATTAAACATGCTTTAAAAAAAAAGGCGTTTCATTGGCATTTGTCTCGGACTAATAAAAATATAAGACAGGCGCCATTAATATTTTTTAATTTTAATAAACAACAACAATTTTCAGAAGCCAGCAAACTGTTATAGCAGACAAATTGCTGTAATAGCAGAAAAAGCGCCTGCTGATGGCCAGCAAACAATGTCTGCTGCTAATAGCAGTCTTTTTATTCTAAGTGTATAAGACATGTTCGCACGGCACTATATCATCCATCATCAAACGGGCAGGCCGAAGGATTTGTGCAAACAATCAAAAATCATCTAAAAAATGCCCACAACAAACATTGCACAGAATTTAGCAAATATTCTCTAACGATTAAGAACAACTCCGAATCAAAATTCAAATGACAGTCCAGCAGAGATTTTGATGGGGAGGAAACTGAAGACTATACTTGATCAAATACATCAGACAATCATAAAACCAATAATCAGCAACTAGAATCAACCAAAGCTACAAGTTTCAACGCTGGTGATTTCGTATGGTACCGAAATTTCGGAAATGGAGAAATATGGTTACTCGGAACAGTACAGCTTACGAAATTGAGGAAGATGGGAACGTGAAATCAAGGCATATTGATCAGTTGCGCACACGAGTTTCTAGTCCACCACCGACGCCAAGTGACCAAAACATAGTTCAGCCGGAATCGGTTACAACAACTCCACCAGAAGAACTGGAAGACGAAACATTAAGTACTACTTCATCGGAATACATTATACCTGATCAGGAGAATCAAGGAGCAACTAATTTCGAATCTGAGCAGATAGCAACAACAACTACAAGACGGCAAAGAAATGTTCCAAGAAGATTGAAGGACTACTTGTTGGGGGAGGATCTGTAGAATAGTGACACAGGGCAACTCTGAAAAAAACCCGATTACTGTCTATCAGAAACAACCCTGAATCACTCCTCTAGATCCTGCTTGAGATCAATACACATTTTTCATTCTTATCTTGTTAATTGTATCATACCTAAATTTACCAGTAAATAAAATAGATAATAGGGCTGTTTTTCTTTAAGCCAGGATAACGAGTTGCGACAACAAAAACGTTAATACAAATTTAATTTTTTGCTCAAAATAATAAATTATTTTTTTCGCATTGTCGCCAACTACAATATAAATATATGTATCAAAAGAAATTTTCAAAAAAATATTTTATGTTGACGATATTGGACTTAGCCTTGATAACCATAATTTTGACTTACTCTTGATAATTATCCAGGCTAAGTCAAAAATTTTTAACACAAAATTATTTTTTCAAAATTTGTTTTCACACAGACATTGATAGTGCTTTTGCCGACAATTCTAAAAAAGAATTTTTTATTTTCAGTGAAATTTTAATATTTTATTTAGATTTTTGTTATCGCAGCTTAGTTATCCAGTCTTAAAGAAAAGTAGCCTTAATATGAATTAAAGATATGACAGATAAATATGTTGCCACCTTATAAAGTATCTTAATTTTAAGCTAGTAAGTCCAGTCGAACTATTGTACAAATTTTGTCGAAAATCCTAAAATTTAAGTATGTTCTCATGAACAAACCTTACATCTGAACAGGCTGTTATGCTCTATTTCCTTCAGTGTGAAGTGGCTACAACTTTCAGATTGAAAAAAAAAAATGTGGCAACGCCGCAAAAAGTCCGTGCATATACCAATATGGCAATGCCACCAAAATAAACATAAACATTTACTTATTCCAAACAAAAAAGATATGACTGATGATATGGAATATATTAAATGTGGAGAGATTCTAAAATTACCTTCTCTCGACTACTCCGATCAATATATTCTGAAATGTGATCAATGCCAAGAGTATTACTGTCTCTTGGAATCATTCATCTTTCATTGTGCCAGCAGCCATGGTGAGATGCCTATTGATGAAATATCTAATGTATCCAACATCAATAAAATCTATAACGAAGCTATAAAAAGTCTTAGAAAGGATGTGGCGGAAATTGAAATTTTGACAAAAAAATATGAAGATGAAATGGTATGTTTTGCTTCAATATGCTTTGTAGATTGACCCCTGATTAAAAACAGACCTTTCTATTAAATTAGTAAGAGGAACGAATTAAGTTTGAAAAAGGTTTTTATATTATATAATGACAATCTAACTACATTTGAAACTTTCTAATTTCTGTAACGTAAACAAATGTTTGAAATGGCTTCAAAACATCTGTTTTTTAACAAATCTCTTCATTTATTCTTAGATCGTGTAAATAAAGAGATATGTAAATCATAAATGATTTGACGCCATATATGTATACGAAAACATAATATTTTAAATCAAAATCATAAATCTACCAAGGAGATGATATAAAAATAGTAAAAAGTTCAACAATCAGGTAATTCTACAAGGAACTAAACTTTAAGAAAGAAACATAATTATGTTAAGTTATATATAGCCACAATAAATAAAAAATAAAGACATTGATTTTATTTTTCATAGGGAACTCTATCTGAAGTTGCCAATGAACCTGTTTACAAAAATATAAATGTTAAAAAAGAATCCACTGTATGCGATTCCCAAGAGAATGTCAATCATGAGGATGATGAATTGGTGGAAAAAGAACTATTATCCGATCATTCGGAAGATGTAAATGCTGAAAACACCACATCGGATTATGAGGTAGGTACGTTTTAATAACCTATTGTCAGATTCAATTTTATAATTTACTAGTATTATATACCCGGCGTTGCACAGGTTCATGTTTCCCTATTCTCCTACTTCGTATGCTTTGGAAGATAAAATGATTAATGTTTGATAGTTTTAAAATAATTTTGTGTGGGAGGTATCACCCCCTTCGTCCTATCATTATCTAGTATGTCCAGGAACCATCCTCTGTCCAGAAGATAGGTACAGTAAAATTTTCAGCGAATCGGTTCAACGTTTTGATTTTTATATTTATACATAGATAATGTTTATATTTTGTCCATTAAGAGTTCGAGTTATGGTTAGAAAACTTTGCATTTATATTTTAAGTTGAGAGTCTTCTACTTCAATCAAATCTATTTTTGATTGATGCAAAAGTTTGTCTAGAAACTAAAAATATAAAATTTCTTGTTTTGATAATAGATCATCTTATATTTGACTGTAATATACGATATGATAAGATTATAGACTTCATCGTATAAAAATAACAATTTTATGACGAATATCCACAAAGTAGCGATATTTTGACTACTATAATGACATACAATTTTATATTCTATATCGATTTTTAAAAAAGGCGTATCTAAGCGAATACAAATTGCGAAAGGTACATTTAAACCTACTAAAATCACAGTATGGTTCAAGTATCCTGCCATTGAAACAACCAAGCCAATCGCGGACGAGTGACATTCATAGACACGCAACTACGATGGTGGAATATAGGAACATGTAACAAAAACATATTGCGCTCCAGGTTTAAAAGGACTACAACAAATTTGATGTCACCGAACCCTTAAAGGATAATAAAACTTATTAAACGTTGATTTTCTTTTTCAAAGGATACAATAAATGTGGTTAAATGTGAAACCGTTTTCGAAACCGAAGAAACAAAAGGCAAGGAAGAGTTCTCGGAGGAGTACGATAATCATGAGGATGAAATAGTTGATGAATCGATGAAAGAACAATTATCGGATCATTCCGAAGATTTAGATTCTGATAATATCGAATCAGACAATGAGGTAAGCACGTTTTGGTGAAATTAGAATAAAACGTAGTAAGTAAAAAATAAAAAAACATATCGAGGGCTTATAATCATAAGTGGCTATGAACCATTTTCTCGAAAATGAGATTTTGATGCCAAACTATTCTCAGATTTGGATGTCATCTGTCATATAAATTTGGAGAAGAAATTTTTTTCTAAATCCATTTTTTCAAATTTTTCTGATTTGGCTATCTACTCACACGTTAATTTGTGACTGCAAAAGTGGCTATGAACATAAAAATAATATAAATAATATATGTAGTTCAAAAATGGAGCAGCATGTAACAGAAGGTTGTAATTCGCTACAACGACTTTGTTTAAAGTTTTCTAGATTTAGGGCATATCACATAATCAAATTCAACCATTTCGCGGTTACTAGCATTTTGGTTCCCAAGTTATCAGGCTTAAAAAGTGGCTGTAAAGTCAAAAATTGTGAAAAGTATCATTAGAAAAACCCGCGTAACTTTTTATAATATTGAGAATACCAAAATATTTTTATGGCATATGATTGCTGACTTCATTCGGAATATTTGTGTCAGAAAAGTTTCAGAATCCTGAACAGAGAAAGTTTATATAAAGCAACCGCGAATTTTGGATTTTTCAACAATTGCAGCGATTTTCGCGACTGGCTACATATATGTTACAAGCGAAATACACAAACAAAAATTCAGTCGGATCCGTTGGCGCGCGAGAAAATCATAAAACAAAAATGTCATGAGTGAAAATCATTTTAGCCATATTTGCCGCGAAAATGAAAATTTTCCAAAAATATCCATTTTGTATTTTTTGTTATCGTGCCCTACCGCAATATCCACTTTTTGTAAACAATTTGGAAAAAGGGATACAAATGGAACCAATCTGACGGATGAAGCTGGAATTTTTAAATTCGCTGTGTACATCCCAGAAAATGCGTTTTCTACACAACATTGCCAACATTTCATAAAAAACGTTATCGAGTTTACAATAAGTCTTTTTTATATATTTGAGCATTAATGGCTATGTGCTTATTTCAAAATTCATAGTGCTCAATTTTTAACGTGCAAAAGTGGCTATGAACCATAAAACCGCGAATAATAGGAAATTTCGAAAACTTTCGAAATCGTAGCAATTAGTAATCCTCTTTAGATTAAACTGTAGAAGAATGTTTCATAATTACTCTTAAAATTAAGGAGAAAATCAGTTTTTTGCTCTCTTGAAAAATTGTGTTTTTATTCATAGCCACTTATGAATATAAGTCCTCGATATATTAAATCACTATTATGATTCGAGTACATAAATGACTCAAACCCAAAAAGTGCGATGTTATTTTGGGCCAAATATATTTTGGTAATGCTTGTTACTCTCCGTATGTTTAAAATATAGTTTCTGAATTGAGTGAATACTTCTGAATTTCAAATGAAATTTTTGTAAAGCATGGTAAGTTCAATAGAACCTTGTGAATCTTAAGAAATGAGCGATATGCATATAAAATTATTCTGTTATACAAATATACTATAGTTCCACAAATATACATTAAAGCAGATCACCAAAAATGGCGGTTTTTCAGCACCTAAAATGAAATCTTGGTTTTCATTAATACCCACCTCAAAATAAATAATAAATTAAATAAGAAATAATAATAAGAAGTAAATAAATAAACATAAAAAATTATTATCAGTTTTAGATGTAGGAGAATAAAGTATAAAATAAATCAACTGTTTATGTATTAAAATCGGGGCAAAAATTTGGAAAATTTAAAGATTTTTTTTAATTACAACTAAAATTATTTAAAATTATAATTTCGTATCTATTGGACTTAAATTGACCGTTGGATGCGTTGGTCGGCCGAATATTAAAATACAACCAACGCTACTACTTTCTCCTAGACAAACCTACTCGGATTAATATACAAACTTAAATAAATCGATATAATTCATTTCAGGAACAAAAATGCTTACGTATAATGAAGATTTTTCCCTTTCTACTTCCAGGATTCTGAAGACTGCAATTATCCCATATTTGTGAACAGTTTCATGAAATCGAAATTAAGTGTCACAACCTTAATAGCAGCATATAAAAAGCAAACCCATTTGTGGAACAGCAATTTCCCGCAATTTCCAGTGAAAGAACATCGTCAGAAATGTTTGCAACTGATCAAGAAAGAACTAAACAATCGATTACACCTACAGATATCTTGCAATCACGTGGCTGCAGTTTTAACACATTTATGTCGTAAATACATCGAGTATTTAAAATATTCTACATCAAATGAAAATCTTGGAAATGCATTCAAAGAACAACAGTGGTATTTTGTTCATTTAAACTTCTTGGAACCATTTGCAAACAATGATTTACTTACGAAATTCGATTGTCAGCTTAATTTGGGGAACAAACAAATTATCGAAATATTGGCTATATATGAAAGGTTCCCACATCTTTGGAATACAGATTTAATAGAAAATGTTTGTAGAAATAAGCGCCTTGAAGCTCTTGGACAAATGAATGCTGCCATAGATGAGGAATTGGGTTTAAATCTAAGCGAAAGTGCGCTTAAAAAGAATATTCAATTTATTCACAATCATTTCACTAAGATAAAACGTTACAACGGGAATAGCACACGTGGACGATCTAAATATTACAAGCACATGCAATTCTTATCACAACACGTGGGGCCATTCAAATGTTCTGATTGCGGACAAGAGTTTAAAAGTCCACTAACTTTTAGAGTGCATATGTCGCAGCATGGCGGTTCAACAGCGTTGAAGTGTTCGCTATGCAATAAAGAATACACTAAGACAGGACCGTACATATCACACGCGAGAAGGCATATGGATGATCTGAGTGAAGAATGTAAAGAATGTGGCAAAAAGTTTTTGGTAGCATGTGAATTAAAGATTCACATGCGTTGTCACACCGGGATCAAGCCGTATTGTTGTGAAATTTGTGGTGTTTCATTTCGACATAGCAATGCCCTTACTGCCCACCGGAGGCGGCACCAAAAGCAATATTTACACAACTGTCCTATATGTTCCAAAGGTTACTATACCAAGGACAAGATGAATGATCACATAAGGTCACATAAAAATATACGTGATTTTGTTTGCAAAACATGTGGCAAAGCGTTTATAACAAAGAAAACACTTCAACAGCATGAAGTCACGCACGAAGATGTTCGGAAGTTTGCGTGTGAATTGTGTGGCAAGACTTTTAAGCTAAAAGTCGGTCTAAATCAACATATGAGAACGCACGGAGGTTAGATGTGAGGAGGAACCCATTCTCCAGATGTATATACATAAATTAACTATTTAATCACATGAAATATAAATATCCATAGTTACTTAATATCTTACTTATCTCCAAAAAGATTTAGAAAATTATTATATGTTTGTAAAAGTATTCAGTTGTACATGGTGCCTATTTAGAATGTTCTACATATGAATATTGTGTGGGATACCACCAAAGATAGATAAATATTTAAAACGTATGGAACACTGATATACAAGAACGGAACATTATTTTAAGGGAAGAAATTATAAAAAAAGAATATTGATTATAAACAAATACACTTTATAAAAAGAGGTTCCAACAAATTATGTTGTAAGGGACATATTGTAGAGAAGAAGAACATATCATTTTTGAGATATATAACAAAGAAATTACGGACGATATGGAGGTATTCTTATTTTAATTTTAGTTCATGTAAAAACAGTGATATTGAAATATTAGTAATAATTTTTAATTTATATTTTTGCATCAAAAACATTGCTGTTACATTTGTAAATAAATTTGCTTATATATCTCAGTTCAAATCAAATATTGATTACCGAAATAAAACAAACGAAAAAATGAATTTGTAGCAGTTTGATTATTATTTAATCATTTTCTTTTCATTATTATTGTATTATTTCACCAATTGCTTTTCAATTCATTTTCCATTGTCTCATTATTTGGTTACTTGTAATTATATTTCGCTTATTGCTTATTTTTGTTAATCGGTTAATCATATGATTAGAGTAATCATTGATTATATGTCACTACCAACTTGTTATTGAGCTTTTTCGTTGAGTGAAGCTTTTATAACGATCATTGTTTCGGTTAGTTGTGGAAAGCTCTCTGCTGGAGAATATAAAAGCAGTGCACACAACGAGATTCGCTCACTCTTTCTTGACAGGTTGGTGTGTGCGGTTGTATGCTGCGAACAAACGGACGAACAGGCTTCGCGATAGCGTTGGTTGTCAGTTGCCTTTGTCTTGTTTGTTTGCAGTAGAATAGACTGTGAAATGTTGTTGGTCGCGCTGGTGGCTGCAACTATTTTTATGTCTATTCCGTTATATTTTGCAAATATGTATCACTCTTTCTTGACAGGTTGATATTGGCTGTGTTTTGCAATAAATCTTTTGTTAATCTGAAACAAGTGTTTTATTGACAAAACGGAAGGCAAAGTTAGAGTACAAATTGGCGCCCATACTTTAATGTGAGGAAGACTCCTGTTACAAATTTATATTTAATTGATACAAGAACATTCTGACTGCGGTACTTTCTTCTTTCAGTAACACTTGATTTCAGCTAAAATTTAAAAATTACTACGATTTAAAATGAAATATAACAGCATATGTTTATGAATTTAGACTAATTAACGACACGCAGCTTATTGTGCGTCCAATCCGCACACATCTTTCCAAAGTAGTATGTCTATATCCAACTGCAACACATCGTCATGCGGCAACAATACTTTTTTTGCTTCATGCAGTTCTCTTTCCAATCCAATATGAATGTATTTCCATGAGCGACGGCCCTTAATATACATACATACATGTCATATTTCGGATTTCGAAATGTTTAAGAGGTTTCTGGGCTGACATTTTCTATAAATGAAGCTATGAAATTATAGAAAGAAATATATCTTAAATAGTGCATTATCATGGATGCATGACTAAGGTACAGTGGAAATATTCAATTGGAGATACAACCATTTTTTGCCGGCGAAAGTTGCACTGCCAGTGTTTGGTTGGTTTACGTGGCCGGTCTCACGTACTGCAAGTACTCAAGTACTGCCTTAAGGCTCCGTTTTGAATGGACCACGCCACTTGGAAAGGTTTGTTATATCCAGACTGAAAGTGCAAAAGATCAAAACTATATTCTCATGATCTGATGGCTGAATCACTTACGTTGTATTTACTGAAAAAATAAAATTTTTAATTTACCATGATGTCTGCAATAAGTAGTAAATTTGACTAACTGGTCATGCGCGGTCCAACGCTCCTTTACCTTCGACTTAATATAGATTTTCTCGTCAACTTATCTTTTTGTAAAAATTGCACGAACATCCATTCACAACGATTTTTTTGAAAAGGGGCATGGCTCCCTAAAACACACTTCTATCTGTACCAAATTTCATGTTCATGCCACCCTTTTCAAATGTTGAGTTATGTGGTCAGTGCCATGCTCATTTTCCTGGACTTTAAATATACAATTTAAAACATCGAACCAAGCAGGTCCCACAAAGTTATATCCCATTCAGATGTAACTAATGTGTAAAACTTTAATATGTATTATGTTGTATTTATTTATTCATATTTTTTATAAACATTACTCTACGATAATTTTCAACTAATAGCTTTAAAAGAAATGAATGAAATTACATGTTAAAAAGCGAATTTATCCATTACTAAGGCAGTGGTGGGCACACACACATTTTGATATTGTGTGTGAAACAGAATAAAACGAAGTTCAACTTGTCTGTGTTCTCAAACAATTGCATTTGGGTTGTTCAACATTGTTTCAATTTTTGTCCACCACGGTTAAGCTCAGGTTCCTTGTTGCGATGCGTTCGCATATGTTGATACACTCCGATTCTATTTTTGAACATTTTATTACATAATTTACACGAGTGTGTGCGACCCTCTTCATGTGTTAACACATGCGCCTTTAGTGTTGTCTTAGTTTTATACCATTTGCCACATATTTTACATAGAAGATCTCGTACTTGTTTGTGTGTATCTAAATGAGCACTCATTTCATCTTTCGCATAGAATCCTTTGGAACAAACCGGACATTTATGTAAGTAAATCTTATTGTGCCGCCTTTTGTGAATAACAAAGGCATTGCTATGACGAAATGAAGTCCCACAAATTTCGCAACAATAAGGCTTAATCCCCGTGTGGCATCGCATATGAATCGTCAACTCGGCAGTCCGCAAAAACCTCTTTCCGCAAACTTTGCATTCTACATTCAGATCATCCATATGCCTCCTAACATGGGCTATATACGGCTCTGTTGTAAGGTAACCCTTGTTGCATATACTACACTCTAGCGGTATTGAACCATCGTGCTTGGATTGGTGTACTTTTAATTTTAATGGATTCAAGAGTGTTCGATTGCACTCGGAACATTTAAATGGCGCCACATGGTCATAGAGGAATAGCGTGTACTTGTAGTATTCAGATCTGTATTCAGTTTTATCACGATTGGCTAGTTTAATACGTTTTTCTTTGCTACAATGCATATGAATACTGTTTAAATAACTCTTCAGGTCCTGTTTGTCGATTTTTAAGCCCATTTTCGACTCAATGACTTTTTGCATTCTTTCAAGAGCTGCAAGACGTTTATTCGTGCAACAGTTTTCTATTAAATTGCTGTTCCAGAGATGTGGAAATTTTTCATAAATTGTTAATATTTGTATGATTTGTTTCGGCTCCAAGTCAGGCTGATGAGAATTAAGTGTTTCAATTGAAACGTTTTCCATTGAAGGTAGAAAATTCAAAAGTTCAAAGAACCAAACAGCATGATCTTTAATTTTGGCACAATCGTCTTGAATTCCCTTTGTCTTTAAATATTTAAGAGTATTTCTATATCTATAACGTAAATGTGCTATAACAGCACTCACTTGGGCGATTGATATCTGCACATTTATTTGTTCTTTAAATTCTGATGCAATTCCCTGTAAATACGTTGGACGTTGCTTCGCCCTGACGTGTGATGAGAGCTCGCTGTCCCAAAGATGAGGTTGGTTCTTATAAGCCGATATAAAAGTTGTGACATATATTTCAGATTTCATGAAATTGCGGATGAATGTAGAAAGATTACCATCTTCAGATTTCATAGACTGGAAAAAGATATATAAAAGTAAATACGTCAAATGTTTAAATTATTTCTAATTGGTAGCTTTCTATGAATTTAATCAAATTTAAAATTACCAGAAACTAAAATTATTAAAAATATCAAGGAAGAAGGTACAAATTCGTGCAATAAAAACCAGCCTGAACATTCAGTTTATAGTAATGGGGCTAGTGATACATGGTACATTTAACGAACAGTAAAAACTTTCCTTTTTCTATCGAAACATACCTCATTGTCTAATGCAATATTATCAGAATCGTCTTCATCCTGATATTCTGATGACTGTTCATCGTCTATGAATTCATCAACGACATCGTTCGCATAACTAAGGTTCATATCGGGATCGTCTAAAGTAACTTTATCTTCATCGTCCGTTTCTTCATTTTCAGATTTATACACCTGATCAGCAAATGTTAATGGATCCTTTAAAGAGAAACAAAATTCATTTTTATTTCTTATAAAATATTTAACAAATAAAGGCTATACTCATAATAATTTATCAAAGGTTTAAAGTATGTTTTTTCAATTGTAAATTCGTCTTATAAACCTGTGATAAATGATTATGAATATGGTGGTAGATTTTATTTTTTTTTAATTATACAGGAGAAGTATGTATCACATTATGATTAAATATACTTCGTTTGTAAAGGGTGGTTAAATTGTAAGGGCCGATGTTGAATGTGAACCACACCGAAACTTCAAGTTTTTTATCTGCATTTCATTTGACATTTCTCAATTTCAGACTAACTCAATTTGAACCATGGAAAGATACACAATCGTGCAACGCGTTAAAGTTATTCAGGCTTATTATGAAAATGGGCGTTGAAATCAAAATGCATATCGTGCACTTCGTGATTTAATCGTCCAAATGTGCGTACAATCGGAAAAATCGTGCAAAAATTTGAGTAAACCGGGTCTGTAGGATATGTAAAAACACTAGTGCATGCTCGTACTGCAGAAAATATTGCTGCTGTTCGGGATAGTGTGGCTGGAGAGCCGTCCACCTCAACTGGTCGTCATGCCCAACAATTGCATATACACGCTTACAAAGTGCAATTGACTCAAGAACTAAAGCATCTTGACCATTCCTAACGTCGTCAATGGTCAGAATGGTGGCAACAAATTTAACACCGTTGGACTTCCTTCTTTGGGGTTATTTGAAAGAAAAAGTGTACGTCGATAAGCCAGCAACAATTCAGGAGCTAAAGAATTAGATAATTCGGCACATAACCGGCATAGAACCTCAATTACGCCTCAGCGTCATCGAAAATTTAGACCATCGGATGGAGGCGTACCGCCGAGGTCGCGGCGGACATTTGGCCGATATTTTATTCAATACATAACTGAACCATATCAATAATAACGATCATAATAAAAAGAAATGACAATAATTTCCAAAATAATTTGTGTTTTATTCAAAATCAACATCGGCTCTTAAAATTTAACCACCCTTTATGTGTGACCCGTCCCTTCGATTATGAAGGTTTCGATTTCCCCAAAATGTATGTATATATATCGACATCTGAAATGTAAAAATCTGTGGAACGTATCTATTTTTATATTATTGTGTTGTTTGATTGATATTTAATAATAGTACGCTATTTATTTGTACTCAGGAAGATTCACTTATTTTTTTTCAAAATCTTATGCAACGTTTACATTCAATCTTAATAACTTGCTTCGGAAAATGAAATTGGTCAACAATATTTGTTTCGATTTTTAGAAATTGTGACAGAAACATGTTAGGACAACCTCGCTAATACCACTAATTGTTATAAGAATTGATTTGGTCCATAATTCCGCTCTAATAATTTGTTTACTTACCGTTCTCGTATCATTAGTAACACCAACTTCGGATTTTAATTTTATAGACACATCTTTAGTATCAGTCTCATTTTCGATTTCACTTTCCGATTCAGATTCGTCGGTATTTTCTTCTCTATAATGACTGGTCCAGTGTGGAATAAATGCTTCCAGCTCATAATAATATTCATCACAATCGCTACACTTCAGAATGTACTGATCTTTGTGTGATATCACGGGTGATAATAGGATTTCACCGCATTTAATATAATCCGAATAATCGTACATTTTTGTCCACAAAATCTATTTTCTGTTTGGTGACAATAAAATATTAATACATAGTTTACCTCATGAAATGAACTTTTTTAGAGTAGTGGTGTATGTTCAGTTAATATTTGTTTGTTTATATTTTGAAGTCTTCTTCTTAATGAAAACACAGTGCATTAATACCAGATAGCTACTTCTTCAAGACTGCCACAAGTCGAAAAACGCAATTTTTTAGTAAAGCATTTGGCAAATATGGTAGTTTTTTGTATAATTCTGATTCAAAGAGGCCAACTGGGGTATATCGACATCAGCATATTTTCCCGCCAATTTCGTCAGGAAAAATTCTGTTAGCGGAAGTTCAACCAGTAGATTTTCATAAGTGGATTTATGCACATATGCCAGCCCCATCTAATCCCAACGACGAACCAAATTGAACTCGAAATTTTAAACGTAAATCGGGCTCTAAAATGTTTTAGCGAATTGTTTGGCACATACCATTATCTTCATGATGGACCCTGAATAGCAGCAACACATCATGTCGGTAGCAAAATTGTAGTCATGAATCTCTTGTGGTAATTGCCCAGATTACAGAAAAAATCCGAGCGACCCATTTAGAAAAGCCAATTCCAGCAAGTGCAAGAAACTTCTCTCAGAGTTTTTGACAGTTGTACCCGAATAACAAGCAATATCCATTTTCAACATATGAATATGATTTTTTTGTTGAAAATGGAAATACGGAAGATCTAGATGAAAAATGTTCAGAAAATATCGAACAACTTACCCACTACACCCTTCGATATCAACGTTAATGGAGCTTTAGAACCACGTTGTTTGGGTTAACCAAACAACTCTTATAAAATTTGGCATAAACGATAATGTGTGTAAATATGTAATAATCTAAAAGAAAATTAGTTCAATTAACAAATTCCATTCATCTTGCCATCTTGTTATATATCATTATATTTATAACAAACATAACTGGTCGACATCAAGATACTATAAAAGGCAGGGTGTTTCGTGGCGAAAATTAAAGAACCTAACTTTGGAAGATTTTTTCCTTAACCTTTTTAAGACCACTTTTGTATCTGTTGAAGTTATCCTACCTTCATGAATGAGTGTTAGTGAACAACCGCCTGTCAATGATACCGTAATATTATCGACAATTGCAAGGAAAGTTTTGAATCATAATAATAATACATAACTCGATTATTAAACGATTTTATTTATAAAAGACGGGTTGGCAAATAAAACACAATACATTTTATATTATATTTTATAAGTTTTCGTACTCTTGTCCAATTGCAATGTGGAATTCACAGTGCGTTGTATGAAAATATAAACCAGAATTTAACAATTAAATCAATTATTATTCATTAAAAATTGAAATAAAATTTGAATCGGGTTCTATTAGTTCGATATTCGAGCGATGCGTTCTCATATGATGTGAGAGTCCGATTTTGTTCTTATATGTTTTTCCACACAACGTGCATATATGATTTCGACCTTCTTCGTGCGTGAATTCGTGTTGCTGCAATGTTTTCTTCAATTTAAATGCTTTGCCACATATTTTGCATATAAAAGTCCGTATATTTGTATGGGTTCTCATGTGATCGTCCATTCGGACTTTTGCATAGAAACCTTTAGAACATATAGGACATTTATGTAGATATTGTTTGAAGTGGCGTCTCTTGTGAGTGGTAAGTTCGTGGATATACCGAAATGCAGCTCCGCAAAGTTCGCAACAATACGGTGTAACACCTGTATGACTACGCATATGAATATTTAAATCGGCAAGTCTTATAAACCTTTTACCACATTCGTTGCATTCTTCTTTTAAATCTTGCATGTGTCTTTTGGCGTGTAGCGTGTATGTTGCAGTTGTTTTATATTCCTTATTGCATAGAGAACACCTTAATGTCTCTAAGCCATCATGTTCGGAATTATGAATTTTTAAAGTTAGATTGCTTCTAAATCCTCGTCTACACACAGTACATTTGAAAGGTGCGACATGATCGATAAGGAATAGCATGTTTTCGAAGAATTTACATCTGTATTCTGGTTTATTTGACATATTGGTACGCTTTTCTCGGGCACAGTGGATGTGGACACTATATAGATACCTCTTTAGGCTATTTGGATTCGTTTCCAAGCCCATTTCCGACTCTAAGACAATCTGCATTTGTTCAAGAGATTCTTGGCGTTTGTTTGTGCAAACATTTTCTATTATATTTGTGTTCCAAAGATGAGGAAATCTTTCATAAATTTCCAATATTTGTACAATTTGTTCCGGTACCAATTCGGTTTGTGAGTCAAAATGTGTAATTGAATTAATTTCAATAAATGGTCTCAAGAAGTCCAATTGTTGAGAAAGAGACATAGGTGAGGTTTTTTTTCTCGGTTTCGGTGCATATTTCTCTTTTGGATCATAATGATTCACTTTGTTTCTATACTCACGGCGTAGGTATCTTATTACTGCTGCCACTTGATTGTTTGTTAATTGTACATTTATTTTTTCTTTGACTTCTGTGGCGATTTGCTGTAAATAGGTTGGACGATCTTTAGCTCTGATTTGAGATGAGAGATCACTGTTCCATAGATATGGTTGGTTTTTATACGCTGATATTAAAGTCGTGAAATTTTTCGGTGATTTCATGAAGTTTAGAACAAATGTGGAGGTTTTCTTCGTTCTGTATTTGAATTGCTGAAAATAAATAAAGTTGTAATTTAAGAAAATAAAGTTATGTTTACTTATTCTAGAGATGATAGTAATTAATCATTCGTTCAAATCGCAAGTTGCTAGTTATCTACTAGCGAGTTCAAGAAGATCCACTAAAAATGTTTCATCAAAATACGTCAGTAATATACCGATATTACATGAAATATGCTATATTAAAATATGGCTTTCCTTATCTCTGATAATTTAGCGCAATTTGCTAGTTATCTACTAGCGAGTTCAAGAAGATCCCCAAAAAATGTTTCATCAAAATACGTTAGTAATATACCGATATTACATGAAATATGCTATATTAAAATATGGCTTTCCTTATCACTGATAATTTAGCTGAATTGGCAGAAGGTCATTAAATTGCAATAAATAATATTAAAAACTATATATGTGAAAAGTCGGTATATTGAAAACTAGAATACATGAATTAGCCATTGACAAGTAGAATATTTGTCAAAAAAGTCCAGCTTCAAATTCCGTTTGAGATCGGAAATATATATAATTTTTGAAAATCGGGTATATATATTTAGAATTTCGATTGTCCGATATCTCGAAAACTAAAATACTCCAGTTAAAATGAAAACTCGCTTGTAACAAAAAACTATTGTTTAACATACACGCATATGCAAATGAGATCAATCTTACCTCGTCATCTGATTCCACATAGTCAGTAATTTTGAAATCTTCGTCTGAACTTATTTCTTCTGTACTTTTGGCACATTCGTCTGCATTGATATCTTCTATGCTTTTTGAGTCTTCATCTACACTTATTTCTTCTATACTTTTGGAAACTTCATTTGCGCTTAGTTCTTCTTTACATTTGGAACCTTCATCTTCGCTTAGCTCTCCTGGACTTTGGAAGCCTTCTTCCTCGCATATGTCTTCATTTTCGGAAACATATTCTTCTTTTAATACATCCAGTGGGTCCTAAAAATGTAAACAAGATTTTTATAAATAAATATTGTAATAAAAGTTTTATTTTACATTTGCAGAAATATCAAGTTGCAGGCAGAAAAAATATGTACATCTATTTATCTGGGCCTAGAAGAAAAGACAACATATGAGCCTTGAATCTATTTCCTCTTTCGAAACTACCATCAGAAATTATTATCCTGGCTTATCTCATTAAACGTAAGCATTTCATTTGGATACAATCATTCCGCATACAATCCAAAATTAGTAAAATATTTTAATAGAGTAACAACTTAGGACAACATAAGATTCGATATAAATTAATTATGTAATTCTGTTGGGGAATGATGTTTCTGGCTGTATATATATATATATATATATATATATATATATTTATTGACTAAATTATTTCAATTCTCACAATAACTTAACATTTACTAATTGAGTCCAGTTAAAATAAAAATAATTTTTTTACATAATTATAAATAAACAATATTATTATGATTTCCACGTTTTATAGAGATATAGGGAAAGAAGTATACAGTGTAAAACTCTATTGTTTTTATGTTTCCCAACCACCTGTCCGTTGAAAACACGTTAGCTTCCGAACGAAATGAGTAAGAGAACAAAGTTAATTACAAATAATATGGACATACATATAGTGCCTATATTCGGACTTTAACAGCAGTCATCTTATTTTAATTTAAACACAAATAAAAAAGAATAACGACAGTTAAATATATAGATAAGAGTATTTTTGTGTCATTTTATCTTCACACGTATTCAAAACGCGCCGAGTCCATTTTGGATTTCTTACTGATCATAATATAAATTTTATTTTAATCATAAAGGTTTCTCATGGTAGATATACTTGAGTGATCACTGTCTATCATTATTTCGTCATCTTCAGTAGGCTCGAACACTAAGCCTTGGATCATGTTTTGCAAAGGGAATAGAAACATACCTCAAAGCCTGTTGGGTGTTTACTATCATTGTATTTGATGTCTGTACTACGAGCCGCAGTAGTTTCTGGACTTTCTTTTAAATGAGTGTCCGTATCCCTCGTTGGTTTTATAGAAGTTGTACTTCTTTCGTGGCTGTGACAATGACTTAAAAATGCATCAACTGCAGTATAAATTTCGTCGCATTCACTACATTTCAGAATGTACTGATATTTGAAACTAATCGAAGGAGCAAGAAGGATTTCTCCGCATTTACTGTATTTCATATTTACTCTGTAGTTATTACTATTGTTTATGACAATTTTTATTTTATCATAAGTATGTTCAGTTATGTGTTGTTTATGTTTTTCTTCTTCTTGAGACTTTCAGTATTGCCATCTCACTACTTTTGAATATTATAGAGGGGTAACACTGCAAACATATTGCCTTTTCAGACAGCAGGCGAAATCGAGTTGTTTACATCTCGAGATTTTTAAGTAAGTATTTATGCAAGGGCCAATTTCTCACAGTCCGGTTAGAGTTTATCATAACGATATACTATCTGGTTAGAGGTTATACGATCGATAATTGCTAACCGGCATTCGTCCGCGGGTTAGGCGTTTATCGAATCGAAAACTCGACCAGCTGGTGGTGTTTTGCTCTTGCTATAATTAAAAATGTTTTCCATTAATTTGTAGAGAACTGCAATTTGTTTGTTTCCAAATTGCTGTTTTGGACTATTCATTTTCTAACAAAAAATTGTGCTCCTCATCATCCTAGGAAGTAAGTGTTTCATCGTTGCTTTTTGGTTCATTTTCCATGTACTTTAATTTTTTTCACTCCGGCACAAACAACAATAAAATGAACAGTTTATTCAGCACAGCATTGTCATTTGATTCTCATTTTAGTTGATAATTATCAACCCACATACTCACATATTTATCTGTGAATAATTTAACCGTTGAATGAGAAAACTGTTGAACAAATTATTGAACACATCTTGTTCACTATTTTCCAATAAAATCACACCACTGTTTTATTTGACACAAAAGGATAACTTTGGTTTCCATTAGGTTAATGGCCCATTTGTCCGTTTGTGATTTCGAATAATTTAGTGAAAAATTGCGGAATTAAAATACATGCATTGCAATATGGAAGATGTGAAATCGTGCGTCAAGAAATTGAATGGGGAGAATGATCAAATTTGGAAATACAAATTGGAACTCTTATTGATGAAAGAGGATTTGTGGGATATAGTTTCCAAAGAAAAACCTAATGCACCTACTGCATGTTGGATTACGAAGAATGGAAAAGCTCGAGCAACTCATGCTATTGAAGAAGTTGTGTCGTTTGCAGTTAAAATGTGTGCAAGATATGGAAGCACACATTTCAGAAATGCTTGAAACAGTTGATAGAGAGATTGGACTGGGTGAAAATTTGGCGAACCATCTTCAAGTGGCATTTTTATTGGGAAGCTTACCAGATGAATACAATTCTATAATTACTGCATTGGAAGTTCGGGCGGACGCGGATTTAACGTTAGATCTTGTTAAGGAGAAGCTAATTCAAGATTATAAGTGCAGACGCGATGGCGACCTTGAATCTTGGCCGCCAAATCTGGGCCTGAAAATACAAAACAAGACAATATTGAAGTGTTATGGTTCTGGTAACGCTGGACATATGAAATGCGACTGTCGTTTTAAGAAGAACCCGGATAATAAAACAAATCAATTTAAAGCCAAGAAAACATCGGAAAACCCTAATCCTAAAACAAACAAGGAATATTGTTTAAACTCTGGTGAGAAATTATGCCGAAATGAGTGGTACATAGATTCCGGTGCCAGTTGTCACATGAGCAGCTATAGGGAGTTCTTCACATCATTGAATACTGATATTGGCGGTGAAATTTATTTGGCCAATGGGAAAATATCAACGCTGAAGGCTCTGGAGAAGGTATAATTTACAGTCATGGCAAGAAATTGAAAATTAAAAATGTTTTGTTTGTTCCAGAGCAGCTGCGAAAATTATTATCGGTTGCAAAAATTGTTCAAAATGGTTTACATGTAATCCTCAAAGACAAAAAATGTGAAGTTTTTAGTGGCGAAACTATTTTTGCAACGGCTAAACTAGTCAATAATTTGTATAATCTTCAACAAGAATATAATAAAGTCAATATGGCAAAATCAATTGAAGTTGAATGTGTCCACACATTTTATCGAAGATTTGGTCATCGTGAAATTAAATCTATTAAACTTGCCATTGAAAATAATATGATTTCCGACGTGAAGTTGAAAAATGCAATTATTTCGACAATTGTGATGTGTTTCAAGGGCAAGATGACAAGACAAGAATTTCCGAAGGCGGCGCATAACAGAGCAGAAGAGATTTTGGACTTGGTACATGCTGATTTATGCGGCCCCATGCATGAGGTTACTCCAAGTGGAAATAAATATTTTCTTACCATGATTGATGATCATACACTCAAAAGAATTTGACTGTAAAAACAGCAGAAAAGTCTGCTGTTTTTAGCAGACGTTGCCTGCTGAAAAAGAGAAAGCAGAATTGCTGCTGAAATAGCAGGTGGATGTTTGCTGTTTTTAGCAAACCTTTTTCCTGCTGTTACAGCAGACAATTGTAGCTGTTACAGCAGCATGATTCTGCTATTGAATATAATTAAATTATTTCCAAAAACAGCGAATAAAACAATTTTTTGCGAATTTCGCAACCTGTCTCCTGTCTCCTGTTTCACAAATTTATTATAGTATAAATTGTAATTATTTGACATTAATTGTTATTAATAAATTGTATGTACAATACCTTCTTCCTCCGTTAAATACAAAAAGTAACGTCAAGTTACTACTAAACTTACAGTTGAATAGAACTAACTTCAGTTTGTTTTTAACGGCACTTATCTATATATATATATAAATGAATCTGTGTTTGTTCTTTATAGCAGCCTAAACTACTGAACCGATCTTCTTGAAATTTTCACAGTATGTTCATGCTGAACCGGTATTGAAAATAGGCTATATAAATTTTTGATATTTTCAGTGGGCGTGGCACCTCCCACACAAATTGGGGTTTTATTCGCTTTTTATAAATTAGCATATTCGGAGTACTGTTGCGGGTAGAGTCTTGCATTTTTTGTGAAAGTTCACTAATTATTATTCTGAACAGTTTTGACAAAAATCGGCGGTATTGGAAAAGAGGGCGTGGCACGATGTTAAAACCTATTATCGAATATATTCAGTTCTATAACAGCTACAATGCTGAACTTTCGTATGAGTGCATCTAGCATAAACCTGCGTAGTTGTGCCAAAAATGGGCGGTATTGGAAAAGTGGTTGTGGTATCTTACATACAAAGTTAAAACCTATTATCGAATATTGTCATTTCTATAATACCTAGAGTGCTGAAAATTTGTGTTAGTAGATCCAGTGTAAATAGTTGTGTCCCTTCCCATTCGAAATTAACACCTGTTTTAGATTCGACACCGAGATTCCTATATTGTTGTGTGAGTTAATTTATTCGTAACCTTCTTAGACAATATACAAATGGGCGGGATTTGAAGGATGGGGATTTTTTTTATTTGAATTTTGTAAAATTACACGTTTTCTTTGGATTTTTTAGCACAATAGTAAAGAAAGGTTTCAAAAAAATAAATATTCATTCGTCAAAAGCCGACTTAAGTCAAGAAAATGGAAATTATATCAATTTTTTAGTTTTTGTGTTGTCTGATTAGTGAACAATTTGATTGACTTTTTATATGTTTTGAATGTAGTACATTTGAATTCCAGCTATTCGATTAAGTAAGTTCTTCTTACGTAGGAAGTTTATAGTTTTGGTTATGGAAAGGAGGAGAATCATACTCAACCTAAAATAAATTTGATTTTCGACAATTCTTCCTTTTTTCGCGTAAACTAAAGTTAAGTTCTTCAATATTCTCCATGGAACATATCCATTGATTATAAGTGGTAAACCTGATTTTAATTTCCGTCTGTTTTTCTGCCTGGCGAAGCGGGCGGGGGTTCAGCAAGTAAAAAATAAAAATTGATTCAATAAAAAGTGGCTACTCTCACGAAATCGTCAAGTAGTGCTTTTGTCACCGTTTTGATAAAGGTTTATCCAGATTAGTTCAAAACCCACAATGTTTACTCGTTTTTATTATCCGCTGTATGTATTACTTTTTGTATCTGCACAACGCCTGGTTGTACAGATTGCTTTAAAAAATGTGGAATACTTGCTAAAGACGCTGCGTTGACGGAATATCCTTATAACCTTATTCATTACGACCCACTCCATCGACTCCACAATTAGTTCCCGCAATTTGGTAAACATTTTAGTTCCAGCTGTGAAACTGACTGCAATAAATGGAAACATTTGATTAGATACATGTAATTTATGGAATGAAATGTCCCTTTTGATATTTCTTTCGAATTTTATTTGCGGTATTTTGCTATTATATTTATATTTACAACAAACTCAATGAAAAACATTGTCTAGCACATACAAATACTTACCTTGTAATCGCATGGAAAGCCTTCGTTTCTTGTGGCAGTCATAACTTTATGAATTTTTTTCTTATCCACTCACTTTATCATTTTTTTCGTGTTCTGTTCTGTTCTGTTTTTTTGGGGTTTTGGGGTCTTTTACTGTTTAATAGCATCGGGTCGAGTGTGCGTCGATAGCTATGTTATATAATTTTAAAGGTGTTCGGAATTTTTGATTTATGGTTAAAAATTAACTTTCTGTAATCGACTATATTGTTTATAGGGGGTTTAGACATTTATGCAAAAACGTATTGCGCAAAATGCGAGATAATGTGTTTTACATACTCTGGTGTAGAACCACAAATGCAAAATTATGTACAACGCGACCTTTTGCGTAAATAGATAGAGATTTCCTCACGCTAAAAATTGCAGTCTAAAAACAATATAAAAAACTATTAACATTTTATTTACTACTTTAAGGGCATGCTAGTTTTATTTTGCGTATATATCAATGCATTTATATTATTTATATCAACGAGCATATCATTATTTGTGATGCAGTTTCAGACTGTAAAATGTATGTGTGTCTAATGGATATATGTATAGCTAATTAGTGACACTAACTGACAGCTAAAACCGATCGTTGAGATTATTTTGTCATTGTAAGGGACTCGCAGTAAAATATTTTGATTACTATTAGAAATTTCGAAGATATAGTCTATCATCGGAAAGAATTTAGAGAAATAGAATAACTATTATGTGGATTTATCAAACCACTGTGAGACAGTTGAATATATTAAACATGCTTTTTAGAAAATATAATGAATTTCATTAGCATTTGTCTCGGAATAATAAAAATATAAGACCCGGCGCCATTAATCTTTTTTAATTTTAATTAACAGCAACAATTTTCAGCAGCCAGCAAACTTTTAAGCAGTATAGCTGCTGAAGCAAAACTGCAGATAATTTGCTGTTATAGCAGACAATTTGCTGAAATAGCAGAAAAAGTACCAGCTGATGGCCAGCAAACAATGTCTGTTGTTAATAGCAGTCTTTTTATTCTAAGTGTACCAGGTACTGCGTTGTATATTTTTTGTCCAATAAGAACCAAACTACTGAGAAAAATTAAGGAATATGTAGAAACTCTATTTCAAAAGCTAATCAAAGTTTTGACAACAGATAAAGGAGGCGAATTTAAAAATAAAGTATTGGAAAACAAAATTTTGTGTGCAGGCTGAACAAGAGTATATATATACTCTTGTTTATATATGTATATATATATATATATATATAGGTCCACTGACACTTTATCTAGGAATAGAAGTGGAAAGGGTGAATAACAAGTTCTTCATACATCAACAAGAATACATAAACAAGATTTTGGATGATTACGGTATGGCAAATTCTAAAGCATCAAAAATTCCATTAGATGTCAGATACATAAAGCAAGATTCTTCGGATGAAAAAATAGAATCAAATGATTTATATAGACGTGCAATTGGATCATTACTACATTTAGCAAATAATACAAGACCGGATATACAAGTGGCTCTTTCTATTCTAAGTCGCAAAGTATCATGTCCAACAAAGAGAGACTGGAATGAAGTTAAGTGAGTCTTTAAATACCTTACAGGCACTAAGAATTTCAAGCTCTGTATTAAATGTAAAGATTTAAAGTTAGTAGGATACGCGGATGCTGATTTTGCAGGTGAAAATAATAGTAGAAAATCTACAAGTGGATACGTGTTTCAGCTCCGTGATGCCCATTTCATATGCAAGTAGAAAACAGAAGCATGTTACGTTGTCGTCAACAAAAGCGGAATTTGTTTCATTAGCTGAGGCTACCCAAGAGCTAATTTGGTTAAGAATGGTTTTTGAAGATCTGAACATCAATATTATTGATATTACTTTAAGGGAGGACAATCAAAGCTGTGTGAAATTGCTAGATGCTGAAAAAGTTAATCCTCGTACCAAACGCATTTATGTGAAATATTATTTCGCTCGAGAAGTCAAGCAATCTAAAGAAGTAAAATTTGAATATTGTCCAACAGAAGAAATGTTAGCGGATATGTTAACCAAGCCACTTCAAAATAACAAAATAAGTAAAATTAGCAAAATGATTGGTCTAACTTAATTATTTATTTTACAAGAAGGGGTGTTGAACAAATTATTGAACTTGTTAAAAAATATAAAATATAATATTGTTGATCACATTGTCTTTAATATTTTTCATTCTGTTGTTACAATAAATGTACACACATCTTGTTCACTATTTTCGTATAAAATCACACCACTGTTTTATTTAGCCCAAAAGGATAACTTTGATTTCCAATAAAAACCAAAATGTTTAACCGAGACTTTATCGCTTCGAAAAACTAATGTCCCGGTTAGTTAATTGGCACTTAATCGAACTATGAGAAAATGACCCTAAGTATTTTTATTGAGTCTTCTTCTTTTCTGATAACATTTTGATGTATGTACTTAACGAATGGATAACAAAAAGTATAACTGTACTCGTATTGGATCACCATAATGAAATGATGGCGAGCTCGCGATCTTTGTGAACGACAGACGTGATTTTTTGCGAATAATAATTTGTGATATAATTTTCGAATTATCTACTACGTTTCAATTATGGTTTGACCAAAGCCTATTTTTTACGATACCGGAGATGGATTAAGGAGATATGAACACTTTCGAAGAGAATATGTGGCCTTTATTCAACTCCACCAGACAGGGACTGCCCTACGTTTGATGGAGTTGAGAAAGTACCTTTATTCTAAATATGATGATATGGAGATTCATTTCGTAACAGAGGAAGTTGCGTATAACGCGTGTGGATATCGACATGATTGTAATATCTTTCTCCAGAAATGTGATAGACAAGAATTTGCGAAGAAAAGCTAAAGAGAAAGCTCCCAAATAAAAATATATCAACAACTAATTCCTACTTCGAAAATCCACCATCGATCAATAACTCATTTATTTACACGGAAACTGATTTTCCTGCGGCCGGAATCCAAAGACCCAAGTTTACAACGAACAATAATAACTCCACCCGAAAACGCCGTAATGATATCTCAGCACCAAAAAAGTCTTTAAATATTGATACTACTCTGGATTCCATCAACATGGAATCTGGTAAGTCTCTAGAGCAAATAACTGATCTTTCAATATACTATACGCCTCATGAGTACAATGGGCGTTTCTCACAACATAATTCCACGGAATTAACAAATACCATCGACATTGTCGAAACAACCAAATTACCTTACAAACAATGACTAGAAATTACCACTGAAGATGCCGAATCTTTCGAACTACTTGTGAGGCTGATGGCGTTGCCGAACCTGAATCACCTGACAAGACTAAACTTAACTCCGTATATATTTCAGTCTCTATGTCTGATACATCTATCAACATCAACCAAGATCCTTTCCAAAAATTCCAACAATCTGTTCCTGTAAAACAAAGTTATAAAATTTCTGATGACGATCAAGACTCACGTTTTGATTATTATAAAAATGAACAATATAATGAAAAAATTTCAGATTAATTTAACTAGCGTAAGGAACAAGAAACCACATCTAACGGAATTTTAGAAGGATGCTGATAATAAGGGTGTTTTTCTTTTAGCTGCGATAGAAATTTGTATAGAGAATTTTAGCCATCGCCGCTAAGTTAAGACTGGATAATTATCCAGTGTTAATTTCCCAGCTAAGTAGTGTCAACGTTACCGGACTTTTTTTTGCCCAATCCGACATATTACGGTGCAGCCAATTTTTTTTCTTGCTGTTTCAGCTGTTTTTGATGCACCCTTTAGCATCATCTATCACTTCGTGTGAATAGCAATAGAAGAAGATCGAGTAAACAATCAAAATGTCGCAACAGTGGTAATAAATTAAATTACATTTAATTTTTAAATTAATACATTTCATTTTATTTAGCAAACGAAAAGTGTGGAGCCGAAGCGATGCCCTATTGCTCTTAGCGTGATACAAGGCCAGGAAAGAGGAATTTGAGCACCTCCGATGATATGATCTTTCAGGGATTTGAGGTGAAACAGTATTTCTCTTTCATTTGTTAAATATCTTCTAATTTTATTATTTTAGGATACAAGTGTAACGCCAGCATCTTTGGGAAACAAAATTAAAACTTTATTGAATACCTACAAAACTTCTAAAGACAATGCAAGTCGCACAGGAGCAAGTCCGTGCTTTGCACCTTACGCAGAGGAATTGGAGGAACTATTTGGTAGGCAACCAATAATATCCAATCCGCATTCTCATAACGTCGGTATTAGAGGGCGGAGTGCTCTGGAGAATGAAATAAGTATGTTTGAAATACTTCCAATTTTAATTGTTTTTATGTTTGTCTTGCAATTTTTTAGGAAAGACTACTCAATCTACAAATGGTCCTTCTGGCCGTAGTGCTTCGTCTGCAGTTTCGGTGTTATGTCAACTATTCAACAATACCACCACTCCAACAATTCCGCCATCGGTATCACAACAAATGACGGAAATATCGAACGACGAAAGATTCGCGCCGGATCAATCAACCCATTCAACATCGCCTCTATCAGCGCCTTCAACCTCGCGCCATTCCGAAAAAGTCGCATCCCGTTCGAAGCAAACAGCGAAAGATCGCTATCTTGAAATGAAGCTGCGATTAAAAAAGGAAAGTATGGAACATCGCGAACGTATGTACCAGCAATACCTAGAAACCAAATTAGAATTACTGCAGCAGAGAAATGAAGCCTTTGTAGATTCTATTGAGGGTAAATATTTGTGAAAAATATTCTAACATAGGTGTAATTTATTTTTTTTTTTTCAGTTCCAAACCGAGAATAAGTAATTTATAAAATACAATCAGATTTTGTTTTTGCGTTTGTTTTGTTTTGTTTTTATGACAAAATCACAATACACGTTTTTGTATCATAATTTTCATTTTATTTTGCATATCTACATACATCTTGATGAGTATGTAATTCGAAACAATAATAAAAATGAAATATGAAATTAGTTTAACTAAAAAACAACTTTTAAACAGAAAAAATGTTTTATTTCACTTAAAAACCCTTTCTTCTCAAAATCTATTTTTTAAATGTAAGCCTTCTTGCAAAGGTTTTTAATTTTACATAATTTTTCTTAATTAATTTTTTCAATTTAAAAACTACACTACGAAATCTTCATTTTCTTAGTTTGTAATGCTTATTTTCGTATTAAGTGGACTTTGTGTGTTGCGATCATGTCCATTAACTTTCGGCTGGCTGATTCGTGGTGAACTGTGTTATCCCGTCATTTTCCATGGCCTCCAAGGTTTTTAGTGGAATAACTTCTTTGCTTATAAATAATTTGAAATATTCATAATTTCTAGTTTGTGGTGTAATTAGTCAGTCCTTTTTTGAAAATTATAAAATACTTTTAAAATATTCATCGAACAGGCGGAAACCCGGTTTGGTACGAATAAAACACGCAAAATATTTTTATTTCGGTCATTATGTTAAGCTTCTCAGGGAAAGCAATTTTTAATATCAACCCAGAATAAACCTACCATCGAGAGTGAGTATCATGTAAGAATTGAACCAACATCTGAATAACAGCAATGTTAAGCGAAATGTTTAGTATGATTAATTCGTAAAAATCTATAATATTTGGATGCTGTAAAAATAAGAATAATGTATAAACAATTTCACTTTTGAACAAGAAGTTCTGTTACCAATCTAAAGAGGCACACAATCATTTTACGCGGTAAGAGTACATTTCCCACTCTCGATGCCGTTTTTATATCTTTATTTTACTTATATAGGAATATTTTGATTAATAAGATTAAGTTAAGTTAAATAAGACACTTGGGAAAAATCAGCATTTGAAACACGATTCTTTAATTTATGTGAAATGAGTGATTACAAAAAGTGTTGTTGTAGGAATAAAAACGTCGCATACTGGAAATAACTATGCAAACTAATTCACCGCCAAAAGAATAATAGAACAAATTAAAATATATCGTAACCTGAAATCTAAAATCTCGATTTAAGGAACAGGTAAATTTCACAAAAAGTTGCACCACTGCCAAAACAAATAGAGTAACATATTTTGAAAACTTTTCTTTAAAGCAGTGGCCTTTCAATTTGTTTGTTAAATAATTCTCATAGTATATGCCGTTGTTTTATTTCACTTTATTTATACATTTGAAACTGGTACTTACCGCCATGTAAGGTCTACAACCAGCATCTTTTGTTTTGACAATAGAATCAACCAGTTGACCAGAAATACCGAAATCACACAGCTTTATGTCGCCTCGTTTGTGGAGAAGAATGTTGGTGGGCTTTACGTCACGGTGAATAATCTTCAAGTTATATTTGAGGTAGTTCAAAGCGTGCACGGTGGCCACGGTCATCTTGGCTAATATGGACTCGGGGATCCGTTGATTCTTATGTTCGAAAATGTATTTGTAGAATTTATCCAGCAATGCATCCATGAGTTCCATGCATATCCAACAATCACCCTCTTTGAATAGTGCTCCATAGAATTGAACAATGAAGTTGCGTCATTTGATTTCATCACCACTTCGAGATCCATGAGAAGTTGTTTCTGTTCTTTTTCTTCCACAGTGGAGCGGATACATTTCACAGCCATGACCATGTCGTTCTTTTTAAAGACCATTTCACCAAGATCTTCCAAATCATCCGAAGTGAAGTGAAATAAATGCCATTTGGATTAGGCCCCACTTGCAGTTTGCCACAAGCCTGCTGTCTGATTCGCTCTCGTGTTCTCTCGGTCGGCATGTTCACAGGCAGATGCGGAGCCTGATAACGTTGACGACAATGATGAAGGTGGGTGGCGTTGTACTAATGGATTTAGATTTAATTCATTTGGCGGTGCACGTCTCGTCATTTTCGCTTGTTGCCAGAGAAACTCCATGGGACTCACCTCCAAACAAATTATTTGGACGTTCCGACATGCTCAATTCAACCAGTCTTTTCGCTCTTTGATTTCTCGACACTTTTTGTGTTTTCCAACTCTCGTCTAAAGGGTGCGACCGAGAAGCAACTTAAAAAACAACCACTTTCCACTGTTCTCTATAAAGTACAATTATTTTCACTCGACTGAGCCGGATCAGAAGGGTTCTTACGTCAATGTCCTTTCGGTAATTACTTTAACCAATATCGTAGCTTTAACCAAACGCCGCCAACTCGAGAACAATTCGAAAATTTTTAATATCTTTGTATAAATGTTAGGCGACCACCAAAACAGCAAGAGAAAACTTTGATGAAAAAATTAAATTAGTGGCGTAGTCAGAATAACAACCGAATTTTTGTTAAGAAAACAGCAGCTTTTGATACACACAGCTAATATTTACATATTTATCTATATTAAATTGATATATGCGGCAAAGAAACTCAAATATCTCGTAATTCCGGCCAATTGCAAAAGTTGTATCCTCTTGTACCGGCAGAGCTCCCGCGTTGGCACACATTTTGGGCAAATCTCTGTGAAAAAGAAAAATATTTTCATTTTATTTTTAATATGAAGGAAACCAAAGGAAAATATGATACAAATAAATTATTTTCCAATTGTCCAATTTGTCCAATATTTTCTCAAATACCTAATAACACTCAATCAATCCGCGGAGATTTCAATTGCCATCATCGGGCACTTCCCATGAAAAAGGAGAGACTATGGTTGATTTTACTGAGGATAACAATATCGTCTTATTGAATGATGGATCAAAAATCTTTTTTGGTTGTGCAAACCCCATGGCTATAGATCTTACTACGAGTAGCCCTTGCTTCATCTTGGATGGCATTGAATGAGACCCTGGGTAGTGGGAAGATTTCTTATGTGGTTCCTAGAATCATTTCTAAGAACGTCCTCAATAAGAATACATGGGAGATAATCCACGATGAAAGATTCACAACTTGACCCGACGATGAGAAATTCGATATATTTTCTAGCCCTTTTTACGAAAGATTTAAGACGAAGACTGCTGCGAAGTCTTACCTCGACAATCCCTGGTGTAATATATAAGATGCAAAGAAGTTAAAGCCAAACAAATCAGAGCGCTAGCAGTTTTCAGAAGGAATCCTTCAAGGTTAAACCTGACAACATTTATTTATTATACGAAAAAAGGCTTGGATGGACATGTGAGGTCATAGGCCCTGATCTGACACCCGCAGACCTCTAGAAATTGTAAAGAAATTTAGGGGCATGAACATACCAAAATCGCCGACAATTCCAGATGCAGGTATTAACCAATTTTGCGACACTTTGTTCGGCCCATCTGGTCCGGTCAATCAATGCTATTATACTCAGAACTCTGAAGATGAATTTTCGATTACGGAGTTGGAAATGGCTATGGCTCAAAGGACACATCCCCCATGGTCATATTAGGGACTTCAATCAAGGAAATACTTCTGGCCCTCTTCAACTCAGTTTAGAAAAGTAGGCGAATTCCGAATTCATGGATGAAATACAAAGTAACCCCAATACACAAAAAAGGAAAACCTGCTGACAACCTCGACTAATACAGATCGATTGTTATTTTATCTTGTCTAAGAAATTGAGAATATGCTATGCCATGGATTGAACACCAGTTAGAATCAAACAACAAAATTAATAATTCTTAATTTGGATTCCGTCGCGGCCGGTCCACCCATGATAATGTCATAACACTGTGGTCATCCGCTCAACTCGCAAAGAGAGAACGGAAATATACTGTCTGTCTATTCCTCGCCATCAAGAGTGCATTCGAAAAAGTAAACATTACCATAATTATCTCCAAATATAGAAATATTGGAGTGAGTGAGCACACATGCAATATTATACATTATCTTTTTAGATTCAACAGGGAGGACAAACCCTATTACAGAAGATCGTTTACAGGGACCCCACAAGGTTCTGTACTTAGCCCTTTGAGCTTTAATGTCTACATCAATGAGCTATTTGGATGTGGAGATGAGTCGCTAGAAATAGCGATTGGCATGATTCAAAGCGCAGTGACTACTTTGAGCCAACGAATACGTTAACACGTTCAACTTTCTTGGTTTCATATTCGAATCTCGTCTGAAACTGGACGACCATATTAAAATATAAAGAAAAAATATAAAGAAAAACATTTATGAACATCATCAGGGCTCTATGTGGGGTTACATGGGATGCTGATCCTTAGAACCTTTTGCTGATCTATAAGGGTGATAATGTAATAGAATACATGGCGCCGCTCCTGCTAAGCTGCTGAATCTTTAATAATACAACGAATACAATTTAGAGCGTTCTACACTAATGGATCAAAAAACATGGAGAAAACCAGCTGCGCATTCTGGACACCAGACATGGACATCCCTCATTCTCACTGAACCCAAGAAGGGTTGAGAGGATCCTGCGGAGCAATGACAATACACTCTATATGGCCCTGCAAAAATTCTACAAACACTCTAACATCATTCTATAATTACAACGATCAAACAACACCGAATGAAATGAATTCCGAAATAATTTTTCATAATCATAATAAATTCCCTTATAATAACATTTATTCTAAAAAGTGTTATTAAAGTGTTAATTAAATTGTTAACGGGCTATATTGTTCTGTACTTAAAGTTTCAAGGAAACGTTTTTCCTTTATTGCTAAAAACAGCAGACAGCTGTTTGCTATTTCAGCAGATACAAATCTGCTATCTTTTTTTGCTTTCTTTTACTGACAAATTCCTTTGCGTGTACATATACACAGACATGCAACTCGATAAAATGCTTGCAAGGTGACATTTGGTGCGAATTTTAACAGATATTCGGAAAGAGAGTTGTGCTTCTCATTTGTTTGTGAAAATCGTTTACTTAAAGAGTGCGAGTGCGGGCCAGAAATCATGATAGTCGTAGTGTGCAGCCAAGTAATAAATGTCAACATGCCATTTGTAAATAAATTTGCATTATATAAAATATAGTGCAACTCAAATATTAAAGACCAAAATAAAACTAACAAAAAAACTAAAAACTGAACTCAAAAATATACAACTATAATACACGGCCTTTGACGCATCGTGGGACTCCAGCAACATCGAACAGCGAAAACACCGTCACTCCCTCGGTTATATCATTAAGTTCTCCAGACAATTACCCACATTCACTAGACGGGCTGAATCTTTAAATAAAAGAGAACAAATTAAACTTTATGTTTAAAGTTTTTAGCTTTGTGTTCTTTTATTGGAACTAGTTAAACTACCTGTAAATAGCTCAAGCTTACCATACGGCCCGGTAAGCTTCTCGTAGGGACTTTTGTCTTCAATTACCAGAAATGTCATCCCTGAATGGAAAGTAAAAAGAAAATGCGACAACTTAGCCCAATTAGAAGAGTAAAACTAATTTTATTCGAAGATAAATTATTATTTGATTTTTGATTCAATCACCTATGTACTTTCTTGTTACTTTCCTGTAAATAAAATGGAATTGAATTCTTGTGATTTGAATATGGAAATGGAATGATTTGCTACGTTAATTTTTTAAAAGAAATATTCTTGCCACACTGCTGATGTGACACAATGTCGGTTTTCAAATGTCAGATCCCATACAAATTTGACATTTGAAAATCAACCTTTTGTCATTTCAGCTAGATTTCGCATGCAGTGTGACAAGGATATATCTGCTGCAGCGGTAAGACGGGTAATGTGAGCAGGGAGTAACCGAAAATCTAGGCCGCGGTTTTAATGGTTGGGGTGGGCAGTAGGGCGTACCTCAAAAAAAAAGTTCGCCGTACACCTTCGAATATGAAGTATTATTGAAAGGTAGTTTCAAAAAAAAAATTTTTATTTTTTTATGCCGAACGTAGGGGTCGCGCTTTTACATTTTTCTATATAACTTGTATTTATAAACGGATTTTAAAGTGTGATACATCGATGTTTTTGTCTCGACGAGGCCGATTTTTTTGTCTTTGAAGTCATTGAGCTCAAGCACCCCCTTCTGGTACTTACCCATCATTTCTCAGTTGCTACTACCCTAATGTACCACTCTAATAATCGAAAATTAAAGCTCGCATAAAATCATGAATCATGTTTGAGCTCAATGACTTCAAAGACAAAAAAATCGGACAAAAACATCGATGTATCACACTTTAAAATCCGTTTATAAATGCAGAAGTTATATAGAAAAATGTAAAAGCGCGACCCCTACGTTCGGCATAAAAAAATAAAAAAAATTTTTTTTGAAACTACCTTTCAATAATACTTCATATTCGAAGGTGTACGGCGAACTTTTTTTTTTTTACTTGTAACCTGGTACGCTCTAGTGGGCAGTGCCTGGACACCTGATAACGTCTATCGTGTCGCAAAGGAAGCTAAAAACGTTCCTGTGAGGTTATGGGAGAAATTGGTGCCAACACTTTTGTTTTTATAGAATACATCTCAAATTCTATTTTTTGTGAATTGTGTTTGTTCGTTTATACTTGCCCGTTGCAATTTTGTACCGAAAATTAATTTGAATTTTCGAGTGTTTTTATTTAAATCTAGGTAATTGACTGCAAAAAATCTTGCAGCCACAAACAAATTGTCTAGGATGATGGTGCTGACAAGAACCGCTCGCATCCCTGAGCTACAGCCGGAACTCAACCGCCAGCGCCTGTCAGCATATCTTTTACTCCAGAGACAGGGTTTCCTCCGGGGGAATCACGGCAAAATGACTCCCACAACATGGGCCCCGAGTAATCGGGGTTACCTTCTCTTATAATAACTCCTGCAATTAGTTTTCAGCCACTCTCCACGTATTTTCGCTTGGCCTTGTCCGAAATAGTAGCAAACAGTTAATCACATTTATTTTAGAGACCACGTAACAATCTAAAAAAGAGAGACAGAAGGAATATCTAGTTAGTTTGGAGATTTCTAGTATTTCTAAAGCTCCATAGGATGCTTGATCCCAGCCAGCCGAAATAGTAGCAAACAGTTAATCACATTTATTTTAGAGACCACGTAACAATCTAAAAAAGAGAGACAGAAGGAATATCTAGTTAGTTTGGAGATTTCTAGTATTTCTAAAGCTCCATAGGATGCTTGATCCCAGCCTAATTCTAATGGTATTTATAGTCTTCTTCGAATCTTTTTCTAGTCATTTATGAGTCTTATTTCATTTCATTTGTGTGTCTTTTTCCAGTCATTTACGAGACGTTTTTGAGTCATTTATTAGTCTGTTCGGGAGTCTTTTTGTAGGAATTTATCAGTCGTTTTTCTAATCTTTTCAGAGTCTTATTTACATCATTTGTGAATATTTTTCGGGTCATTTACGAGTCGTTTTTGAGTCATTTATTAGTCTGTTTGGGAGTCTTTATGTAGACATTTATCAGTCGTTTGTGATTATTTTCCGAGTCATTTGCTGTCGTATTGCTAATCGTATTTGACTCTTGTATAAGTGTTTTTTCAATGGGTCTGCTAAGAGTTTTATTAACAAAAATAAAAAGACTTAATTCATTTAAGAATATTAACATTTATTTAAAATAAAAGAAAACATGTATTAAATAATAGTAATTAAAAAAAATTCAGTCCAGCTTAACATATACAAAAAAACTTAAAAAAATATTTTATACATTTTTCATTTGTACATTTAATATTAAAAAAATATATATATTTACGTCAATAAACATTTAAGTAAAATAAAAGGCTTAAAAAATATAAAATAATTAAATCTAATTTGTACGTTTTCTATCATCCTATCTTTAGCATGTACAAAATGCTTTTGCAGAACCACATTCATATCTTTGTCGGTGCTTTTATATTTAAGATGACATATATCTGAAACAAAAATATAGAGAATTTTCCTTTTTAATAACAGAATTATTAACCTACTTTTAATTGTAGTGATAAGAAAGCACTTTTCGCCGCTGGGCTTTGTGCTGGTCCCCTTCCAGCTATATAAGGATGCTAAGTCGTCAGAAAATAATTTTCGAACTGCAGCTCTTAAAAATTGTGCAGGTCCTTCACCGCCTGTCTTTGCAATATATTCTTTCTGAAAAATTTAATAGTTTTTAAAGAAATTTGTTTGACTTATATTGTTTAGTAAGTTGGTTGTTTGTTTTGATATTAACTATACTTACAAATTGTTTGAGCTTTTCTTCATTTTCCTGAACTAAAACGTCAAATGTATTTAACTCGTTTATACCATTAAATGGAAGTTTTTGCGCCTCTTTGAATTCATCAACCATTATATTGTCGCCGTGGACATATGTGCCTTCACCAACCTTTCTCTCAACAATACAACTAGGCGTTTTTAAAAGAGTTCTAGCGTCTTTGGGAACTTTAATATTGCATTTAATTAACAATAGTAGAAGTGCATTGCAACAAAGCTAACTTGAAATTGAATAGCCCATTTAGCCAGTCCTTCACACATATTAAATTCGTTTTCTTCACTTTCATCTGTATCACTTGAATAGTTAAAACTGTCACTATCAAAACTATTTTCATTAGAATTTTGGTTTGATTCTTCATATTCCTGTATGTTTTCTTCATTTTGATTTTGTATGCCCTTTTTACATTTATTTTTTGGCGAAATTAAATTTTCGGCTTCTTTTTAGCAAATCTTTTTATTTGTCTGACTGACATTGCCTTTTAATTTAATAACACTTTTTTATATTGTTTAATTCACCTTTTCAACTTTTATTTAAATTCACTTCCACTATTTAGTTAATCGATGTTAACACTTCAACGTAACTTTGTCAATAAACAAAAATTTTACGCATGATATTTTCTCCACGATACACAGAAATTGTCCCATTAACTTAAACAGCATAACAAGCAGTGTTTAATCATCTGTCTGCGCAAATTATGATCATTGACACACAAAATAATCACATTTCAAACTCCTGCATGAACTGTTTATGATCAAGCAGTTTTCAATATTCTAGGTGCGCAAAATATGTCATAAATAACGGATAATATACTCACATTTTAAACGCGTGGGTGATCGATTTGCGCTTTCTATACAATTTGTTATTGTATTTTAAATCAAGCACTTTTTAATCATAAACGCGATTCATTTTCAAGTCCTTTTTTAATCGTGTATGTGATTAATCAGTTTTTGATCATCAAAAGTACTCAAAGAAGACTCAGCAGGTGATTTTTGAAAAAACGATCTTCCAATTGCTATCTGGGATATGAAGGCCATTGAGCCCGGTCAAAGCCCCTGGAACATTGGTGCGGAAAGTTACCAAGAAAGGTTGTGTCTGGACGCTAAAAAACTTGTGTATTTGGATGATCTACTCATTGATTACGATTTCGGAACACATCTCGACCTTGATAGGCAGATATCGGAATTGTTGAACGATGGGAAACTCACTAGAAACGTGGCTAACTTGTGATATTTAGACTACACAGTAGGCGAGGGTAAGTTGAAACCTGACCTGGGGAATGTATCGGCAATTTTGTATTTGGAGATGAGGCTAAGGAGTCATTCCGGAATATGAAGCAGGCTCTTACCAGAAGAAATGCTTTAAGACAACACTTTCTTGAATTTCGGACAAAGGTTATGAAAAATATAAACAAACTAAAGGAAAAATTATGTACTGCTAATTTTGCCACTTCTTGACATTTGACTAGAGCAATTTCTTATGAACTTTTAATTGTGTATTACAATAAAAGTTTGGAAATTTAATAACAAAATCTTTTAATAATTTTAAAAAGGTGTAGTAAAGAATCACTATGATATCATAATGAAATCTAAAAACAATCTTAATAAAAGCAAATAATTTGCTTGATGCTAACCGGTAGTTTAACTACATACACAGTACAACACATGATTTGCACACTCAATTCTGAGAACAGTATGTGAAATTATACCCAAAAAGAATAATTTCTGCATCATTCGTTTTGTCTTCTTACCTGCCGAAATATTTTTAATATCGATTTGAAGTTAGTACTATCGTATAGGGGAATTTATCACGTTTTAGGCCCTGTTGTTTGACATAGCTCGACAGCCACTAGCCCGATTTAGTTGAAATAAATTTTAAAAAATATTGTTTTCCTATACAAGCAACAGTTTCCAAGTTAAAAATAAGTTTCCAATAAAAAATGAAGAATTTTTTTTAAATTCATAAAAAATACAAAACGGAAATAAGTTTCAAGTGTAGTTACTTTTTCGCAAAGTCACATAACATATGAGCAAAATGAGACAAAGATCATGAAAATCGATGCACGCGTTTCGCTTTTATTCGCAATTGAGTAAAGGGGGACTCAAGGCCCCCCAAAACCACGTTAGTAAATTACAGAAGTCGCTTTATGAGCTGAAACAGAGCTCCCGATGCTGGAACGAAAAGTTTAATGACTTCCTTCTACAGTTGGGATTTAAGCGGTCAATTCATGACTCATGTCTCTATACAATGTTTCAAGATAATTCAATTTTGTTCTTGCTTCTTTATGTTGACGATGTTTTAATTTCAGGGAATAATTTGCAAAACATAGAAAAGCTGAAAGAGTATCCAAGTAATGTTTTCAAAATGTCTGACTGTGGACCTCTAAAATATTATTTGCGAACAAAAATCGTTCAAATGGAATAATGAATTTAAGTCAGCATACTCACATTGAAAGGATTCTCCAAAAGTTCTCAATGAGTGATTGTGATCCAATGAAAACACCAATGGAGAAAGGTCTACATTTACCACAAGAAATCGAGGAGTTAACAGAGAAGTCCTACCGTGAAATGCTGGGTAGTTTGATGTATCTCATGCTAAGTGTTCGGTCAGATATTTGTTATCAAATAGAATATATGGGTAGATTTCAAAATAGTCCAGGTGATATACACTGGACAGCGTTGAAAAGGATTGTTCGCTACATCAAAGACTCTAAAGATTAAGAATTGGTTTATCGCGACGATTTAAATGATGACGAGCTTATTATGATGCGGATTGGGCATCTGATGGTACGGATCGGAAATCCGTCAGTGGTTTCGTGTTCAAAGTATTTGGTTGTAAAGTATCTTGGGGCAGCAAGAAACAAAGTGTTGTTGCCACGTCGTCTAGTGAAGCCGAATACATTGCCCTTAGTAACGCAGTTTCTGAAGGAATCTGGATTAGAGGAATCCTAATGGATCTTCAAATTCTCTCTGAAAGTAAGCCAATTGTCGTATATGAAGATAATAGGGTATGTATTGGCATTGTCAGAAATTCTGACAGCAAAAGATCAAAACACATTGATGTCAAGTACCACTTTATTCGAGTACCACTTTATTCGATTTATTCTAAAAGAATAATAAAGATCTTGCAAATACCAACGGATTTACAAGTAGCAGATATGTTCACTAATGCGTTGGATACGTGCAAGTTTCGCAATGAGCTACAATGAAAACGCAGTAATTGAGATGGCGTGTTGTTGTACATTGATTATTTGTACTTTGCTTATCAATGAAAAAGTTTGTATGTTTTCAATCGCATATGTTTTGAATTTATGTTTGTAAAAATATTTTCTGTAGAAATATGTTACTTCAATTTGTTTCTCCTTTAGTTAGTTCAATAGTTAATAAAGAATTTTATAAAAAACAATTCCACTGCGTACGAACTCTGTGCATATTACAAGAAGTCCATTGTCACATTTTAGGAGGTTGAGACTTATCGTAGGAAGGCAATAAACTTTCCCCTTACACCATGTGACCACTCTAATGTCCAAAATTATACACGCACCCCAAACTTCCCCGCGATACGCGGAAACGATGTAGCAGAACCACCTCACTTCTACACAGTATACTTCGCCCTATATAAGCTTTATGTTTAACAAAATAATATTCAAAAAACAAGATTTTTTCATTGATCCGTTTTGCAGAGAATCCCACATATGTATGTACATAAAATGTATTGAGTTATTCTAAAACAAGAATACAAATATGTATTTAAAGTTCTTTCAAGGGTTGGCTGTAAAATCTAAAATTGTGAAAAGTGTCTTTAGACAAATTCGCGTAACTTTTGATTTGTTTTATTTATTTAAATTTATAATTCAAATGCATATGTATGTACATAGGCTTCATAAAATGAGTTATTCTAAAACAAGAATACAAATTTGTATTTAAAGTTCTTTCAAGGGTTGGTTTTTTGATTTTCTCGCGATCTAGCCAACGGACCCGGCTGATTTTTTGTTTGTTTATTAAGAACCAATTTTTTGACTTTACAGACACCATTTATCCTATTTTAGCCTAATAACTGGGGAAGCAAAATGATATTAACGGCGAAATGATGGAATTTGATAGTACGATATACCATAAATGTATAAAAATGCTGAAAAATGTTTTAAACAATTACAACCTTCGGTTATATGTTGCTCCAATTTTGAACTATTATATTTATATTTTTTTATGTTCATATCCACTTTTGCAGTCACAAACTAACGTGTGATTTGATAGCCAAATCAGAAAAATGTGAAAAAAATGGTTTTAGGAAAAAAATTTCTTCTCCAAATTTATATGACAGATGACATCCAAATCTGAGAATAGTTTGACATCAAAAACTAATTTTCGATATATTCATATGAATATAAGCCCTCGAAATGCAAATGGAACCGCGAGTTTTGGTTTTTTGCACATGCAAAAAAATCACAAATCAAAATGTCATAAAAATCATTTTTAGCATCTTTCCCGTGAAAATGAATATTTCGCAAATATACCTAATTTGTATTTATTTACCGTTCTGGAACTTCAAAATTCACATTTGGCTTTTAAAACAAAAACTACAAGTTATAAAATTTAATAACACTATTTATTGTTGTACATTAAAAATTGAAATTGCTTTTAAATCCGTCCCAAGTAGCTCAACATTCTTGCGATGCGTTCTCATATGATGTGAAAGACCTATCTTATTTTTGTAGGTTTTTCCACACAACGTGCATATATGATTTCGACCTTCTTCGTGCGTGAATTCGTGCTGTTTTAATGTTTTCCTCAATTTAAATGCTTTGTCACATATTTTGCATACGAAAGTCCGTACATTTGTATGCGACCTCATATGATCATTCATTCGGTCCTTTGCATAGAAACCTTTGGAACAAATTGGACACTTGTGTAAATATTGTTTATTGTGGCGTCTCTTATGAGAGCTAAGTTCTTGGCTATACCGAAATGAAACTCCACAAACTTCGCAACAATAAGGGGTATCGCCGGTATGACTACGCCTATGAATATTCAAATCTGCAAGCCTCATAAACTTTTTACCACATTCGTTGCATTCTTCCTTCAGATCTTGCATGTGTCGTTTGGCGTGGAACGTATATGCTCCAGTCGTTTTGTATTCCTTATTGCACAGAGAACACCTTAATGTCTCTAAACCATCATGTTGGGAATTATGTATTTTAAGAATTAGATTACTTTGAAATTCTCGTCTGCACTCAGAACATTTGAAGGGTGGCACGTGATCGAAGAGGAATAGCATGTCTTCGTAGAATTCACATCTGTATTCTGATTTATTTGACATATTGCTGCGCTTTTCGCGGGCACAATGTATATGGACATTGTATATATATCTCTTTAGGCTGTTTTGATTCGTTTCTAAACCCATTTCCAATTCTATGACTGTCTGCATTTCTTCAAGAGCTTCCAGGCGCTTATTTGTGCAAACGTGTTCTATTAAATTTGTGTTCCAAAGATGTGGAAATCTTTTATAAATATCCAATATTTGTACTATTTGTTCCGGTGCCAATTCTTTTTGATGCGAGTCAAAATATGTAATTGATTTGATTTGCATAAAAGGTCTCAAGAACTCCAAATGTTCTGAAAAATACATAGGTGTGATTATTTTTCTTTGTTTTGAACCATATTTTTCTTTTGGATCATAACGATTCAGTTGGCTCCTATACTCAGCACGTAGATGTCTTATTACTGCTGTCACTTGATCACGAGTGATTTCTAGATTTATTTGTTCTTTCATTTGTGTCGCAATTTTCTGAAAATAGTTTGGACGTTCTTTTGGCCTGATTTTAGAAGAGAGATTACTGTTCCATAGATAAGGTTGATTTTTATACGCGGATATTAAAGTGGTGACATTTTTCTCGGATTTTATGAAATTTTGGACAAAAGCAGAGGCTTTCTTCTTTCCTGATTTGAAGGTCTGAAAGTAAAAATAGTAGGTAATTTAATATAACATGAAATAAGATGGGTGAAACTACATTTATTATATGGAGGGCTTATATTCAAAAGTGGCTATGAACAAAAACACAACTTTTGTATTTGCATCACACATCCAACAAACTTTCATGCCATATTTAGCTGCTTGCGATGGAATATATTTAGTGAAACGTGTACGTCCACGATACGGGAACAGTTTTTCATCCACAATCTAATTAGTCCCTGGGATGATGACTCCAAGGCAGCTAATTTGCTCAATGCTTGTCGCGCAGATCGGGTTTTACTATTATCAAACCGGATGAAACGAACATCAAACACAGAAACGATTCCACGATATCAGTGGTCCAGTTTTTAACTTTGAACGACAAATTTACACTACTAAATTACTTTAATCGATAAAAATGTTTTTTTTTTTTGTAATTTGTTTGCCGCAAAAATGAAATGTTGGCAATGTTGTGTAGAAAAAATTTTCAGGGATGTACACATCGAATTTCAAGATTGCAGCTACATCCATCAGAATGATACCATTTTTATCCCTTTTTTCAAAAAGTGGATATTGCGTTAGTAAAAAAATAAAAGTTTGATATTTTTGGAAAATATTCATTTTCGCGAGAAATATGTCTAACATTATTTTCATGCATGACATTTTTGTTGTTTGATTTTCTCGCGAACGGATCCGACTGAATTTTTGTTTATGTATTAAGAGCCAATGTCGCTTGTAACATATATGGGTATCTCCCAGTAGCCCGGACGCGACATTCGCACGCCTTAAACTACACCAAAAACAAGAAAGAAACTGAAAAAGTCGATCAGCCTTTTTAGTGTTCTAAAGCGCTTAGAGAGTACTACATTTTGAAAATATATCGTCAGGATTTAGTACAAATTAGTACAAAATTATAAACAATTTTACACGGAAACGGGCGCGACAAAAAACAGAAGTACTTTTGAAGGCCTTACACAAATATACAAAGTTCAGCGATTTTTTGAGATCTTTGTTTTTCCATATATACATGTAAATGAAGCTTTAATGATATATTTTGTTCGTAGATTTATGAAATATAAGAATTATCTCTTAAATTTTTTAAATTAGGTACAGCAGGAATACGGAGGCGACAGAACGGACGGGACAAAAATTTCCACTCGTAGTAAAAAAATTTAGTAATTTTCGTTATAACACTTCAACTTTTAATAAAAATAAAAGAGAACAAGTTAACTTCAAGTTTCATAATTAAAAAGCTGTCGAAATAAGGAAAAAATAAAGTTAAAAGCTATTAGTGTGGTCTGATTTCTTTTTTTGGTAGATGCCCATATGTAGTCAGTCGCAAAAATCGCTGCAATTGTTGAAAAATCTAAAATTCGCGGTTGCGGTTCCAAGAATCTGAAACTTTTCTGACACAAATATTCCCCATGAAGTCAGCAATCACATGCCAACGAAATATTTTGGTATTCTCAATATAATAAAAAGTTACTATTTTAGCCTAATAAAGATAATAATCAAAATGCTATTAACGCGAAATGATGAATTTGATAGTACGATATACCCTAAATCTAGAATTGTATTTTAAACAAAATCGCTGTAGCAAATTACAACCTTCGGTTACATGCTGCTCCATTTTTTAACTTTTTATTTATATTATTTTTATGTTCATAACCACTTTTGCAGTCACAGACTAACGTGTGAGTTGATAGCCAAATCAGAAAATTTTGAAAAAAGTGGCTTTAAGAAAAAAAATTCTTCTCCAAATTTAAATGACAGATGACATCCACATCTGAGAATAGTTTGGCATCAAAAACTCATTTTCGAGAAAATGGTTCATAGCCACTTTTGAATATAAGCTATCGATATTATGGCTGTAGCGAATCCAGCCAACCCAATTTTCACAAGCCTTGGTGACGGTTTCTGGTTCGAACAATGTGACGTCTTTGTGAAAAACGCGCATCAGGCTGGTTCATGAAATGAGTCGCACACACGGCTAAGGTAGCCACACGGAGAATCTTGTCCACTAGCATGAAAATCTCACCATAGGGCTGAGCTGACGGCCTACAAATATGTAGGTTAGCTGTGATTGAAAAGCAATCTCAAGTGCCCGATAAAGAATCTGCGACATGGTGAACAGATGCTGCCATAAACAAGGAACCCCCAAAAGGGGATCATTCAAGAGAATGGCAATTAGGAGGGTGATGCCACCGTAGAACCCCTAATCAAAAACCAAGAAGCGTTTTACCCCAGTAGGGGCGGTGCAGAGTTATTAGCTATGCCTGAACTAGACGAAACAATAGTTAAGTCTATGCGTAAAGCTTGCGGAGGCACTCAAATTGCTAAAATAAGCCTCCCAACAGAAGCTACAAGCAGGGCTGTGCGCAGGGGGGGGGTTCAAACCCCCCCAGAGAGGTTTCGAACATATACTTTTTAAAACCTTCTAGGCTTTCTAAAGCAATAAAATATAGAATTTTTAAGGTCTTTTTAAAATAACTCGTCTGAAATGGTAATTTTGCAGTAAAATCATGAATACACGAAAATTACATAAAAAATCGTGAATTTCGGACAGAGGTTATGGAAAATACAAACAAACTAAACGAATTGTGCCAATTTCAAGATTGTGTAATGCTAATTTCGCTAATGGACACCAAATTGTTCGGAAAGTTTCATTTTAATTAACCGATACCACTTCTTGTCATTCGACTAGAGCTTTATCTTATGAACTTTTAATTGTGTACTGCAATAAAAGTTTGGAAATTTAATAACAAAATCGTTTAGTAATTTTAAAACAGTGTAGATAAGAATCACTATGATATCATAATGAAATATTCTTAATAAAAGCAAACAATTTCCTTGATGCTTGTAGAGCTCTAAGATGTAACATTTGCGATTGGACATTTTTATGGAGCTGTATCTAAATCTGAAACGATGTGTCCTATTTTCATCACAGATGCAACAACTACGGTTTCTGTTACTCCCAATGTTTTGGGAGTTTGCAATTATAATACAAATCCATTTCGACAAACGTAGAAAACTGTTTGATATACATAAACTTATTTCTCTTTGTTAATTTACAACAACTGATGACATCTTTAAACTCCAAAACGATGTTCACGTGTCTAAAATTTCGATTCTACGAAATGCATTTTTTGTCTGCGTGTAGGTCTCTATTTTAAAATCTACTTTAAAGTTGCGAAACAATAAGAAATGAGTTTTAACTTACTAAATGTTTTGTTGTATTTCTCACTTATGTCAAATATTTTTGAAAGTAAGAAGTAAGAAGTATTTTTCAAAAGAGAGACAACAAATTCAGTAACTTGGATCTACGTAGGAAAACGAAACTCTAAAATACCAATTATTTGTTTTTTTTGGAATTAAAATTTCTAGTTGTTTCTTCTTGCATTTCATCGAATACAAAAAAACTATATTTGTTATTCGAATTTATACATATTTAGGATTATAAAAATGAAGAAACATTTCCAAATATTTTTTATTTAATCGGAATATGCGTATAAAGATTTTGAGTGAACATCCTGTTACTCATGTCCTATATAAATTAAAAACCCCAAAACTGTTTAGACATCCATATCCATACTTTGTCAAAAAACATATCCAATCATAGAAAAAATGCGGGACTGAAGAGTTTATCGCCGAGGAATTTGATCGTTTGTGTAATATTTCTTCAAAATATGAACTATGAACAATTTTCTCGAAAATGAGTTTTTGATGCCAAACTATTCTCAGATCTGTCATATAAATTTGGAAAAGATTTTTTTCTAAAGCCATTTTTTTAATTTTCTGATTTGGCTATCCCCTCACACGTAAGTTTGTGACTGCATAAGTGGCAATGAACATAAATATAATAGAAATAAAATAGTTCAACAATGGAGCAGCATAAAACCGAACATTTTTCTAGATTTAGGGCATATCGTACTATCAAATTCCATAATTTTCTTTCTATCAAATTCCTTTTTAGATTAAACTGTAGAAGAATGATTAATAATTTCTCTTCAAATTAAGGAGAAAATCAGTTTTTTCGCTCTCCTGAAAAGTTATGTTTTGGTTCATAGCCGCTTATGAATATGAGCCCTCGATATGTATGTATGTAATTTCAAGCAACTATTTAAAAAAAGTTCTACACTAAGAGAACAAATCTGTTAATAAAAACGATTGTCTGCTGCCTATCAGCAGACATTTTTCTGCTATTACTGCTGTTTTTTGACATTACAGCAGTTTTCTCCTGCTAAAGAGTTTGCAGTCTGCTAAAATTGGTTGTTGTTAATTAAAATATAAAAATAGATAAGCGTTCATAAGCGAGTTTAGCTCGAATTTTCTTTTATATTAGCTTGGGACAATATGCGTATCATATACATATATTGCTAAAAACAGCAAACAGCAGTTTACCATCTCAGCAGATACAAATCTGCTGTCTCTTTTTTAACAGCAGAAAATCTGATCTTTCAGTAGTCTTTCTGCTTTCCTTTAATGACATATTCCTTTGAGTGTACTGATAGATGGATTACTGAAATGCAATTTTGCCGACAATGTCTGTCGGACGAATGTATCAAAATATTTCTCGAAGATCCTGGCAATAAAATATGAGTGGTTTCCAAACGCTCCAGTAAAAATTTCCTAAAAAGTTGGAAAATTAACAGTGTATGTGTAAAGTTTCCTTCTTTCAAAGCCATAGTAAATAGTTCATTTACTAGAAAAAGGGTAGTAGATTTACTTAAAAACATTTCTTTGGATCTGATAAAAAATTCTTACAATTGAGTAAATTCAAACTTTGTTTTAAGTGAGAAAAAAATCTGAAATTTTTTGTATGGAAAAATTCCATTTAGGAAATTTTAACGTAAAAATGAGTTTTTTTTTCTAAAATGAAGCTAAAATGTTTACTGAAATTTATACCGAGTTCTTCATACATTTAAGTATTAATGAACTTATAAAAAACATTTGAAATTGTTTAAAAAAATAGTGAATATTAATCAAAGAAGCAATTCTCGTTTGTTTGCAGAGACTTTTTAAATACTTTATGAATTATTCTAAACAACCACTGCGAAGGCGCCTATCTTGCCTTCGCAACAATCATGGAGTAATAGCTCAACTCCTTATGGCAGAGGTATCATGCAACTTTTGAGAAATATTTCATGTTGTCATTTTTTGTATCAGTTTTGTATACTCTGAAGCAAAACTATTTGTTTGATTTTTTTAGTTAAATTGAACTTTTTTTAATTGGAAAATAAAATTTTTCTCAGTTTAAGTAAAAATTTACTCGTTTTGAGGAAAAAAATCAGCAAAATTGTCCTCAGTTTTAGTAAATATTTACTAAGTTTTAGGAAAATGTTGCTTAAATTTAGTAAAAAATTACTAGGTTTTAGGAAAAATTTACTTAGTAAAAATGTACTTGATTTCCTAAATTTTAGTTAATTTTAACTCATTATAGGGTCAACTTTTTTATGAGTGTAGTTGAAAACCCCCCCCAGGGAAAAATCCTGCGCACGGGCCTGGCTACAAGGAGAGCTCTTAAGCTCAGATTAAAGTTGCATGGTCTATATGCCACACCTACATACCAACCAATTGCTACATATGCCTAGAGTTCGACCATTTTTCCAAATCATGTAAAGCAGAAACAGATCGATCTTACCTACGCCTAAAATGTGGCTTGCGAGGCCATATCGCGAAAAACTGCAGCCTACCTATCTACCAAGTGCTACAGATGCTTAGAGTCCGACCAGTCTTACAAATCATGTAAAGCAGAAACAGATCGATCTTACCTATGTCCAAAATGTGGCTTGCAAGGCCATATCGCGAAAATCTGCAACGGTGATTCGTGTTGCATGCTGTGCAAAGACAGGGAATAATAACCTGAAAGTGTTTAATACTTCAAAAGGCGTTTAGTACCTTCTAGTCTGGTATTAATTCGTGTAGTTGTGAAAAAATGTGCGGCACAGAAAAGTGGTGTGGCACAGTTTATTTATTTAAGTTGGTGCATATATTTTACTAATCATGGAAATATATAATAAACCTTGTGCCATTCCATGCCAAGCGGCCCGAGTTGTTACATCAATACCTTGGGTTTCTTCAAAAGTTTTTGTATACAGTGAACTCTCGGTAATGTCAACTTCCACTATAGTGAACTATCCACTAAAATGAACACTTATTTCTTTGTATGAACTCTCTAAATAGTGAACAAAGTTTAATGGCTCTAAGTAGTGAACAACATTTACAGTGAATTTTTGGTTGTTTATTTACTAATTGTTTTATTTCAATGAGAGTCAGCTATGATGTCTAAGGACAAGCGGAAGTTTTTAATCATGGAATGGGAAATTCGGCAAATCGAATGTTACAGCATCATCACAATTTGTTCCATTCTGCGAAAATCCTTTAAAGTCTTTTATTTATTTATTTTGTACAAATGCATTTGGATCCCTTAAAATCAAACTCCCTCTGGGAGTAGAGAACTCCGCAACATCTTCTCGGAGATTATTCATACGGGAAAAAGTAGATTCCATGGGGCGCTTCTTCTGACTTATGTCAGACATACATAATTATTCAGAACTCGATTAGAGTGTACAAACGTGATCGGTGGGCTAACTACCTAAGTAGCATCCGTTACCGATGACTGCTGCAAGGCGGGCATCTTGACGGATACTGTTCAAGGAGAACCATCCGCCTCTGATGATGAAGTACTTTTTCTGATAACAGGACCCCAGTGGTGGAGTATTTTATAAACTTCACTGTTGATGGGACTATAGGTTTAGATGACAGTAAACTCACTTATTGTACATGCGGATGTAAGGGCAGCCTTGCAAACAAGCAAAACCGCAGGCCCGGACGGCGTTCCTGAGATTGTGTTAAGGCGACGAACGGTGGTATCTGTTCATTTTTGGCAGTGCTCTTCAACCCCTGTTTCAACTGCGATACTTTCCGTTTGCTTAGTCATTAAAGCGAGAAGTGGGAGTTAAAGACCGATATTTTTATCGTCTTTGTCAAGCTACTTTATACCAGCCAGCCTAAGAGTCACTCTAGATGATAGGGAAATTCTTTCTGATAACCAGTTTGAATTACGACGGGGTCTTTAGACGTAGGAGACGGATTACGATAACTGCTAGCTTATATTCTAGGGATCTTGATAGTGTAAGGCATGATGCTATTACCTATAACTAGTTTTTTCACCTATTTTTCTAGGTGAAAATTCTATTAATTATTTTAGTAAATTTTCAATCAATGTTCAATTTTTCTCGTGAAGTCTAGTCAGTCTATGGCGCAATGATAAATTACGTGTGATTACGTGAGCGTTTGGAATCTATTCATATTTTATTACCAGTTTCTTCGAGAAATATTTTGATATATTCGTCCGACAGACATCGTAATCCATCTATCAGTACATTTAAAGGAATTTGTCAGTAAAAGAAAGCAGAAAGTCTACAGAAAGAGCAGCTTTTCTGCTGAAATGGCAAACAGCACTATAGAAAAAACTTTAAGCATATGTACAGAACCATGTTATACATGTTAACAACACTTTTTATACCCTCCACTAGGGTTCGACGTCCTAAGATATGGCAACTGTACATTCCTTACTTCTTAAACTCTTAATAACATCACTATGAAATTTTATCAGTGCATCCACTGTCGAATGAATACGCTTTTATACCCTACACCACAGGGTATGTCTTTGTGCATTTGTTTGTAACATCCAAAAGAAAGCGAGATAGACCCTTTATTAAGTATACCGATAGGCTTAGAATCACTTTTTGAAACGATTTAGCCATGTCCGTCTGTCTGTCCGTCCGTCCATCTATTCTTGTAATCAAAGTACAGGTCGCAATAATTGGCACAAGTGAGTTTTGCGAACCAAGGACGAATCCTATTTAATTTGAAGTAAATCGGTTCAGATTTAGATATACCCTCCATACAAATGTTGCTCCTGATTTGACTTTTTCCACATATATTAACCGATTTTCGTTATATTTGGCACAGTACCTTATAATTCAACTGGATACATCTGTGGTGAAATTAGGTCAGATCGGTTCAAATTTAGAAATTTACCCTCCATACAAACTTTGCACTCGATTTGACTTTTTCCACTCCAGAGACCACATATTTTAACCGATTTTCTTCAAATTTGGCACACTACCTTATAATTGAAGTGAAAAAATCTGTGGTGAAAGTGGGCAAGATCAGTTCAGATTTAGATATAGCTTCCATACTAATTTCACAAAAATCGTTCCCGATATCACTTTTCCCCGATTGTCTTTTTAATGGTGCGCATATTGTCCCAAGCTAACATAAAAGGAAATTCGAGCTAAACTCGTTTATGAACGCTTATCTATTTTTATATTTTAATTAACAGCAGCCAATTTTAGCAGACTGCAAACTCTTTAGCAGTGATGTAAGATTGCAGACGTGTCTGCGGATAGGCAGCAGACAAACACTGCTTTTATTAACAGACTTGTTCTCTAAGTGTAGAACTTATTTTTTTTTTTCAAATAGTTGCTTGAAATTAGATACATACATATATATTATGAAAAAAACGGCGCTATGATAAGTGCAGAAAATTGGATATGCTTGTTGACAAAGTATGGGTCTAAATATGATGTCTAATGAGGACATTTATACAGGACATGAGTATCAGGATGTTTACTCAAAATCTTTATACTCATATTTCGATTAAATAAAAAATATTTGGAAATGTTTCTTCATTTTTATAATATTAAATATGTATGTATAAATTCGAATAACAAATACAGTTTTTTGTACTCGATGACATTCAAGAAGAAGCACCTACAAATTTTAATTAAAAAAAAAATAATTTTATTTAAGAGTTTCGCCTTCCTACATAGATCCAAGTTACTGGATTTGTTGTTACTCTTTTAAATACCACTTGTTACACATATACAGAAATAAAAAATATTAACTCTGAAAAATATTTGACAAAAGTGAGAAATATGACAAAAATTTTTAGTAAGTTAAAACTCATTTCTTATTGCTTCGCAACTTTAAAGTAGATTTTAAAATAGAGACCTACACCTAGAGAAAAATGCATTACGTAGAAACGAAATTTTAGACACGTGAACATCGTTTTTGATTTTCTTTTGTGAAAAAATTAGTTTGTTTGCGGTAAACATGTCATCACTTGTTGTAAATGAACAAAGAGAAATATGTTTATATCAAACTGTTCTTCGTTTGTCGAAATGGATTTGTATTATCAGTACAAACTCCCAAAACATTTAGCAGTAACAGAAACCGTTGTTGTTGCATATGTGATGAAAATAGGTCACATCGGTTCAAATTTAGATACAGTTCCATAAAAATGTCGCATCGCAAATGTTATTTTATTTAAAAATTAAAGTATTGCACTTTCTATTGTATAAGTAAAAATGTCTATATAAAAAAGGTTAGGTTTTCGCAGAAACGAAGAATTTCGTCTCACCAATAGATTTTTACATAATTATTAATTTAGAGGTAAATTACTTTTCAATAATTTCATTCTATCTAGATAGTTAAGCTACGGTTTAGAATATGGGACGAAATAATATTTTAAATTGATATTATTATGTCGTTGTCGAAAATTGTACATGATACCGACATTTACACTCGTAATAAGGCTGATTATAGAGGACCATTTTGATTGTTTTTTTTCGAACGGTACCAACGCCTCTCACTCCCGCCCCTTCCGACAGAGAGGGCCACGTCCCGATACGTAGGGACAGCGTACACACCGCATCCCGAACCATGGCGGCTAAGCGGTAGAGAGTATATTTGCGAGAGAGTATATTTGAGTATACGAACACGAGCATCGTCGTTACCGTCTTCATGCTGTAATGTAATATCAATTGTGGTCACTGTTGAAAAACTAGAGAACAAAGGAAAAATCATTTTAAACATAGAAACTTTTATTGCGCATTCAAAATTTAAGTACAATTTAATTCAGACTCCGGTAATTCGACATTTCTGCGATGGGTTCTCATGTGGTGTGAAAGTCCTATTTTGTTCTTGTAAGTTTTGCCACACAACGTACATAAGTGATTACGACCTTCTTCGTGCGTATATTGGTGTTGCCGCAAAGTTGTCCAGATTTTAAATGCTTTGCCACATATTTTACACACGAAATCTCGTATATTTGTATGTGATCTCATATGTTTGTCCATTTGGCACTTTGTGTAGAAACCTTTGAAACAAATCGAACATTTGTGAGAATACTGTTTCTCGTGGCGTCTCTTGTGTAAGGAAAATTCTTGGATAAAACGAAATGAAGCCCCACATACTTCACAACAGTACGGGGTATCGCCTGTGTGGATTCGTTTGTGAACTTTTAATTCGGCTAGCCTCAAAAATTTCTTACCGCACTCGTTGCATTCTTCTTTCAGATCTTTCATGTGTCGTTTGGCGTGGAACGTATATGCAACGGCCTTTTTAAATTCCTTATTGCACAAAGAGCACTTTAAGGGCATCAAACCATCATGTTGAGAGTTGTGTATTTTTAGAGTCAGTGGGCTTTGAAATTCTTGACCGCACTCAGAACATTTAAAGGGTGCCACATGATCTAAAAGAAATACCATGTGCTTGTAGAATTCACAATTGTCTTCTGTTCCGTTTTCGTTGTTCATAGTGCGACGCTTTTCTCGGGCGACATGGATGCGAACACTGTATATATACTTCTTTAGGCTATTTGGATTGGTTTTCAAACCCATCTCCGACTCTATGACTCTCTGCATTTGTTCAAAAGCTTCCAGGCGTTTATTTGTGCAAACATTTTCTATTAAATTTGTGTTCCAAAGATGTGGAAACCTTTTATAAATATCCAATATATGCACAATTTGTTGTGGTCCCAATTCGGAATGAAGAGAATCGAAATTAGTAATTGAATTGATTTCCATAAACGGACGTAAAAAGTGCAAATGTTCAAAGAAGCACATGGACGAGATAATTTTTCTTTGCTTTGATCCATATTTTTCTTTTGGGACATAACGATTCAATTTATCCCTATATTCACGACGTAGACGACTAATTACTGCTGCCACTTGATTGGTTGTGATTTGTACATCTATTTGTTCTTCGATTTGTTTTTGAATTTTTTGTAAATACTTTGGGCGGTCTTCAGCTCTAATTTGAGTTGAATGATAAGAGTTCCACAGCTGAGGTTGGGTTTTATATGCATATATTAAAGTCGTGACGTTTTTATCAGATTTCATAAAATTACGCACAAATGCGGATGTTTTTCCCTTTCCTGATTCCAAAGACTGAAAATAGAAAAATGAGAAAATAATGTCATGCTTATATTAGAGACTAGTAAATCGTCAGCTCAAAATAGTTTGACCCTATATTCAAAAACTCTGTTTCGAAAAAAACACTCCAAACTATAACCAGTAAGGAAAGGCTAAAGTCGGGCGGGGCCGACTATATGATACACTCCACTTTCTATCAGAATACAATTCAATTCGGAAAAAAGTGGAAACGGGAAGAATTTTTGAATGTTTCCTAATCATAGGCTAATATGTCCTGCTTCAATTTGTCAAATAGAGAAGAATATTTGTATCAGGGCTGTATCCAAACATGGAATGAAGTGACCCATTTCACAATAGGTTCTTCCAGTTCTCAATTTGAAGTAATTCGGTGAAAATTTCGTGGTTTCTGGGGCAGAAAAATCAAGCCGGAAGCGAAATTTGTATACTATATATAAATCTGAACCAATCTGACTCTTTTTCATCCTGGGTGTTTCTCATGGAAATATAAGATATTTTGCCAAATTTGAAGAAAATCTTTTAAAATATGTGGTTTCTACAGCAGAAAAAGTCAAATCGGGAGTGAAATTCGTATGGGGGCTATATTTAAATCTGAACCGATCTGGCTCATTTTCACCGTGGGTGTTTCTAGTTGAAATGTAAGATGTTTTGCCAATTTTGAAGAACATCTGTTAAAATATGTGGTTTCTACAGCAGAAAAAGTCAAATCGGGAGTGAAATTCGTATGGGGGCTATATCTAAATCTGAACCGATCTGGCTAATTTTCACCGTGGATGTTTCTAGTTGAAATGTAAGATGTTTGGCCAATTTTGAAGAACATCTGTTAAAATATGTGGTTTCTACAGCAGAAAAAGGCAAATCGGGAGTGAAATTCGTATGGGGGCTATATCTAAATCTGAACCGATCTGGCTCATTTTCACCGTGGGTGTTTCTAGTTGAAATGTAAGATGTATTGCCAATTTTGAAGAACATCTGTTAAAATATGTGGTTTCTACAGCAGAAAAAGTCAAATCGGGAGTGAAATTCGTATGGGGGCTATATCTAAATCTGAACCGATCTGGAATATTTTCACCGTGGGTGTTTCTAGCTGATATATAAGATGTTTTGCCAATTTTGAAGAACATCTGTTAAAATATGTGGTTTCTACAGCAGAAAAAGTCAAATCGGGAGTGAAATTCGTATGGGGGCTATATCTAAATCTGAACCGATCTGGAATATTTTCACCGTGGGTGTTTCTAGCTGATATATAAGATGTTTTGCCAATTTTGAAGAACATCTGTTAAAATATGTGGTTTCTACAGCAGAAAAAGTCAAATCGGGAGTGAAATTCGTATGGGGGCTATATCTAAATCTGAACCGATTTTCTTCAAATTAAATACCGTTCGTCCTTATCCCAAAAAACATTGTTGTGCAAAGTTTCATTTGGTTCTGGCTGCGATTGCGACCTATACTTTGATTACAAGAATAGATGGACAGACGGACGGACGGACATTGTTAAATCGATTCAAAAAGTGATTCTAAGTCGATCGGTATAATTAACAATGGGTCTATCTCGCTTCTTTTTGGGTGTTACAAACAAATGCACAAATACATAATACTCTCGTGGAGTGTATAAAAAATAGAGTAATACCATTCCATTCGGAATGGTGTAAAAGTGGTGAAAACAACATTAAAATAGTGATTGGGGTTGCGGTGGGGTTTAATAAAAAATTATTTACCGCTCTTGCGATATAAGATGTATAGATTACTGTATTAGAGAGAGCTAACAATGAAAAGTTCCTTCAATCTTCCAAACTATTCTGAGCTGATGAAATGTGTAATTAAATCACTATTGCCATTGAATTCATGTATAAGGGAAATGCGAGTAGAACGATCATATGATAACAGTTGAATCGATGTACTTTTCCTAGAGATTAAAATATGTACAATTAACATTCTTTAATATTCGAAGCTACTTGTGCATTTCCACATAAATTCAATCACAATAGACCGCAAATTCAATCACATTTTTAATCTCTTATTGGCATATCATTAGTTTCTTCGACATATGTAAATACAATTATCAGGCTTTAGAAGTAGGTGTTCGCAAACGAATTAAATCACTATTGTTATTGAATTGATAAGCAAAATACAAGTAAAAGGATCATATGTCAGCAGTTTGCTCCATGTACTTTCCCTAGAGATTAAAGTACATTTAACTTAAAAGTTTTCACAATACCCCCCCCCCATTAATGAACTAATATCGTCATAATTATATTTATAAACGAAGTAAAATTAAAAATTTTACTTTCATCTTAATATCAATTGATTTAATTGTTGAAAAGGAATGCAAATCCATAAAATTTAGTAGTCCTCATGATAAATGTAACATAAATATAATAAAGCAAATTCAAATTGAATCAGTATCTTCTTCTCATTTTCATAACTTTTATCTAATTTTTCACTATTAATAATTCATATACTTACCATAATATTAATTTCCATATCAAATATACCATAATATTTTTCATTTGAAAAATATCACTAGAAATATTTGTTAAAATTCAGTGTTTTTGTTTTTTTCGTTATTTTAACGTGTTTTCTAATCCAAAAACCACATAATAATATAAGAACTGCAAGGGGTCTGTCCAACTGCAATGGGTCGAATTATATATTTCATGTACACCGGACACATACGTGCCACTGAAGTGACCGTGTGTCAGTTGCTGCCCGCTGCTACAATGTTCCAAATGTTATCAGTGCTTGCTGTGCGTTTTTGGATCCCACTAATGCCATAGGAATAGCAAGCTTTGCCGAACAGCATGGTTGCACGGAGCTGCAAAAGAAGGCCAATCATTTTATTTTACGCAGGTGTGCCAAGAGGAAGAATTTCTCCAACTATCAGCGTATCAATTAATTGCGTTAATACGTCGTGGTGAACTCAATGTCCAGTGTGAAAGGGAAGTTTATAATGCCATCCTCTTCTTCCAATACGATGAAGAGAATCGTTATCCAAGAATGGAGCATATTCTTTGTTCGGTTCGTTGTCAATTTCTGACGCCCACATTTTTGCGATAGCAAATGAAGAACTGCGATGTTTTGCGTAAAGTGCCCGCATGTCGAGAGTACTTAGCCAAAATCTTCAAAGACTTGACTTTGCACAAACGACCGGTAGTTAAGGAACGCAAACCAAATACAACCCGCATGATATTTGTTGCTGGCGGTTTCTTTCGTCAGTCACTCCATATCTTCGAGGCCTATAATGTGGATGACAAGACGTGGACAACTCTGCCCAGTTTACGAATATCACGTTCAGGCTTAAAGGTATTTTCTACGCAGTTGGCGGTAGAAATAATTCCATAGGCTCTTCGTATGACTCCGATTGGGTGGATCGCTATAATGCTTTAACTGAAAAATGGAGACCATGTGCACCGATGTCTGTGCCACGACATCGTGCCGGCGTTGCTGTTATGGATGAACTAATGTATACAGTAGGCGGCTCCGCCGGTTCCGAATATTACAGTACAGTAGAATATTACGACAAACGCTTGGATGTTAGTGTGGTGGGTGTGAATCGGTTTTTGTATGCTGTGGGAGGTTTTAATGGCACCGAACACAACTATACGGACATGTCAAGAAAACTAGACATTGTTGTCAAAGCCGCAGCAAGGGAAGTATATAAAACGTGGACAACTTTTGGTACTTAAATAGCATTATAAAGAGATCAGACAGGTCCGCTAAGGAAGCATTTGGTCGATTGGCGAACCTTTGGAAGTCAACACCACTGTCGACGAATGTCAAAATCAGCTCAGACGTCAAGTCAAATTAAATACCTATTGAGCGTGAAATAAGAACACAAAAGTGAAACTGAATTGGACATACACTACGTAAGCCCCATGACGATATAGTCTGAACTGCAATAGACTGGAACCACAACGTAACCGTCAAAGAGGAAGGCCCGATCACACATGAAGGAGACAGATCGACAAAGAAGTTGCCAAGACGAAATCTGGTGTTTGATAAAGAATATAGCAATGGATAGATAAAACTGGAGATCATTTGTTGAGCTCCTATGCTCCCCATAGGATCGAAGGGCTTATATTCATAAGTGGCTATGAACAAAAACACAACTTTTCAGAGGAAAAAAAAGGATTTTCCCCTTAATTTTAAGAGTAATTATGAATCATTCTTCTACAGTTTAATCTAAAGAGGATTACTAATTGCTACGATTAAAAAGTTTTCGAAATTTTTTCACCGTTTTATGGTTCATAGCCACTTTTGCACGTTTAAAATTGAGCACTATGAATTTTGAAATAAGCACATAACCATTTATGCCAATATATACAAATACGATTTTTTCTAAACTCGATAACGTTTTTCATGAAATCTTGGCAATGTTGTATAGAAAACGCGGGATGTACACAGCGAATTTAAAGATTCCAGCTTCATCCGTTAGATTGGTACCATTTTTATTCCTTTTTCCAATTTTTTTTACAAAAAGTGGATATTGCGGTAGGGCATGGTAAACAAAAAATACAAATTGGATATTTTTTGGAAAATTTTCATTTTCGTGGCAAATATGGCTAAAAATATTTTCACTCAGACATTTTTGTTCTATGATTTTCTCGCGATCTAGCCAACGGATCCGACTGAATTTTTGTTTGTGTATTAAGAACCAATGTCGCTTGTAACATATATGTAGCCACTCGCAAAAATCGTTGCAATTGTTGAAAAATCCAAAATTCGAGGTTGCAATTGCTTATATTTAAACTTTCTCTGTTCAGTATTCTGAAATTTTTCTGACACAAATATTTCCCATGAAGTCAGCAATCACATGCCAAAAAAATATTTTGGTATTCTCTATATGATAAAAAGTTACGCGGGTTTTTCTAAAGATACTTTCCACAATTTTTGTCTTTTCAGCCACTATTTATCCTATTTTAGCCTGATAACTTGGGAACCAAAATGCTATTAATCGCGAAATGGTGGAATTTGATAATGCGATATGCCCTAACTCTAGAAAAATTCTTTAAACAAAATCTTTGTAGCGAATTACAACCTTCGGTTATATGCTGCTCCATTTTTGAACTATATTATTTTTATGTTCATAGCCACTTTTGCAGTCACAAATTAACGTGTGAGTAATAGCCAAATCAGAAAAATTTGAAAAAAAAAAATGGCTTTAGAAAAAAGTTTCTTCTCCAAATTTATATGACAGATAACATCCAGATCTGAGAATAGCTTGGTATCAAAAACTCATTTTCGAGAAAATGGTTCATAGCCCTCGATATATACAAGATTTGAGTTTTGGCCAACAGATTGGTATGTCAGATCATTGCGCACTGCAACTCAAACGAATTGACTCATTTTTTGATATTTGCCTTAGTTCAAATTACACCGAACGGTGATACAGGAGCCATTGTATTGAAACGTTTTCATTACCTTAAACGAGCGAACGTTCAATACCGTGGAACTGACTGACCCTATAGTTAAGTTATTTTGTTCTTTCGAATCAGATGTCATTTTCCCGGCCATGCTACAAAAAAATTGTATTTGCACTGTCTAAATCAAAAGATTGATGCGAAAATAACTTGTAATAAAAACCTCCAACTAGTGCTATTTTTAAAATTGAACAGACGCATATATTTTACACAGACACCCCCACCGAACAATATTCCCGTTTAATATCAGCTAAATAAAAATTAGTAAAGACAGGTTCTTTTTTTAATAACATACTCCACCTCATAATATATTTATATATATGTACACACATAGAATTGACAGTGCCGTCAGAGTACTGCACAGTACATCATTTTTTTCAATTCCTACTTTTCATTAATTAATTAATGTCATTAATTAAATAGCCCAAAGGATTTTTTGTATGAATTGGATTAGCAGCGAAAATTTTTTTCTGTGGTTTTCGTGAATAGCCGTTTACCTCGTAGGATACAAAGAGTCAAAATACGTTTCTTTTTCATTCTACTGATAGACTCCCAATGTTATGAAATGAGATAATACACAATTCAAATGTTTTAAACAGCAGTTATATATGGTTTAAATTGTCTCCATTCTTCAGAACAATTTTCTACATTCATATGTGTACTTATAATAAATATTTGAATGGTTCCTTATATGCATATGTTGTGGCAAATTGCATCAGCACTTACCTCATCATCTGATTCAATATATTCTGTAGTTTTGGGTTCTTCGTCGCCACTTATCTCTGCTGTGCTTTTGGAACCTTCATCCGCACACATCTTTTCTTCACGTTTGTAACTTTCATCTGCATCTAGTTCTTCTGAGCTTTTGGAGCCTTCTTCTGCATCTATTTCTTCCGTGCTTTTGTAATCTTCATCTGCATTTATTTCTTCGGGGTTTTTGGAGCCTTCGTCTGCGCTTATATCTCCTTCACTTTTGAAATATTCTTCCTCATATATGTCTTCATTATCAGAAATGTATTCATCTTTTATGACATTTAATGGATCCTATAAAAAAAATAAGAATTTTAGTCGAACGAAAAATCATTACTTTTCCAATGGACTAATGACTACAGTGGATTTGGCCGATTGTGGTATACATACATTGACAAATTACAAAAATAATAGATCTAATGTTTACATATTAAGCAGTACTTTCGCCCGCTTCGGTTAAGATGTTAGATAAAATAATAATAGCCCGATTTAGTATAGCACACATAAAGATTTATTGAACAACATGGAATCCGATTCTATATTGTGAAGACTTTACAGATAAGAATATAACTTATTTGCTTATGAATTCTGTGAGCAATCTGGAGTTATTTTTCCAAGATTGACCAGCGAGTCAAATATCCATTACACCATGGATTACGTATTATATTTCGTATTTTGGAGTACTAATGAGTTGTCTCTAATTTGAACTGTTCAAAAATTTTATTATCAAAATTCTGAAGACAGCATTCATTTTCCCTTCAAAAGTTCACTCGCTTTAATTCTAAAAAAATATGCAGTTTTATAAAGAGAATAGAAACATACCTCTTCCTCGTCAGCTGAACTATCATCGTATTTGTATTCCGTACTACGACCCGCAGTTTTTCCTTGATCTTCATATAAATAATTACGCTGATTCCTTGATTGTCTGGAAGGTGTTTTTGCTTCATGACCGAGACAATGACTTAGAAACGCGTCAAACGCAGAATAAATCTCATCGCATTCGGTACATTTAAGAATGTATTGATATTTGTAACTAATCGAAGGAGCTAGAAGGATTTCGCCACATTTATTATATTTCATACTTGTTCTTTTAAATACAAAAATACAGTTTGTTATTATTTATTGAAATTTTTATTTTTTGGTTTGTGGGCGAGAGTGTATGTTCAGGTATGTTGTGTTGTTTACGTTTTCTTAGGCTGTCAGAGTTGCCATCTCAGTTGAACAACAAAAATGGTGACATCGATTGTAAAGAAATTTGTCCATTTTTTATTGGAACAAAAATTCAGCTTAAATACGTCAGTACAACATTTTCAGACTGCCTACGAAATCAAGTTTAGCTCGATTGCTAGTGTCAAATTTGACATTTGAAATCGACCTTATGTTAATTTCAGCTTGATTTCGTCTGCTGTCTGACAGAGCTATTCTGAGTCTAACCTCACTTGATTTTTTGAGCAAATAAATCTGAATTATTACGCTTAGAAGTGACATTTTCATTCGATTATTTGGAAGCATTTCGGAAATCAGTCTGCATCGCTGAAACTTGATAATAGCACTGCCACACTGCATGTGAAATCAATCGACTTCAGCTTGATATGACATAAGCTCGATTTTCAAATGTCAAAATTGTATAGGATCTGACATTTGTAAATCGACCTTATGTCATCATCGCATGCACTCTGAAAAGACTAAAGTGAAACTCAGAACAACCACAGCCTTTTCATGCGAAATCAAGTAGGTGTGTTGACTTTATCCGTGTTTGAGGAGTAAAGTAGTAGGTGGACCGCTTCGGTTTTCCGTATGTATTTCTTATGGAATTTTTTGTTTTACCACAGCTTCTACTTGAAGGTGATTTTCAGATAATTTGTAATTATACTGTCAAAATGGAACAAATATTAAATATTATTTTTATAAGGTTTATACATAAAAAATAGTTTGTGTTGATTTTATAAAACAGTATGTATCAAAATAAATGAAAATAATTTTTTAGATATAAACAAAAATGGGTTAGTGATTATCCCATTTTACTCTGAATGCCATTTGTAACCCACATTTGCTCGTAATCATATTTAAATACGTTGTTGTAGTTTATTAATTGTTCACACTTAAATTATTTAAATACAGTTTTGATCATTAGCGTTAAATGAAACATAAAATAGAATTGTCAATAAATAGCATAAATTATTATTAATCCTTAGTACAAATAACTAAATTCAATTACAAGAAAAGTGTGCGTATAATTCTAAGTCTAGCACTAATATCAAATGTAAAATATGTCACTGTCATATTTCGTAAAGAAAAGTTTTAAAGTAGTTTTAGAAAATTAAGGTGCTTAAAATTACTTAAATAGGCGAATTTAAAATCAATTCCGACTGATTTCGATCTTTCGATCTCTTGACGCTCGCATCTTTGAAATGCCTATTTTTGGCACCCTTTATAGCCTTTCGTATATTGTCTTGAAATATTGCGGGTTCCTTAGGGTTGAATGATGCCACTGCGATGAAAAATGTGTTAGTACGTAATAAGCAATACGATAAAAGGCCGATATTTTCTATACTTACTCTCAATCACACTCATTAGCTTTTTAAAATTCTTCAATGGCTTCTTATTGTGTATTCCCTGATAATTGTAATCAATTAATAAATCTTGACTTATTATTGAAGTCAAGCCTTTTACGATTCCCCTTCCTCCAAGAAGGGATCGCACTGTAGTAATCTACAACATTAAGAACAAATTAGCGCTTCAACGTTTTCAACAATATGACTTTGTTTTTACCATTTCCTGCTTGTTGTCTTCATTTATTAAACTTTCGCATTCAATTAAGTCTTCATCAGTATTTATCGGGAATGTATCGACGAATTGGGTTGTTTTAAAATGTGACGCTGATATAGATTTTAAATGTTTATTTTGTTTAACCAAAATATTACTAATTGTTACATTCTGGTTAGCGAGTGTTTCTAAAAATTTGAACAAGTCAATAAAAACTATGTTAGTGTCTTCAAATGTAAAGACAAATATTGAAATAAACTTAAATTTTATCTGATTTCATACTTTTGTCTTTAACGACCGTTTTCATGTCGCCCCGTTAGAGTTAACCAAGAGTTGTAGATGTCAATGTTCACACAAACTGACACCTATAACTCTCGCTTAGCCCCAACTTTAGGTTACCAGAGCTACATGAAAATGGGATAAGAAGTAATGTAAAGTATTTTTTGCCGAGGAAAATGAAATCTGATTATTATAACTATGTATATTATTCCTTACGTAAAATCATATTATGTCTTGCTTCATCTATTTGTTGTTTTTGAATCGTAAGATCTGCAAGTTTATAATTAAAAATGTTTACCGTTTTTGGGATTTGGATAATAAGTAGTAGTTGGATAATAGTAATTTGTTAAGAACTTACCTTTAATTTCACTCACTTCTCCTTGCAGAATCAATAGTTTTTGATCGATAGTGTAATCAGGATCAGAAAAGTCGAAATACTTTTGTTTCTTTGAGGTATGCGTTCCATAGTTGCTGTCAGAAGAATGAATGTATTTCTGAAATCGAAACAAAATGATTTTTAGTTAGTATATTGAGTTTATTTCGGAATGCAAACTGGAAACTACTTCTAAGAATTTAATGCGAAATATATTAAAATTTATATAGAAATTGTAAAATATTGATGCCGAACTCTCGTAAAAGCTGTTTCCAGTCCAAATTAGGATAATTCAGTTATACATGCTTTATTTAAGTTATCTAAAAATTGTTTAGTTATACTAGGTTCTTTTAATTTTCAAAATGTATAATTATAAAAACATTTAATTTCACTTGTTGTCCGGAGATCTAGAGTGCGCACGCAAAAACTAAACAAATTAGTCTAGGTAATGACAAACCATTACCATTACTTTATGCATTTTTTAAATTTCTTTAAATAATCGATTAGATTACTTCTGATATAAGCAGTTATAATGTCGAATTCAATAATTTTTGATACTATTCCACAACTGGCATCAGCATTATACGTACCTCATCATGTGAATCAATATTTTCTGTAAATCTGGAACCTTCGTCGGGATTTATATCTGCTACTCTTTTGTGTCCTTTATACATACTTATATTTTCTGTAGTTTTGTAACCTTCTCCTGCACATTCCAGGCCTTCTACATTACTTTGGAACATGTAGTCTTCTTCATCGGAAAGAAATTCATCTTTGATTAATGGGGGCTGGAAGAATAAATTGCATGTATGAATATGTATTGTAATAAATGTTGTAGGTAATATTTGACATAATCTTCAGAATCTAATCAAATTTAAAATTTAATTTTTGATGAAGTAAATTTATTTCATCTTACATACATATACAAAATAAAGCATCGTTTGTATTATTAAAATTCAATGTAGGAATGAATGACTTAAATATTTGGCGAAAAATTAGGGCATGTTTAAAATTCAATCTCAAAGTACTTTGCTTTTTACATTATATTTGAGAATTGCAAATTGTTGCAGAAATAATTATACGCTCCAGTTATAAACAGAACGACAGATCCCGCTCTGCAGTCCAGAAATAGAGATTTTGTAGGCCTTCGTCATAAAAATTAATTATCACAGGTAAATTTACACGTACATACCTCTTCGCATTCGACATCCGTAACTCCAGCCACATCTAATCCTTGACTTTCATTTAAATTGTTATCCTTATTCCTCGATTTACTTAAATCTGCACTTCTGACATGACCGAGGCAGTGACTTAGAAACGAGTCCAACACAGAATATATCTCTTCGCATTCGCTACATTTAAGTATGTATTGATATTTTAAATCAATCGAAGGAGCTACAAGGATTTCTCCGCATTTATTATATTTCATTTTGTTTATTATTATTATTGATTCTTTAACTACAGCTTAAATTTTTATTTTTCTTCCAAAGTGAGTATGTTCAGTAGAGTTTTGTTTACATTTTTCATCCTGTTAGTCAGAGTTGCCATATTTGCGGCTTTTATATATTAGAGATGTTTTTCTTTAAGCCGGGATAACTGTGATAACCGAAACGTTTATAAATATTATTATTATATTAGGGCTGTTTTTCTTTAAGCCGGGATAACAAGCTGCGATAACAAAAAATTTAATTTTTCGTTCAAAATGAAAAATTATTTTTTCACATTGTCGCCAACTACAATATAAATATATATATCAAAAGAAATTTTCAAAAAAATATTTTGTGTCGACTTTATTGGACTTAGCCTCGATATCCACCATTTTGACTTACACTGGATAATTATCCAGGCTAAGTCAAACATTTTTAACACAAAATTATTTTTTCAAAATTTGTTTTCACACACACATTGACATTGCTTTTGGCGGCAATTTTAGAAAAGAATTTTTTATTTTGAGTGAAAGTTTAACATTTTATTTAGATTTTTGTTATCGCAGCTTAGTTATCCGCCGCCGACCCATTTTGGGTAGCGCCGCCGCCGCCGATAATTATGGGTCGGATAATATTGGTTCGTATTAGTAAATAATAATCCTGTGTAAGGAAATTTTTAAGTATATTCAATTTTATTTTGTTATTTTTTCTATTGGAGTTAAAATATAATTTGTATGAAATGGCATGCGATAAATTCGGATCTTAGCTCATACAACGAGTTGTGATTGCTTATTTTTGTGGAATATATATAGGCCTGTTTGATTGGACAACAACAACATTTTTATCCATTGGTTTTATTTAAATTAATCAGAGATACAAATCTGGCACCATCTTACTCGGTAACTAAGAAAGTAGTAAACTACTTTATTCGGCAGTTGTAAATCGACCTTGAGTGGAAATCGATTGATTTGGCATGCAGTGTGAGAAGACTATTATAGCTTTTTCAGACTGCAGACCCCATACAAATTTGACATTTGAAAATCGACCTTATGAAATTTACAAAATTCAAACAAAGATTTTTTAAAATAAGTAAGGCGTATTTATAAAGGTGATAGCAGGACCGCAATTTTTTTCATTCAAAAGTAACCGAAACTGTCAAATCCCATATATTTTGCTTTGACAGTATGACTCACCATTCAAAAAATTACTTGTATTTTGTTGCCTTGGTTGCTAGCAGGCAGACTCCCCCTTATCAATGCCCAGTGAAATGCAACAACTACAGCGTGGATTATTGGTACACTCTAAAAAATGAGTTTAATATTACTATATTAAATTTTTGTCGATAATTTTTTGTGTAAAACAGTGATTTAGAACATTATTGTTTAATATTGCAATCATTTACTTGTACATATGCCATATTTTTGTAATTCTAAATGTTTATTGTGTAAAATTAAACACATTTTGTTAATTTTTACATAATTTTTTGAATAGTACACAATCATTGTTGAATTTTAAACACATCGGGTGACAATTGTGTTTAATCTTGCACACAAAAAGTAGTAAAGTTTACAGTAAACAATTAATGAAATTTTTATTCAAATCATTCGCCGAACTCAGTCATGTAATTAATTTATATTTTTTCGTTTTTGTGGACTGTTATGAGTTAGGCCTTTTTTCTTTGGTTTTTTGAAAAAAAAAAAAATATTGAGTTGATGCTTTTGAAACAAATAAAAAAGAAATTAAAAATGTAATTCACACACTTTGTCAAATAGAGAAGGATATTTGTATATTTGACCTACTTCCACCGTAGGTGTTTCTAGTTCTAAAGGGTGATTTTTTAAGAGCTTGATAACTTTTTTTTAAAAAAAAACGCATAAAATTTGCAAAATCTCATCGGTTCTTTATTTGAAACGTTAGATTGGTCCATGACATTTACTTTTTGAAGATAATTTCATTTAAATGTTGACCGCGGCTGCGTCTTAGGTGGTCCATTCGGAAAGTCCAATTTTGGGCAACTTTTTCGAGCATTTCGGCCGGAATAGCCCGAATTTCTTCGGAAATGTTGTCTTCCAAAGCTGGAATAGTTGCTGGCTTATTTCTGTAGACTTTAGACTTGACGTAGCCCCACACAAAATAGTCTAAAGGCGTCAAATCGCATGATCTTGGTGGCCAACTTACCGGTCCATTTCTTGAGATGAATTGTTCTCCGAAGTTTTCCCTCAAAATGGCCATAGAATCGCGAGCTGTGTGGCATGTAGCGCCATCTTGTTGAAACCACATGTCAACCAAGTTCAGTTCTTCCATTTTTGGCAAGAAAAAGTTTGTTAGCATCGAACGATAGCGATCGCCATTCACCGTAACGTTGCGTCCAACAGCATCTTTGAAAAAATACGGCCCAATGATTCCACCAGCGTACAAACCACACCAAACAGTGCATTTTTCGGGATGCATGGGCAGTTCTTGAACGGCTTCTGGTTGCTCTTCACTCCAAATGCGGCAATTTTGTTTATTTACGTAGCCATTCAACCAGAAATGAGCCTCATCGCTGAAATCGGACGTAAAGCGCGAAACACATTTCGAACCGAACACTGATTTTGGTAATAAAATTCAATGATTTGCAAGCGTTGCTCGTTAGTAAGTCTATTCATGATGAAATGTCAAAGCATACTGAGCATCTTTCTCTTTGACACCATGTCTGAAATCCCACGTGATCTGTCAAATACTAATGCATGAAAATCCTAACCTCAAAAAAATCACTCTTTAGTATAACGTATTACAAAAAATTTGAAGAAAGTCGGCCAAAATACGTGTTTTCTATGGCGGAAAATCAACTCGGGAGCGAAATTTGTATGGGAGCTATGAACTCTGATCGGTAATAAACGATGGGTCAATCGCGCTTCCTTTTGGGTTTTACAAACAAATGCACAAAGACATGATACCCTAGTAGGGTATAAAAACATAACACATACATACATCACATTATACGCAAAGAAAAACAAAAATACAAAAAAATATGCGTGCTGTTATTTCAAAGAAACGAATGAGTTGAGTCTTTTTTCTTCCAATAAATTTAGGAAATGAGTTAGGTCTTTTTATTTTGCTTTTAACTTGTCATTTTTTCAATCTACACGAGATTTTAATACAATTTGTATCTGGACGTACTTAAAAAGATTCAGTAATAAAACTGATTACGAAAAATTTTGAGTTGAGTCTTTTTTATATTTGGTTAACGATATGTACTAATTTTCATAAATTTATTGCTGAAAACCAGTTTTGCCACGCCCCTACTATTTGCATGAAATTCCAGAAAACAGTAGTTTTTAAAATATTAATAGGGATATATGTTTACTTTATGTGGGAGGTATCTCACCCACTTTTCCAGTAATGTTGTATTTTTATTTTGCTTATAACTTGCCATTTTTATACACTCCACGAGAGTATTATGGCTTTGTGCATTTGTTTGTAACACCCAAAAGAAAGCGAGATAGACCCATTGTTAAGTATACCGATCGACTTAGAATCACTTTCTGAGTCGATTTAGCAATGTCCGTCTGTCCGTCTGTCCATCTATTGTTGTAATCAAATTACAGGTCGCAATTATAGTCCGATATTAACAGAAATTGGCACAAGTAAGTTTTGTGGATCAAGGACGAACGCTATTTAATTTGAGGCAAATCGGTTCAGATTTAGATATAGCTCCCATACAAATGTCGCTCCCGATTTGACATTTTCCGCTCTAGAAACCACATATTGTACCCAATTTTCTTTAAATTTGCCACAACATCTTATAATCCAAATAGAAACACCTATGCAGAAAGTGGGTAAGATCGGTTCAGATTTAGATATAGCCCCCATACAAATGTCGCTCCCGATTTGACAGTTTCCGCTCTAGAAACGACATATTGTACCCGATTTTCTTTAAATTTGACACAACATCTTATATTCCAAATAGAAACACCTATGCAGAAAGTGGGTAAGATCGGTTCAGATTTAGATATAGCGCAAATACAAATGTTGCTCCCAAATGTTTAACCGATTTTGGCCAAACTATACATATTATATTTCAACTATTTCGTTCCAGATTTCAATATACCCCATACAAATGTCCTTTCCGATTTAACATTTTTATACCCTACACCACTTCGTGGTCTAGGGTATTATAAGTTAGTTTCGCGCCAAATGTTTGTAACACCAAGAAATAATCGAGCTAGACCCACCTTTAAGTATACCGATCGGCTTAGAATCACCAGCTGAGTCGATTTAACGATGTCTGTCTGTCCGTCTGTCCGTCTGTCCGTCTGCTGTCCATCTAAGCTTGTTCGCACTCTACAGGTCGCAATTGTTGTCCGATTGTCATGAAACTTGGCAGAAGTTATTTTTTCTGGCCAAGGACCATCGGTATTGAATTTGGAGGAAATCGGTTCAGATTTAGATATAGCCCCCATACAAATGTCGCTCCCGATTTGACATTTTCCGCTCTAGAAACGTCATATTGTACCCGATTTTCTTTAAATTTTGCAGAACATCTTATAATCAAACTAGAAACACGTATGCAAAAATTGGGTAAGATCGGTTCAGATTTAGATATAGCCCCCATACAAATGTCGCTCCCGATTTGACATTTTCCGCTCTAGAAACGTCATATTGTACCCGATTTTCTTTAAATTTTGCAGAACATCTTATAATCGAACTAGAAACACGTATGCAAAAATTGGGTAAAATCGGTTCAGATTTAGATATAGCCCCCATACAAATGTCGCTCCCGATTTGACATTTTCCGCTCTAGAAAAGACATATTGTACCCGATTTTCTTTAAATTTTGCAGAACATCTTATAATCCAACTAGAAACACGTATACAAAAATTGGGTAAGATCGGTTCAGATTTAGATATAGCCCTCATACAAATGTTGCTCCCAATTTGACATTTTCCGCTCTAGAAACGACATATTGTACCCGATTTTCTTTAAATTTTGCAGAACATCTTATAATCAAACTAGAAACACGTATGCACACGTATGCACGAATGTTTAACCGATTTTGGCCAAACTTTACATATTATATTTCACCAAGAAACAGACATTGTGAAAGAGGGTCAAATCTTCCAGGTTTCAATATACCCCCATACAAATGTCCTTTCCGATTTAACATTTTTTGTCAAACACATACATTTACAGGAAGCAAAAATCCTTCCCGATTTCAATTTTTTACCGAATTGAATTGCAATGAGAATTGTTTGGGTGATGCCCATATGTCCATACTTTGGTATGACTTTGGTTAACTACTGTATAATTTGTATTTGTCTGTCAGACAATTGGATCAATTACCATATTATTTACCATATTCGTTAAATTTGACTAAAAATGAATTTATAGCATATAAATTATATGAATATAATTTATATAATTTGTATGAACTACATAAAATTGCTCCCATGAAATACCTGGATTTAGTAATCAAAGCGAGGTACATACGCAGGGAGTGGTGTAGGGTATTATATAGTCGGCCCCGCCCGACTTTAGCCTTTCCTTACTTGTTTGTAAAACACATACATATACAGGATACAAAAATCCTTCCCGTTTTCACTTTTTCACCGAATTAAATTGTAGTCGGATTGAAAGTGGAGTGTATCATAGAGTCGGCCCCGCCCAACTTTAGACTTTCTTACTTGTTTCAATCTACAGGAGATTTTAATACAATTTGTATCTGGACGTACTCAACAAGAATCAGTAATAAAACTGATTTCGAAAAAATTTGAGTTGAGTCTTTTTTATATTTGGGTAACGATATGTACTAATTTTCATAAATTTATTGCTGAAACCCAGTTTTGCCACGCCCCCTCCTATTTGCATGAAATTTCAGAAAACAGTAGATTTTAAAATATTAATGTTTACTTTATGTGGGAGGTATCACACCCACTTTTCCAGTACCACCACAAATTTGTACAAATTCACATATTAATGCTCAATTAACTCACACAATATTTCAAGATTCTTGTTGCCACCCACGGAAGATATATTGGTTTCAGTTTTTTATGGGAGATGCCACGCTCATCTTTAAAATCCCGTCCATTTGTAGCTTTCCTACGCAGGATAAATCTTAATGAACTCTCACAAAATTTCAAGAATCTCGCTGTCATATGAGTGATAATACTCTAAAACAGGTATTAATTTCGTATGGTACCACGCCCACTTGTTCAATACCGCGAAATTCTCGATTACTTTCGTTTAATTACTTGACAAAAAATAGCTCGATTTGTTTAACCTTCACTTTCTTTCCGCTCTCCTTATATTTAACCCGATTTTTTTCAAATTTACCATAGCTCCCTATATTTCAGCTAGAAACATCTCTGGTGAAGGAAAGTCAGATAAATTTCGCTCGGCTTTAGAGACCACATATGGACATCTCCCAATGGCACGGACGGGACATTCGCATGAATTAATCTACGCCTAAAACAATAAAGAAACAGAAAAGTCGGCCTGTATTTTTAGTGGTCTAAAGCGCTATTTGCAGGATTTAGTACAACAAAGCGACCAAAAAGGATTTAATATAACGCCCAAAGGGAAGTATAACGAATCACTTTTGAATTGAACGACTTAGCCATGTCCGCCTGTCTGTCAGTAATTTGCAGTAAATCGGTTCATATTTAGATAGAGGCCCCACATAAATGTCGCTTTCGATTTGACTTTTTCCGCTCTAAAATCCACACAAGTTAATCGATTTTGTTCAAACTTTGCACAATACCTTATATTTCAACCGGAAACATCTGTGGTTAAAAAGCTCGAAACCACATAATTTAACCGATTTTATGAAGTTTGGTGAAAATGGGTTTAATCGGTTGAGATTTATATATAGTTTCCATAAAAATGTTTTGCCTTTTTCTGCTCAACAAAACAGATATTTTAACAGATTTTGATCAGAACACCTTATATTTCATCTGGAAACATACATTGTGAAAGTTGCTCTCGTACATATGTCCTATATAATTACATATATCACAATTTTCACCGACTTTAGTCTTTTTATCGCTCTAGAAGCAACATATTTTGTCAAATTTGTCGCATAACCTAATATTATACGTAGGGACACATACATTGATTGTGGGCCAAGTCGGTCAATAGCATCCACATAAGTGGCTTCCCGAATTCTTCACTTACCGGCCAGGAGCCACAGATTTAAAATTATTTTGATCAAATTTGATGATTTTATTTTATGCAATGGCGGCCCTTGGTGGGACTTAAAAATTGTCTTCTCTGGGATATGTCCAAATACGGCTACGAAAAGTTAAACGGCTGAAGCCAAGGATCTGGAATTTGTAGGGTAGTTCTCTCAATATGACGGAGACGCTTACTAAGAAACGATTTTTCGAAATTGAAACATGGGGCCTTTGTTCATTCTAAACGACAGTAGCTAGAAACATGTAATTGGGTGTGTGCCTTCCCCAAGCAGATACACGACATAGAGCGATTTTTCGAAATTTTTACTTTACTCTGCTCTATATTATCGAAAGAAGTTCTTTGATGTCGTATTCATGAGACACAGTCAAAACCAAATCGAATGATTCGGGTTTCCAATTTTTGAAGATGAGCCAATTTTTGGGATTTTCTGATGTTTGACAACGTTGGTTATATACATTTTGTCGAATTGGTTGTTTGTACCGAATATAATTTGAGATCAGGGATGTTGTTGCTGTGCGGTCATACGTTAGTTTCACGCCAAATGTTTGTAACAGCAAGAAATAATCGAGCTAGACTCACCTATAAGATCACCAACAGAGTCGATTTAACGATCTCTGCTCTAGAATACAACATCTTATCTTTATCAGATCTTGAAATATTTTTGCAGATTATGTTATACCAACCCTGAAAGTGAACTATATGGGCTCATCTTTTGGCACAGTCCCCAAGTGTTGTTATAAGTCCACTACGATTTATCATATTACCGCATTCTGCATTTGTCAAAATGATCGCTATATTTTGAGGATCACATCGATTTTCTCTGTTATAGGACTAATCACATGTAAATTTGACTAAAGATTTAGACATTTCTTACTTGTTGGTTATTGGGTGTGTGTGACCTCGATCGTGTGTTAAGCGCGTTAGAAGTTAAGTCATACATTTTTTACAATTAAAATTATAGTATCTATAAAGGCGTTCCAGCCATATCCGTTGAAAACATGCTATCTTCCTAACGAAATAAGCTAGAGAGTTTAAATTTTGGAGGTCGGTTGGTATTCAAAATGGGTTAGTTTATTTATCTCGGCGCCAACGAATTTTTCGAATGCTTTTTTGAAAAATTTCCATGTCATCTAATTTCGATGAACCGTTAACCGTCAAATTCCATACATTTGAACATTAATAACTTAAAATAAATATTAAATATATTATAATATTAAAATAAATATTAAATAAATATTAATTTATGTATTAGAATCACATATTTTTTGTTATCAAGCCATTTTACCAATATTGTTTTTATTAGAAGCACATATTTTTTTGTTCTCAAGCCATTTTTCCAATTTTGTTTTTATCGCTATTTTATTACTTTTTTCTTGTGGTTATGTTTTTTTTTACTTATATATATATATATATATATATATATATATTAATATATTTTTTCCCACTTTTTGTTTTTTAACGCTACTTTATTATTTATTTTTCCTTTATAAATATTTTTTATTTATATATATTTTAATATATCGACAAACTTTTTAATATTTTTTTTTGCATTACGATTAATTTTTGTTTTAATAGTTTGTAAGTAATTGTTGTATTTAGTTTTAAGAATTTTTTGTTATCTACTATCCGGCTATAGCTGAGACAAATAAATTAAATTAAATTCCATCTCTAGTATATGAAATGATATTTAAAAGTCAAGAGCAATCATAATCAAGTATCACAACTAGAGATTGGAACAACTCACGTGAATTGCGTGAATCACGTTATTGCATTGGATTTAGAATAGGAAATGAGGTATTATTTTCCTTGTGTAATTTCTTTGCGTAATTACGAGATTCATCTTGATTACAATTTTGTTCACGTAAGTGTGCGTGAACGGGAGTAGCGAAAAAATGTTCGTGCGTGATTTAATTCTTTTCCTTCGTGAGCGTGCGTGATCATGAGTAAAAATCACTCACGCGCCCATCTCTAATCACATCAGACAGGCTGTAATTAGTTTCGATTATCGAGTTCGTACTGCATACGTACTTGATGTACTACAAAAAGTTGCCACCCTGGCGTATGATTGGTATTAGCACAAACGTTTATAATAAACATACGCCACATAGTGCTAATAATGAAACAAAATTGGACTGCATTTATAACGACCGTATGATCCTCCTAGGAACTATGGGAAAATATATGCATAGTCCTAAGCGACGAACAAATCCTCAAAAGTGTAATGAATGGTTTACTTTAAGTATGGTTCACGCTCTCCAAAGCCTTTTATTTTCGACGCTGAGTTTACTTTAAGCACCGCTTTGGAGTGTGTGACCCTGTAATCTTTAAAGAAACTTCCTCTTTGACGATATTGTTATCATATTACCATTTTGTGCAAAAGGTTAAAAACACCAATAAAACAGGGTCAACAAATATACAAAAATATTTGCCATACAATTTTACTATAACTCTCTGAATACATCAAAAATAATATTTCGTTGACATAGTTCTTAAAAATGTCTTAGCATGTTGTCGACATATATTTCAGTAGGGAACGATATTTGCCTAGAAAGTTGTAAATAACTTATTTAATGCTTTGCCATGCGCGCAAGTTCATTTGGTGTGAGCGTTGGCACAAATTCAGCAGTTTGCTTAAGCTTTCATATGTCCGAGCAATTTTTATACCCTCCAGCTCCAGGATGGGGTTATACTAAATTTGTCATTCTGTTTGCAACACCTTGAAATATCGACCTGGGAACCTATAAAGTATATATATTCTTGATCGTTTTAAAATTCTAAGACGATCTAGTCATGTCCGTCTGTCTGTTGAAAGCACGCTAGCGTCTAAACGAAATGAGCTAGGACGTCCAAATGTGACATAAATGTGTCTTATAGTTGTAGGTCGGTTGGGATTGAAAGTGGTCCAGAGGGAACAATTTTTTGCAAATCGGTTGGGATTGAAAGTGGGCGAAATCGGCCCAGAGGGAAAAATTTTTCCCTAACAAGGACTGAAAATACCACCCAATATTTAGTCTACTTAAGCAATTTTTAAATTTCTGCTTTATATGCACTTGAAATTTGTTGCGTACACTTCTCTAGTAGTCTAAAAACACCAAAAAATAAATAAAAGTTTTAGTTGGCAAAATGGGACAAAAAGGGATAAAATGGTACCTATCAAACGACAACAGCTAGAAACATGAAATTTGTAGCGTATAATTGCGTAGATACGTAAAATAGAGGGGGTTTTCAAAATTCGTATTATTGGGACAAAAAAGGGATAAAAATGGTACCAATGATACGAAAACAGCTAGAATCATGAAATTCGGTGTGTACACTCTCTAATTGCGTAGACACGTAAAATAAAGGGATTGTTGTACTTCTAAGAGGGAAAATTGGAAAAGAGTGATAAAAATGGTACCAGCCAAACAGCTGAAGTTGAAAGCATGAAATTCGGTGAATACATTCACCTGACTGTGAAGATGCGAAACAAAACAAACAACATTTCCGAAATTTGTACTTTTAGGCGGAAAATAAGGCAATGGGGATAAAAATTGTACCAACCAAACGGCTGCATCTATGTTAATGAAATTCGGTGAGTAAATTTCTTTGACTGCGTAGGCGCGAAAAATAAAAAGATCTTTCTATATTCGTATCTTCGGAATTTAATTTGAATCAAGCGGCTATGATATTCAGTATTAGAACGCGTCTGACTAGGGTCAAAATGGAAAAGGGAGTGAAACTGGTACCAAGCAAACGGTTGTAGCTAAAATCATGAAATTAGGTGAGTATATTCCTATCAGTAACATATTGGATCTTCAATATTAGAACTTTTCCTATCAAAATGGTTCAGACATTAAGGCTGTAGCTGGAATCAAAGAATTGCAAATGGGGAAAATCAGGCTTGAGGGAAATTCTTTCTGGCTAATTAGCTAATTACATTTCTGAAAATTGCTGCCTAATGTTCTCTTTTTGATTCCATTTGAAGTTTTATTTTTATACTAGCTTTTTGTACCCGGCGTTGCACGGGTTTTCGTCTTCCTTATGTATGTAACTTTTATGCTCGCAATTTTTGTATTGTATATTTTTATTTCTGTAAATTAGTTTAAATTAATTCTTATTTATTTAAATTCATAAGTTACATTTTTAAAATATAAAAACTTCATGAAAATTTAAGTAATTCTTTAAAGAAAATGAAACATTTAAAATAAATATTTATTAGAGAGTTAATTAATTATGGTAATTATTTCTAAGAATGTATTTTGTGTTTATTAGTTAAGTTAGGCAGTATTTCATTGGAGTGCTTCGGGATACACGATATTTACAATTTTTCCACCTTGTTCAAGTACATTAAAGTTTTTGGGCTCGAGAGCAAGCAACATATAACTGACCATGTGAAAAACATGGATTTTCCATATTCAATCCACAAACTTCAAGTGATTGTCCTTGTGCTTTGTTTATAGTCATTGAAAATGCTAGGCGAATCAGAAACTGTAGTCGTTTGAAACCGGATGGTATATCGGTGGGAATCATCGGAATGCGTGGTATAAGGACATATTTTCCTTTTGATTTTCCATTTAAAATCGTTGCTTCAATGATGTTGGGCTTTGGTCTCTTGACAGAAATTCTAGTACAAATGAAAAATCGAAGAGGACTAACATTCCTTAGGAGAATTGTGGGTGAACCAATTTTAAGAGATAACATTTGCGGCGGAATTCCTGGAAGGTCCAAAGAATTTAGAAATTCAATTCGATAGTTGACAACTTCATCCGCATTCATGATACTGTCTATCGATTTGTTATGTGTGCAATCACCTAGAAATTTGTTCCAGAATTAAATTATCGATTGCATTGACATCGTTGTTTTTTTGCAGCCGATATAGCACAGACGTAAAACCACTCTTTGTTTCCATAGTTTGTGGTAATTTGTGGGAAGACTTTCTCGATTAATTGCTGAATTGATTCCTGAATGACATTGTTTGAAAATATAATACTCCTTTTCACTGCATCAACTGATACTTTTCCATTACCAACATCCAGTAGATGTTTTGAAAATATAGCTGCTGAGTCATTGTGATGCAGATGTACAGATAAATTTTTTGTATCAGATCAGATTAATTTTTTGTATATATCGCCAGAGATGCCGGTGCTCATTTTGAAATTACTGGAAGGGTCTGTCGGAAGTCTCCAGCTAGTAAAATAAGAGTTCCACCGAATGGTTGTGTATTTGATATTAAATCTTGAAGTGTCTGACTAATCGCTTGTAGGAATTTCTTATGTGCCATGGTGCAGTCATCCCACACAATCAGCTTGCATGTTTTGAGCATTTTCGCCATGCCTGAACTTTTGCCAATATTACAAGTTGGAGAATCGACAAATTGCATATTCAATGGCAATTTCAACGCTGAATGTACCGTTCGTCCTCCATCCAATAATGTAGCAGCAATACTGGGGGAAGCAATAGCTAAAGCTATCCCATTTTGAGATGGACGTGCGCTAATACTAAACTGATGTGAAAGGTTTTAACTGTGCCTCCTGGTGCATCGAGAAAAAAGACCGCCGCTGTCATTTGTTACTGCAGTTATAATTTTGTCAAAGGCCACTTGTTGCTTTGCAATTAATAGAGCTTTTTAGTTGCGACAAACAAACGCAAATCTCGACCAGTAATGTCAATGGTAGAACGTTCAGGCACCACCATTCCAAGTTGATTAAGAGTTTTGTTGCTGATGGCTAGGCATATGTCTTAATTTTTTATCAGCGTATCGTTGAAAATGTTAATCGCAAATGATATAGAATCGTAACGGTGCGATAATGATGCAAAATGTCCTCACTCATATCCTCTTTGAATTTTTTTATCGCAAACAAAGTTCGTATCTGGAGAGGATGACAGCTGACAGAAGCATACATTAATGTGGTCTCCCAGTTTCTGACACGCCTCTCTCAACTGCTCTTAAATTTGAAACTGAAGTGGGTCCTCTCACGTTAATTAATAACATTCTCAAATAATAACATTCTGCGTTGGTTGGGTATACGGTATAAACACGGCCCAATGCATATAAAGCGTAAACATTTTGACACCCACCTTGCTTGGTTCGAGTATGAGGAGACGCGCCAATTGTTCATACCATGACCTCTTATATTCAAGAACCAAACCCTTACCTGAACGTACCGGCAGAAAAAAAATCGGAACGTGTTACTTTATAATATTGTTGTTTGGGTGGAGCCGCGTCCCTTTTTGTAGCATGACCTTTTTATAGTCAAGGGTCATCCAATGTTCGTTACAATTAAATATTCAAGTGAATCAATGTAATTTGTTATAGTTTTAAAATATAGTTTTTGTGATGCCCATTTGTCGTGTCTTCCCCTATTATAGCCAGCAAAAAAACATTCACTTTCCACTAGATACAGTAAAATTTTCAAGAGAATCCGCCATTCGTTACGCGTTTTGTGATAATTTTAATATATAGTTGGTGTGGGTAGTCTCACGTCCATTGTATAGTCACCATTCAGAAACTATCCTCTGTTCAGAAGTTAGTCACAATAAAATTTTCAAGAGAATCCGCTCTTCGGAACGTGTTTTATGATAGTTTTAAAATATAGTTTGTGTGGGCGGTGCCACGCCTCTTTTTCGTATAATGACCTGGAACCATCCCATCTAGATACGTAAAATAGAGGGGGTTTTCAAAATTCGTATTATTGGGACAAAAAAGGGATAAAAATGGTACCAATGATACGAAAACAGCTAGAATCATGAAATTCGGTGTGTACACTCTCTAATTGCGTAGACACGTAAAATAAAGGGATTGTTGTACTTCTAAGAGGGAAAATTGGAAAAGAGTGATAAAAATGGTACCAGCCAAACAGCTGAAGTTGAAAGCATGAAATTCGGTGAATACATTCACCTGACTGTGAAGATGCGAAACAAAACAAACAACATTTCCGAAATTTGTACTTTTAGGCGGAAAATAAGGCAATGGGGATAAAAATTGTACCAACCAAACGGCTGCATCTATGTTAATGAAATTCGGTGAGTAAATTTCTTTGACTGCGTAGGCGCGAAAAATAAAAAGATCTTTCTATATTCGTATCTTCGGAATTTAATTTGAATCAAGCGGCTATGATATTCAGTATTAGAACGCGTCTGACTAGGGTCAAAATGGAAAAGGGAGTGAAACTGGTACCAAGCAAACGGTTGTAGCTAAAATCATGAAATTAGGTGAGTATATTCCTATCAGTAACATATTGGATCTTCAATATTAGAACTTTTCCTATCAAAATGGTTCAGACATTAAGGCTGTAGCTGGAATCAAAGAATTGCAAATGGGGAAAATCAGGCTTGAGGGAAATTCTTTCTGGCTAATTAGCTAATTACATTTCTGAAAATTGCTGCCTAATGTTCTCTTTTTGATTCCATTTGAAGTTTTATTTTTATACTAGCTTTTTGTACCCGGCGTTGCACGGGTTTTCGTCTTCCTTATGTATGTAACTTTTATGCTCGCAATTTTTGTATTGTATATTTTTATTTCTGTAAATTAGTTTAAATTAATTCTTATTTATTTAAATTCATAAGTTACATTTTTAAAATATAAAAACTTCATGAAAATTTAAGTAATTCTTTAAAGAAAATGAAACATTTAAAATAAATATTTATTAGAGAGTTAATTAATTATGGTAATTATTTCTAAGAATGTATTTTGTGTTTATTAGTTAAGTTAGGCAGTATTTCATTGGAGTGCTTCGGGATACACGATATTTACAATTTTTCCACCTTGTTCAAGTACATTAAAGTTTTTGGGCTCGAGAGCAAGCAACATATAACTGACCATGTGAAAAACATGGATTTTCCATATTCAATCCACAAACTTCAAGTGATTGTCCTTGTGCTTTGTTTATAGTCATTGAAAATGCTAGGCGAATCAGAAACTGTAGTCGTTTGAAACCGGATGGTATATCGGTGGGAATCATCGGAATGCGTGGTATAAGGACATATTTTCCTTTTGATTTTCCATTTAAAATCGTTGCTTCAATGATGTTGGGCTTTGGTCTCTTGACAGAAATTCTAGTACAAATGAAAAATCGAAGAGGACTAACATTCCTTAGGAGAATTGTGGGTGAACCAATTTTAAGAGATAACATTTGCGGCGGAATTCCTGGAAGGTCCAAAGAATTTAGAAATTCAATTCGATAGTTGACAACTTCATCCGCATTCATGATACTGTCTATCGATTTGTTATGTGTGCAATCACCTAGAAATTTGTTCCAGAATTAAATTATCGATTGCATTGACATCGTTGTTTTTTTGCAGCCGATATAGCACAGACGTAAAACCACTCTTTGTTTCCATAGTTTGTGGTAATTTGTGGGAAGACTTTCTCGATTAATTGCTGAATTGATTCCTGAATGACATTGTTTGAAAATATAATACTCCTTTTCACTGCATCAACTGATACTTTTCCATTACCAACATCCAGTAGATGTTTTGAAAATATAGCTGCTGAGTCATTGTGATGCAGATGTACAGATAAATTTTTTGTATCAGATCAGATTAATTTTTTGTATATATCGCCAGAGATGCCGGTGCTCATTTTGAAATTACTGGAAGGGTCTGTCGGAAGTCTCCAGCTAGTAAAATAAGAGTTCCACCGAATGGTTGTGTATTTGATATTAAATCTTGAAGTGTCTGACTAATCGCTTGTAGGAATTTCTTATGTGCCATGGTGCAGTCATCCCACACAATCAGCTTGCATGTTTTGAGCATTTTCGCCATGCCTGAACTTTTGCCAATATTACAAGTTGGAGAATCGACAAATTGCATATTCAATGGCAATTTCAACGCTGAATGTACCGTTCGTCCTCCATCCAATAATGTAGCAGCAATACTGGGGGAAGCAATAGCTAAAGCTATCCCATTTTGAGATGGACGTGCGCTAATACTAAACTGATGTGAAAGGTTTTAACTGTGCCTCCTGGTGCATCGAGAAAAAAGACCGCCGCTGTCATTTGTTACTGCAGTTATAATTTTGTCAAAGGCCACTTGTTGCTTTGCAATTAATAGAGCTTTTTAGTTGCGACAAACAAACGCAAATCTCGACCAGTAATGTCAATGGTAGAACGTTCAGGCACCACCATTCCAAGTTGATTAAGAGTTTTGTTGCTGATGGCTAGGCATATGTCTTAATTTTTTATCAGCGTATCGTTGAAAATGTTAATCGCAAATGATATAGAATCGTAACGGTGCGATAATGATGCAAAATGTCCTCACTCATATCCTCTTTGAATTTTTTTATCGCAAACAAAGTTCGTATCTGGAGAGGATGACAGCTGACAGAAGCATACATTAATGTGGTCTCCCAGTTTCTGACACGCCTCTCTCAACTGCTCTTAAATTTGAAACTGAAGTGGGTCCTCTCACGTTAATTAATAACATTCTCAAATAATAACATTCTGCGTTGGTTGGGTATACGGTATAAACACGGCCCAATGCATATAAAGCGTAAACATTTTGACACCCACCTTGCTTGGTTCGAGTATGAGGAGACGCGCCAATTGTTCATACCATGACCTCTTATATTCAAGAACCAAACCCTTACCTGAACGTACCGGCAGAAAAAAAATCGGAACGTGTTACTTTATAATATTGTTGTTTGGGTGGAGCCGCGTCCCTTTTTGTAGCATGACCTTTTTATAGTCAAGGGTCATCCAATGTTCGTTACAATTAAATATTCAAGTGAATCAATGTAATTTGTTATAGTTTTAAAATATAGTTTTTGTGATGCCCATTTGTCGTGTCTTCCCCTATTATAGCCAGCAAAAAAACATTCACTTTCCACTAGATACAGTAAAATTTTCAAGAGAATCCGCCATTCGTTACGCGTTTTGTGATAATTTTAATATATAGTTGGTGTGGGTAGTCTCACGTCCATTGTATAGTCACCATTCAGAAACTATCCTCTGTTCAGAAGTTAGTCACAATAAAATTTTCAAGAGAATCCGCTCTTCGGAACGTGTTTTATGATAGTTTTAAAATATAGTTTGTGTGGGCGGTGCCACGCCTCTTTTTCGTATAATGACCTGGAACCATCCCTTGCCCAGAAGTTAGCTGCAGTAAAATTATCGAGCGAATCCACCCATCGGTATGCCTGTTGTGATAGTTCTAAATTATTTTTTGTGTCCTATCATGACCTAGACTATCCAGGAACCATCCTCTGTCCAGAAGATAGATACAGTAAAATTTTCAGGCGAATCGGTCCACCGCTTGGGCGTCCTATACGCAACATACAGACACACATTGATTTATATATATATAGATATTGTAGAAGACTATTAATATTATAATAATGAAGCATCACAATTTTCCTAATATGGTAGTGCACTTCTATGTAAAGTTAGCAGCCTCTAATCTGCCGGTAATACTGTGGAATGGACTCCGTGGTGGAGGTATATAAGATTCGGCCCGGCCGAACTAAAAAGCCCTTTTACTTGTTTTAATTTTGAATCTAGTGTAGGTGTCAATCAGTTGTGCCTGGGATTTAAATTTTATGACGCCTTCAATTCTGACGATTTGTCTATATGAAAAATAATTTGTAAAATATTTTGACAAAAACATTCGTTTTTAATTTGTAATATGTCAGTATTTTAAGAAGGCACACAGGTTACTAAATGTTGATATTTAAAATCATATTGGACATACCTAAAATAAATTATTTTTCCCTTTATTCCCTATTCTTATTTTCCCGGGAAATGAAAAAAGTCTGGGAAACCGCAAACTCTCTATTTAAGCAAAACAACTAAAAAAGGTAGGTAGATAATATATGATACGCTATATCGACCTCACTTTGACCTATATCCAGATTAATTGTAGTTCATCTTGATTAAAACAAGAGTATTGTATCACATTTGACCAGAATCGGGAGGACATTTATATGGGGAATACATATATCTAAATCGTAAACGATTTTTTCATTTACATTACAATAGTGATACAAACATGAAACTATAAATGTAATTCACAATCTGACCTTGTACCGCCATATATCTAGAGCCTATATCACAATCTATATTTGTAAAATTTTTCATATCAAATTAAAATTTCACCAAGGACCATTTACCGCAAAAGGAAAATGCTGTGGTAAATTCATTGATATTACCCACCTAAAAGAAGATAAATATAGAAAAAATTGGTCAAATTTAATATATTCATTAAATATGGTAATTGATAAACTCATATTAAGTTGGACGAATAGGGCATGTTTTTACAAATCGTCCATAAAATCGCGAGGGGTTAAGGGCCGTGAATGACGTAGGGCTCCGAAAGTTTTAATTTTTTGTTTATTTCATCAATGTTTACATTCTCCAAGCTATGTACCTCTATACTTTTTTGTTAATATAATATCAGATTTTAAGTTTTATGACTTTTGACCAGTGAAATAAACATATAGGGTACTAGCAGTACCCGCTGCTTCGCACGCGAAAAAGCAAGTTATTCTTTAATTTTATCCGTCTCTGTTTTTGGATAGTATTTATTTAATTTTCTTTTGGTGGATATAGAAACATCTAAAATAGTAATTTGAAACCTCCTATTAGCTAGCACTCACACACAGTCAAAGGATTGTGCTTGTCGATATGCACTATTTTAGCTGAACTACTTCGTATGTATAGTTTTCTACCAAGTTTTGAACAAAAAAATACAACCATTTATTTCCTCGATTTCATGTTTCTAGATTCAGCCAGCCAGTTTATAACTTTTTGCACCTCTTTCCCAAAAAGTACACATTTTGAAAAATCACTATAGGTAAAATGTGTTTTTGCTCCCCTAAAAATATGTACTTTATTTGGTAACACAGGATTGTACAGCATTTTTATCCCTTTTCGTCCCGGGCACCCCTTAGAAGTACATATTTCGAAAAATCAAACTACTGCGCTGCAATATGATCAGAGGAATTTACACACTAAATTTCACGATTCTAGCTGTAATACTAAAATTGGTACCAGTTTTATCCCTTTTTGTCCCGCTCGTCACTTAAAAGTAAAAATTTGGAGAAATCCAATTTTACTTCGTTTCTATATGGTCAGAGGAATTTACATACCGAATTTCACGTTTCTAGCTGTAATACTTTAGTCGGTACCCTTTTTGTCCCGCTCGCCCCTTAAAAGTACAAATTTCGAAAAATCCAATTTTACTTCGTTTTTATATGCTCAGAGGAATGTACATACCAAATTACACGATCCTAGCTGTAATACTTTAGTTGGTACCATTTTTATCCCTTTTTGTCCCGCTTGCCCCTTTAAAGTAAAAATTTCGAAAAATCCAATTTTACTTCGTTTCTATATGGTCAGAGGAATTTTCATACCAAATTTCACGATTCTAGCTGTAATACTTTAGTTGGTACCATTTTTATCCCTTTTTGTCCCACTCGCCCCTTAAAAGTACAAATTTCGAAAAATCCAATTTTACTTCGTTTCTCTATGGTCAGAGGAATTTACATACCAAATTTCACGTTTCTAGCTGTAATACTTAAGTTGGTACCATTTTTATCCCTTTTTGTCCCACTCGCCCCATAAAAGTACAAATTTCGAAAAATCCAATTTTATTTCGTTTCTATATGGTCAGAGGAATTTACATACCAAATTTCACTTTTTTAGCTGTAATACCTTACTTGGTACCATTTTTATCCCTTTTTGGCCCGCTCGTCCCTTAAAAGTACAAATTTCGAAAAATCCCTATTTGTAGCTCGTCTGCATGGTCATTGCAAGGAACTCACCGAATTTCATGTTTATAGCTACTGCCGTTTAGTCAGGACGAAGGTTCGATGTTTATCCCTTTTTGGGCCATTTTATCCCCTAAAAGTACGAATTTCGTAAAACCCTTTCTTAGTCGACGTCTACGTCATATTTGGGAACTACCCTGAAAATTTCATGACCCTGGCTTCAGCCGTTTGGTCTGGGGGCTGGTCAATGATAAGTCAGTCAGTCAGTAACGCAACTCTTTTATATATATAGATTTCCAAAATTTCACACAGTCGCGGACCCAAGGTCCTCCGATTTGTATAAAATTTGGCACTCTTTGTTGCTGACATTAAAATTTTGGCATTATTCATTGCAGTTTGTATTTTATGATTCGTCAAACTAGGTAATTTACAGTGTTTCTAGAAGTAGATACACTACTTTAAGTTGAATTATTGTCCGCATCGGTTTATAAAAACCGGAAAGCTCTTGACGTATGCGATCAGAAACTTTTCCGCGAGCCCTTTCAAACACAAATCGAACTAAAAATATGGAAATTTGGAGCGGATTTTATAAAAAATGCATTAAACGTAGCACCAAAATCTTAAAAACTGGCTAACTAGGACGGTGATAGCGCATTAAACAAACCAAAAATATTAATTTGAGTGGAACATGATTTATACAAATAAAAAGGGTCGGGTCCAAAAAAAAAAATGTTTCCATTTATTTTGGAATCACCCATATGCTGTGGAATTTGTTTCTTCTGACACATGTCCATTCTCAAACTGTACTGCTGGGATGCTATTGCTTTCATTTCTATAAAAACTATATATCACAAACCTACTCCATTGAACGTTCCCACATTCAGGGAGAAAAGTAGAGAAAGGAGAAACATATACAGGCATGCTCTAGCTATGGTCATAGGTATGTATATTCTTTCTATAGGATCAATGAAGACGTTGAAAGAATTCTATCTCCAAAAATTGAATAACCAATACAGATGTCAATATCGTGCAATATCGTTGGGCCCAAATGATAAATAATTCACTTTCAATCGGCTTACATTTTTATGGAATTGCACTTAGATAAAGTTCAATTTGTCGAAGAGCTGAACTAGGGCCATTTATTTCACATTTTCATGTATCCAACAATGCGTGGGAATGTTATGTTTGGTATTCCATACGGACTCTACGTACAAGAAAATATATTATGGATATTCGAAAAAAAAAAAAATAAAATATCTATTCGTCGGTTGAACTCTTGATACAGTCCAAACGAGTTGAGATAGTTGGCAGATAATTGGATGGTACTAAGTCATTAATGGTTGCGAAGAAAATTTGAGATGCGTAATATTTTTTTCATTTTGTCCTGTAGTTATTTCCAACCGGTGGTCCACCTCCTGCGTTGGAAGAGGGTGGCCATGGGGATGGTACAAGCTGTACCTTTCATAATTATTTCAAACTAAGTAAGCTATTGTTAGTTTTTGCTTTTCAATAAAAGCTTATTTTATATTTATGTTTTATATGTTTTTAACAATAAAGGTTTTAACAAATGAATTATATCGCAGTCTTTGTATATGTGTTTCAGTTAAGCTCTTTTTTTCTTTTATGATGAATTTCGAATAGTGTGGCAATTGCGAAATCTACCAAGAACGCCACAGTGGAGCAACTTGCGATGGCGAGGGTATGGAGTTTTCATCGCAGCAATCATCACTGTGATATTCCGATGAGGCCCGTGACATGGGACCCGAGCACACTTCTTCTTTTGGATTCGATTGTATTCGCCGCCCAGATAAATCATGCCCAGTTGGACATTCATCCTGGGTGTAGCAGCCATCATACGGGAAACCTCGTAGACAGCATTCATGTAACCGCGACGGAAAGAATCCATGCGTGCAACGAGAGCGTTGAAAGCAAGTGCGTTTGGTTTCTTCACCTCTTTCTTCATGAATGCCAGGACAGTTTCTAGCATTTCAACTTTATCCATGCGTAGTATGGCATGAATTAAAAACCACTATTTCCTTGAGGATTGTTGATGCGAGCATGTCTTTGACGTTCCGGCAGAGGTTTCTTCATATCTCATATTTGGCTTCCTTACGTGGTCACATTTTTAATAGTATCAATATTTTGAAATACAGTTTGAACTGCTGATTTACACAACTTTTAGACATTTGATATTTCACCAAAATATTTGTTCTCACTTCCGCGGTTTACAAGTAATTTTCGAACTTCGGCTAATTTTCTTGATGATCCATTGCTATATCATATGTATTTATATTTCTTATATACTAGTTTGAACTGTTTAACTAGCAAACTACGAAGTCTAAAACGTAGCGCAAAAATAGAAATATAAACAAAGTTACTTTTCTGCTATTAGAGCTGTTTTTCTTTAAGCCGGGATAACAAATTTAGTCAAAAATTGTTAACATAAAATTATTTTTTCAAAATTTATTTTTAGACACACATTGATATCGATGTTGGCGTCAATTTAAAAAAGATTTTTTATTTAGAGTGCATTTTTAACTTTTTATTTAGGTTTTTGTTATCGCAGCTTAGTTATCCAGTCTTAAAGAAAAGCAGCCCTATTATCTTCTTTTAATTTTTCGAGAATATTTTTCTAAATTAGCGTTGAAAACGGATTTTGGTACTTATTAATAAAAACAGATTTCAAACAAAACTGCATCATGCATTTCTTCCTAATTCTTCAGAACTCATCCGGGAGCTGAAATTGGGGTCATTTGTTGACGTTTTTCGGTCACTATGTGTATGTATGTATATCATTTGAATTTTAAAACATCCATTAATTCTTGATTTTAATACGGCCGATCAAAGATAATAAAAAAAAGTAAAAACGGCGTTAAGTTCGTCCGGGCCGAACTTTATATACCCTCCACCATGGATTGCATTCCACAGAGGTTGTCGATTTTCGTAGAAGTGCAGTAATATTACAGGAAAATATAATTTGTTTAATATAGCCAAACCAAAAGAAATACAAACATTGAAAAATTAATTTTATAAATAAATATAGTATTTTAATTATTTCAAACCACGCTATAAGGTAATGCTACCAATACGTCAATTCAAAAAATAAATATTCTTATATTTATATTTTCAAAAATATTTTCAAAGCCATAAATTTTGGTAGATAGCGGGTGCTACATTTGGTTATATTTCCATTCTATTTGAATTCCAAAAGCACAAATTTTGAAAATCCATTATCAGACGTACATAGTGCAAAATAACCTAATTTCACTATTCAACCAATTTTTGCCGTAAAAGAAAAAGTACGAATTTCGAAAAAAAAAAATATTTTGCTTGTCTATGCAGTCAGAGGAATGTACACACCGAATTTCATCATTCTAGCTGTAGTCGTTTAGTTGGTACTATTTTTATCCCTCTGTACCATTGTATCCCTTGAAAGTACTAATTTCGAAAAATTCGTCTATTTTCCGTGTCTACGCAGTCAGAGGAATGTATACTCCGAATTTCACGACTCTAGCTGCGGTCCTTTGATTGGTACTATTTTTATCCCCTTTTTTCATTTTAACCCCAAAAAGTACGAATTTCGAAAAATCAGTTTATTTTCCGTGTCTACACACTCAGAGGAATGTATACTCCGAATTTCATGACTCTAGCTGCGGTCATTAGATTGGTACTATTTTTATCCCCTTTTTTCATTTTAACCCCAAAAAGTACGAATTTTGAAAAATCCGTGTATTTTACTAGTCTATGCAATCAGAAGAATGTATACACCGAATTTCATTATTCTAGGTACAGCCGTTTGGTTGGTACCATTTTATCCCTCTATTCCTATTTTACCCCTTAAAAGTACGAATTTGGAAAAAATACTTTTAAATTATGTATCTACTCAATTTTTTTTTTTCACTGAACCAACACTCAGGGGATGTCCCCTATAAATGCAGTGCATTGCGTTGGTAGAAGGAAGATAAGGTATTGGAAGGAGGAAAGAGGGAGTAGTGTCTGTTGACATCTGTTTTGAATCTCTGAATGTCGTAATTGGAGGGAAAGATATTTGCCGGAAGTCGATTCCACATACGGATAGTACGGGCGAAGAACGAATTTATTCTGTAATGTGTAGTGCGGCCGGTTGTCCAATCGACAACAAATGGGTGAGCGTTCCTGGAGAGTCGCGTATCTCTGCCGAACGTTCTCACGGGCGGTATAAAATCACGAATTTCCGAAGAACAAACACCATGAAAGTATCGATAGAACAATGACACACAACCAACATTACGACGGTGTTCAAGGGAGGCAATAGAATTGGATATCCTACCATCACCTATCAACACCATCGCCCTCCTCTGGACACGGTCAAGTAGCTCCAGTGATGAAGCTGGAGCACCTGACCATATATGGGAGTTGTATTCCATCTTTGGTCTGATGTAGGTAGTGTAGATATTGACAAGATCAGAGGGTGTGAAATATTTCTTACATCTTTTTAAAAAGCCTAAACATTTGGAGGCATCTTTCGACACATCAAATACATGTTTTGTCCAACGAACATCACATTGTATTTTTATGCCAAGAACAACGAGAGCATCTGATTGCTCAATATCTACACCGTTCATTAAAATCGACGACACCGTTGGATCAGTGAATCGCTTGTGAGACAACAAGGAGCACTGGGTCTTACGTGCATTAAAATCTACTCTATTCTCTCGACCTCATTCAAAAATGGCCATCAAATCCTGGCTAAGTGACTCATCCATCAATCGCCTTTTATCCTCAATTTCTTGACGACTTGGTCTATGATCGAATGAGTATGAATGACAGAGGTTGCTGTCATCCGCGAATGAGTATATTGGATTCACAGTCCGATCCAAGAGGTCGTCGATGAAAATAAGAAAAAGGGAGGGGGAAAGGACAGAGCCCTGTGGTACTCCTGCAGTTAACCTATGCTCGTCGGATGAGAACCCATCTACAACAACACGTATAGTGCGATCTCTGAGAAAGCTCGATATAAATCGAGAGAAGTCACTACCAACACCAAAAGCGATAAGCTTTGATATGAGTGCGCCGTGCCAAACTCTATCAAAGGCCTTGGAGATATCTAGAGCAACGACCTTACTCTCACCAAGCTTGTGAATAGATCGATTCCACTTTTCGGACAGCAGTGTCATCAGGTCTCCCGTAGATCGATTTTTAAGGAATCCATACTGTCGATCATTAAGTAAGTCATTAGTTTCTAAATACCTCACAAGATGGTGGTTAACCATACTCTCCATAGCCTTCGAAAGCGCTGAGCAAATCGCGATCGGTCGATAGTTAGCAGGATTATTAGCCTCACCTTTTTTAGGGATGGGCTGGATGTTCGTAATCTTCCAACGCGCTGGGAAAACCCCTGCACGGTATGCAAGGTTGAAAAGATTACGAAGGGGACGGGCAAGCGTCGAAGAGCACTTACATAGGACAAGTGCTGAAATGCCATCCGGGCCTGGAGATTTATTTACGTCGAGATTTGCGAGAACCCTTTTAACTCCACGTGTTCGAAAAAATATCTGAGGCATGGAACTAGATACATTTTCGATCACGGGGAGTGGTTGATTGCTTTCCGGCAAGGATGAATTCCTTGCAAACATTTCAGCCAATAGGTTAGCTTTGTCAACCGGGTTAGTGAATATCTGGCCATCTTTAACAAGAGTTGGGATAGATGAGGAGTTATCCTTTACTCTTCTCACAAATGACCAAAAGCTCTTACTTCCCCTGGGAGAAGCAAGAACTTTAGCACGAAGACGTTGTTCGTACAGAAACTTTTCACGTCTAAGTACCCTGGCACACATGGTTCTTGTCTGCTTGCGTAGCAGATCAGTTGTGGCATTTTTATTTAAACGCCATTTCCTGAATGCTTCCTCTTTGGATCTGACAGCAGCCTTGCATGTCTGGTTAAACCAACTTTTATTATTCCAATCAAGATAATATTTTCAATCATTTCAGCCGCAGCATTTATATCGCCATTTAGAAAACAAAGTTTCCAATTGAAATGCTGGAAAAAGTTGTTGAGCTCGGCCCAACGTGCCTTTTCGTATATATATATTGTCCGCTTTGGGGCTGGGGTCGAAGCGACACGAAGAGCGGAATACGAAAAATTAGAGGAATGTACACACCGAATTTCGTGTTTCTAGCTGTTGTCGTTTAATATGTACCATTTTTATCCCTTTTTTGCCCCATTTCACCCCCAACAAATAAGAATCACTTTTTGGTGCACGTTTTTGCTATAAGGGGAATTCACATACCAAATATCAAGCAAATATAAACAAACATATTCAAAAAACATGCTTAAATACGCTAAAATATTAGGGATTATAATGGGTATTTTTAGTCCTTGTGAGTCCCTTTGGGCCGATTTCGCCCCATTTCAATCCCAGCCGATCTACGACTATAAGACGCATTTGTGGAAAATTTGAACGTTCTAGCTCCTTTCGTTTAGATGCTAGCGTGCTTTCAACAGACGGACGGACATGGCTAGATTGTCTTAGAATTTTATGACGATCAAGAATATATATACTTTATAGGGTCTCAGGTGGATATTTCAAGGTGTTACAAACGGAATGACAAAGTTAGTATACCCCCATCCTGGAGGCGGAGGGATAAAAACAAGATGTGTTATGGCGAAAATCCATGATAGTGGAAGAAATAACAAAAAGTAAATTGAATATTAAGATAACAATTTAGAGTTACTGAGGGTGTAATAAAGTAAACATTGCTGAAACTCTGCATGACTCGGGTGCAATAGAGTCATGCGGAGACCATGAATTCGGATAGAGCCTCTCTCTTCACGCCTCGTAGTGCAAATGTCGAATACCTCGCATTTCTTGATGGGGTCATAAACGCATGTCGCGTGAATAAGGTCTCTAGTTCTCGTGCTATTATGAATTCAGGTCAGACTCGCGCTGAGCACAAGATCGCGTTCGGATGAATCTCCTTCACAAGCCATAACATTCCCCAATCAGCACTTCAACGAAACACCCCCTGCATGTACCGGAGTTAAACAGAAGGAACACGTGGTGTTTGTCCTCTGACAAATCCGTGGGAAACTTTTCTGAATGATACTTCTCTTCGTATTGTCGTGGAATTTGTCTGTTCATGTACATGCATATTCTATGGCCGAACACCAACAACATCCTTTGTCTGATAGGACGCTGTTGTTTTTATTTCTCAAAAGTAACGACTGACACATACTTTGCACTAAACGTTCCCACGTTTAGAAAAGAACACTGTCTATTGTCTAGTAGCAGGTATTTTTTCAAATGCCTGCTCTTTCTTTTTTACTAGCAGAACGATTGGTGAGAGTATAAAAGGCCAAGGGTAGCAAGGATAAGGCATCATTCTCACTCGAGAATTCGTTCAGCTAAGAACTCAAACACATTCTCAACAATCTCTCAATCTTCTCAAACAACAAATTCAACAAAATGGATATCACCAACGCCGACAACAAGAAAGGCTCCAACAGCATCAAGAGGCTGTTGAAACAACTCTTCAAACAACACAAATCCCAAAAATTGGTACATCTACAAAATTTGGCAAATGACGAGAAAACCGAATCGGTTGAATCCTTGGAGAACAGCCTCAATTCCAGCATTGAATTTGACTGTGCCTCTGTGCAATCTCATGAAAACGACATCAATGAACGTCTTTCTGTCAAGCAATCCTGCGAAATGGAAGATTTCGACTGCATTGACTTCAACAACACCGTACCAGTTCATTTCATTCGCACCGAATACGGTACCTTCTTCTGGACTGCCAGCAGTGCCATCCCATCTGATAATGATTTGATAGAACCTATGAGCTACTCCATCTACAATCAATTGGCCTGCATGCAAGATCGTTGGGCTCAGGCCTAATAAATAGCAAACAAGACTTCAAAAAAGCCGCAACCTGTGAACAACCCCATTATGCCTCTACAAGTTTAACTTGAAACAAACGCATTTATAGCTTTACAAAACAAAAAACATGTGATCTTTAAAAATTTTATTTAAAAAATATATAAATTATACAATTTAAAACAAAAAACTTGCTTTGTTTTTATTCGACTCATAAAATTCCAGCCAATAAGGATTGGGATTAACTGGCCCAAATCCTTTTATACAGTAAAACAATTTACGGTTATATTTTTTACAAAGTTAGTAGAGTTTGCACAAGGTCGGAACAAAATTATTTCGTTTTTGTTTGTTTGAAAATTCGAAACCCGAATTAAAAATGTTGATGAGCAAAATAATTGACGATTGACGTAAAATAAAATTAAGTAAAGGTAACAATGTTGTCTTCGGCAACGCCATATTTTCATAAATGAAAATATGAAAAAACCCTGCAATCTCCTGAAAATCGGTCAGGAATCGGCCGCAAGATGTGTTCATAATCTTGACTCGGGAGGACATTTGTATGTGGGCTATTTTTAAATCGGAACCGATTTTCTTCATTTAAAGGTGTTCATTTCAAAGGTGTTACAAACATTTGACATAGAACTACAAATATCTCTTCCGATCTGACCTTGTACCGCACACGAGCAATATAACGTAACCTATTCTCGTCTAACTGTTCTTATCAAATTCATTTTCAACTCGGATAAACCGTATAAGTGAATTACTGAAATATGAAAATGTTGTCACTACTCCTAAATGATGAGATATTTCTCTACGGTAGATTTAAGATCCTTTCCTATACCTTTTGTGGGACAGACGAAGCCATATTCTGAATAAAAAATCAATACATTCCGATACTGAAACCCCGTTTTGTAGCCATGTCAACGTATGTTTCCAGTAGAAACAGTGGACGTGTCCCTTCCAAGTCTTTCAATATAAACAGAGAACAAGGAGACATTTCATCAATAAATTAAAACATCTGCATAAATTTAACATGAAGGCTGTTAGGATTGTTTTGTTTAAAGTGTTCCAGAATATATTAAAACCTTGACAGAATCGATCAATTTTGGTGGATAGTTTCATTGAATATACTTGTGTTGAAAAATTAAAATAATTCGAGCACTATTCATCATATCTAACTTGGACACATTCGCATATGATTGGTTCTTTAAAAAATAATGCGAAATGGATAAACTATATTTTATTGTTTCGGATTGAAACGTTAGCCTCTCAAAGAGATTTCCTTGCAAGCATTGTCCAAAATTATTGCTCAAGCCACAAACACCTAATTGCAAAAGGTTTTAAAAGGTTACAGATTCATTTGCTAAGACCCCAACCAATAAAAAATCAGAAATGTTTTGTTTTAAATTCTATGAATTGTTTAATTTGTATATTTTATATATCTTTTTATAAATAAATCATTTTCATTAAAAAGTAAATTTGTAAAGATCACAATTTGTTATGTTTTGAAAAGCTATTCATATTTTCCTCTCAAGTGACTACAAATGAGGTGTCATTCCTTAATTGGAAGAAGACACAGACAGTAAAATCGCCATAACACTTCGTATAATTGCACTGTGTACTTATCATAGTGTTGAGTTTCTCTTCATTCTATTCGGATATTTCATTTCGTATGACTATGACATTTTTTCGTGCACGTGCATAACCGCATACCAACAATGTCCTTGATCTCAAATTATGTTGGAGGGATGCTGTTATTTTTCTAAGACTATTGTTGCCTAGGCCTTTTCCAATCTACGTTCCCACGCAAGGAAAGGAAGTCAAAAGAAAGGACGGACAGACTTACATACACTGTCTATTGTCTAGGAGCTGGAATTTTTACAAATACCTGCACGCCCTTATTACTTGCAGCAGGATTGGTGAGAGTATAAAAGGCCAAGGGTAGCAAGGATAAGGCATCATTCTCACTCGAGAATTCGTTCAGCTAAGAACTCAAACACATTCTCAACAATATGTGCGTAGAAATCTCAAACAACAAAATGGATAGCACCAACGCCGACAACAAGAAAGTCTCCTACAGCATCAAGAAGCTGTTGAAACAACTCTTCAAACAACACAAATCAAAAAATGACAAGAAAAACGAATCCTTGGAATCACTTGAATCCTTAGAGAACAACCTCAATGCCGACATTGACTTTGAATGTGCCTCTTTGGAATCTCATGAAAACGACATCAATGAACGTCTTTCCGCCAAACAACCCTGCGAAATGGAAAATTTTGACTTCAACTCCACCGTGCCCGTTCATTTCGTTCGCACCGAACACGGTACCTTCTTCTGGACTGCCAGCAGCACCATCCAAGTCGACAATGACTTGGTCCAGCCTTTGACTTGCTCCAGCTACAACCAATTGGCCTGTCTGCAAGATCGTTGGGCTCAAGCCTAAACATTTTGTTGATACCATCAAGAAAACAGCAATCAAATCTTCCAAAGTCTTCGCTGAAATCTTGCTCTACAAGTTTAACTTGAAACGAGAAAATTGATAGCTTTACAAAACTATAACAATTGTGATCCTTATACATTTACTTTTTTAATGAAAACGATTTTTTACAAAAATATATATAAAATATACAAAGTATACAATTTAAAAAAACATAAATCTGTATTTTTGGCTTTCTTCATTGGTTGGGGATTTTATCAAATGAATCTAAAGCCTTTTAAAACCTGTTGATTGGTTGAGAAATAATTTTGGACGGAGGAAGGTCAACGTTTTCCTAAGATATTCTTTTGAGAGGCAATCGTTTCAATCCAAAGCAATAAAATATAGATTATAAATTTCGCTCCATTGATTTTACAGCACCAATCATAGCGAATTCTTGAAATCAAAGTATAGGTCGCAGTCATTGTCCGATCCTAACAAAAATTGGTCAGATTTAGCTCCCATACAAATTTCGTTCTCCAATTAACTTTTTCTACTCTAGAGACCACATATTTCTTCAAATTAGGCACAGCACCTCTTCTTTCATTTAGAAACATCTGAGGAGAAAGTGAGTCAGATCGATTCAGATTTAGATGTAGCTCCCACACAAATTTCGCTTCCGATTTCACTTTTTCCGCTCTAGAGACCGCATATTTTAACCGATTTTCTTCAAATTTGGCACAACACCTTATACGATTATACAACACCTTATACTATAACCCATGTTCATGAAATTGGTAAAACACCTTATATTTTAACTAGAAACATCTATGGTGTTAGATCAGTCCAGATATATATGTAGATTCCATAAAATTTTCGCTCACAATTTCACTTTTTCTTCTATAGAAACCAAATATTTTAAAAGATTTTTTTTTTCAAATTTGGTACACCACCTTATACCCAAAAAAACTCTCATTGCCAAGTAATGTGGGGAATAAGGCAAAACCAAAAACCTTCACTACTTATTTTTCGGATCCGTTTCTAATTATTTTTATAAAGGGATTGTAAAAAAATAAGTACTTCTACGCACGCTTACAAAAAGTTGAGAAATAAGTACTTCTAAACGAGTTGTAAAATAAGTGGCCTCAGGAAGATACAAAATAAATCATTATTGATAACTAGCAAAATAATGTATTATCAACAATGGGCTTACTAAGTGATGAAAACAAAATTTTTATTAAATTATATATTTTGTATCGCCTTGTTAACAATCTGAATACAGAATTTAGGGTTGTTTTTCTTTAAGCCTGTATAACTAAGCTGCGATAACAACAGCACTGCTATTCTCTGACTCACCACAAAAATGTAGAAAATTATTTTTTAAAATCTGAAGTTGTATGAAATTTAATTTACCAATAACTACTTATTTAAGCCATTATAAGGAAGTAATTATTTCATACTTCAAAATAATGCAGTGCGTAACGAGCTGTCATTACTAGGTAATGCTATAAATAATGAGGTGTAATTACCAAGATTTTGCTGGGTACTTCAACATGGAATACATACTGTGAAAGTGGATCACATCGTCCAATGTTTTGATGTAGCTCAGATACAAATGCTCTTCCCGATTTCACTTTTTCCACCGAATTGAATTGTAATGAGATAGAAAGTGGAGGGTATCATATAGTCGGCCCCGCCCGACTTTAATCTTTCCTTACTTGTTTCTCTTGTTGCATTGTAGTATCGTTAATTGATTGATGATCAATTTTTTCTATAGATGTTTTCAGCCATCAAATAGATGTTGTTTACAAAGTTTTTTTTTTTCAAAATTCTGAACCAGTGAATGAAAAATACAAAGTACGGGTTTTGTTAAATTGTATAAATTATATATTTTATATATCATTTAATTATTATTTTTTTATAAAAATTTGTAAAGATCACGACTGTTTTTTTATAAAGCTATGAAAGTGTTTGCTTCAAGTTAAACTTGAAGAGGTATATTACAGGATTCGCAGATTGCTTGCTTCGGCGAAGACTTTGGAAGTCTTGTTCGATAATTTCTTATGCTTGAGCCCAACGATCTTGCATGCAGGCCAATTGATTGTAGGTGGAGCAGCTCATGGGTTCAACCAAATCATTATCGGCTGGGATGGCACTGCTGCCAGTCCAGAAGAAGGTGCCGTGTTCGGTGCGAATGAAATGAACTGGTACGGTGTTGTTGAAGTCACTGTAGCCGAAATCTTCCATTTCGCAGGATTGTTTGGTGGAAAGACGTTCATTGATGTCGTTTTCATGAGATTCCAAAGAGGCACAGTCAAATTCAATATCGGCATTGCGGATGTACTCCAAGGATTCGAGTGATTCCAAGGATTCGGCTTTCTTACCGGTTTGAGATTTGTGATGTTTGAAGAGTTGTTTCAACAGTTTCTTGATGCTGTAGGAGACTTTCTTGTTGTCGGCGTTGTTGATATCCATTTTGTTGAATTGGTTGTTTGAGATTTCTACGCACATATTGATGAAAATGTGTTTGAGTTCTTTGCTGAACGAATGCTCGAGTGAGAATGATGTCATATCCTTGCTACCCTTGGCCTTTTATACTCTCATCAATGACTCTGATAGTAAAAAAGAATGTGCAGGTATTTGTAAAAATACCAGCTCCTAGACAATAGACAGTATATGTACGTCTGCGTTCTTTTCTAAGCGTGGGAACGTTTAGTGCAGAGTGTGTGTGAGACATTAGAAATAAAAACAACAGCGTCCTATCAGACAAAGGATGTTGTTGGTGTTCGGCCATAGAATATGCATGTACATGAACAGACACATTCCACAACAATACGAAAAGAAGTATCATTTAGAAAAGTTTCCCACGGATTTGACTGAGGACAAACACCACGTGTTCCTCCTGTTTTACTCCGGTACATACAGGGGTGTTTTGTTGAAGTGCTTTGGCAATGATGTCGAGTGTGTCCTATAATTAGGGAATGTTATGGCTTGTGAAGGAGATTCATCCGAACGCGATCTTCTGCTCAGCACGAGTCTGACCTGAATTCGTAATAGCACGAGAACTAGAGGTCTTATTCACGCGACATGCGTTTATGATCCCAGCAAGAAATGCGAAGTATTCGCCATTTGCTTGATAAAAGTACAACGAGTGAGATTTTTCTGTTTGCTTCTTTTATTGCAACAGCTCTATCCGAATTTTTGGTCTCCGTATGACTCTATTGCAGCCGAGTCATGCAGAGTTTCAGCAATGTTTACTTCTTTGCACTCTCAGTAGCACTACAAATTGCAAATTATGTATATCACCCCTACAACGACAGTTAATATACATACATCAAGTTCTATGTGAAATGAAAGCGATATTTCATATATTCTTTAAATTTTCTGTACAACTATCCTGTAAATTCTTCCACGCGCAAAGAAAAAAATGTGAGAAATCATACACGAAAAGTGTAAAATTTACCTAAGTTTCATAGGTGAAATACAACTTTAAAAGTTCTTCGGCAACTCATACAGAACACTTGGGTAATTTTGTACCAAAAAACTACTGCCAGTTATACAATAAAACTTGTGTAAAAGTACCTTGTATGTTTTGGATGTATTTCAAAGCACTTTGTTCTCTTAAACAACTTGCATTTATAAGTATTTACAAATAAAGAAGTAAATGTACAAATTGATAGAACGTAATGCCATGTTTTTTTAACTAAATTTAATAATATGGAAGACCTAAATCTTTTTACTGATTTTCTATTTTCCATCCAAATAAAAACGATGATGACTTATTTCTTTAGCTTTTTGTTCTTCCATCTGGAAGCAAAAAATGTTCTAAATATTATACTCATATGATATTAAGGCCGTTTTTCATTGATGCTTGGTGCGTTGTTTTTGGTGCGATTGCTGTTGTCGTTGCTGCTGGTGTGTTGATTGGTCATCGACGTACAGATGAGGCTAATGATGCTGTTGTTGTAGCTGCTGTCTGTTGCGATGAATTAACAGCAACAATATTGGTTTGCGGTTTCTTTTATATATTGTTCGTTTTGTTGATCAATATTTTTCGTTGTTCTTGTGGTGGTGATTGCTGCCGTGGATGATGTTTGTATGTTGTTGAAGCACAACCACCACCATTCCTACAGTATGCGAAAGGATTACATTAATAAAGACGAAAGAAACTCTTGATATCACACACATCCACACTTACCTCGTTATAAAGAGTGATTTTTTTGAGGTTAGGATTTTCATGCATTAGTATTTGACAGATCACGTGGGATTTCAGACATGGTGTCAAAGAGAAAGATGCTCAGTATGCTTTGACATTTCATCATGAATCGTCTTACAAACGAACAACGCTTGCAAATTATTGAATTTTATTATCAAAATGCGTGCTCTGTTAAGAAAGTTCATTGCGCGCTTCCATTTTATGGTCAGTTTAATCGACCCACTGAAGCGGCTATTCGGGCTATTGTGACTAAATTTCGCACCAAATTTACATTGTTGGACATTAAACCACCAACACGCTTACGTAGAGTGCGAACTGAAGAAAATATCGCAGCTGTATCGGCCAGTGTTAATGATGACCACCAATTTTCGATTCGTCGCCGTTCGCACCAATTGGGTCTCTGTTACTCAAAAACGTGGAAATGCCAAAATTGGACTAAGCGGATGGACCACCTAAGACGCAGCCGCGGTCAACATTTAAATGAAATTATCTTCAAAAAGTAAATGTCATGGACCAATCTAACGTTTCAAATAAAGAACCGATGAGATTTTGCAAATTTTATGCGTTTTTTAAAAAAAAAAGTTATCAAGCTCTTAAAAAATCACCCTTTAATTGTACGTTTTTCGAATATCCCCAAACACGCACTGCCTTTGGCAGCAATCGATACCAGAGGCCCATTGCTGGTTTCATTACTAAAGGCAAAATATGTCGCAGCACCACCGGGCGGAAAACCAACTGTTGTTGTGCGTAGTTCATAAAACCGTTTACGGCACCACTTGTCGAGACTGCATAATGTTGCTCCAACAATTCCTAAATGAACTTCATTGACATTAATTGAAGGATAACATCATATTATACTCCAGACTTCCGAAATGTAACTAAAATTGATATTAATAAATTAAAAGATTAATCAATCTTGATTTTGCGAGTAAAAAATAAATTATAATTTCACCATACTTACTTCTTCGTCTGTTGTTTTTTCTGTTCTGTTGCTTTTGGTTTTCTTGTAATTGTAATCGACGAAATTCACTTTGACAAATTTATGGAAACCTTTGCCCATATACGTATTTTTGCAAGTATCTGCTACAAAATTCATGAAATTGTCAACTTACATATTCATACTTACACCATTATCCAACTAACTAATTAATTTCAACTAAGAAACTTGTGTAAATGCTACAAATTTCTAAATTGGGATAAAGACATTGGTTGAATATTTTAAGGTACATAAGCACTGAACACCTACCAAGTAAACTTAGATATTTATACAAAAGAAGCACATGTGTAATGCACATGTTTGACACACATATTTACAAAGATTTACAAAGTTGAATTAGGTTTTTTTCTGAGTGCACTATTCATGAATTTTCGCCATAACCCATCTTCAATTCATATTATCTTATTATCCCTTCTTTTATTATGATCGATCGGAAGTATTCAAATGATGTTTTAAAGTTCAAATAATACATGTTTAATAATATTTATTAACGACTCTAAAAGTGTTTTCCGAAAATATATCCCTCTAACGGGCAACCGTTCTTCATGCACATCCATTTGTTGCAATGCGACATTCGGTGTATTTTGTATTTTTGATAAATTTGATATAAAAAATTCATCACGATGTGTCAGAAATACAATGTTGAAATCCTATTGTGTTTGTATGGTATTTTTGTTGTATATCGCGATTTGGTGTACACAATTTATCAATTTAATCAAGGTTACCAGAAATACATCAGATCGTGAACACCGCTAATATTTTCCGCCATGATTTTCTTCTGAAATGCAACAATTCACACAATTACAATCAATGATTTGATGCAGTCACATATCTTGTTAGAAGAACAAAACGTTAAATAATTACTTTTGTGATGACACGAGTATATAAAATGAAATTGACCTGAAATCAGGTTGAAGATATTATGCATCGATTTTAGGCGGGAACATGTTAAACTCAAGCCATTCCTTATGAAATTGATGGGAACAATAACAATTTATAAGAAAATGCATTTCGTTGTACTGCAAGGGAGGAGGTTTTGTTGGAGAGTATAGTCTGGCTCTTGTTGGTCCGACTTCCTTTCTCCCTCTTCGCACTCTCTTACGCTCTCGACACAATCTTATTCTACATTGTCAGCATGTGCCTTGCTCTGCGACGTATACTAGGACCTACCATGGCACAGTATAAAAAACAGATAGTTTTTCCAGCCAGACATCATTCTCTCCGCAACATCCTTAACAAACACAACACAGCGCAAGCAATAATGGCTCCTCAAATGGAATACGTTTCAAAAACTCAACATTAACTGAAAGTAAAGAAACCTCTGCTGGAACGTCAAAGACGTGCTCGCATCAACAAATGCCTGGACAGCCTCAAGAAATTAGTGGCTGAATTACAAGTCGATGATGTCATCCTACGCATGGATAAAGCTGAAATGCTAGAAACTGCTCTGGCATTCATGAAGAAAGAGGTGAAAAAACAAAAGCTTCCAACGCTGCCGTCGCACCAATGGATTCTTTCCGACGCGGTTACATGAATGCTGTCAACGCGGTTCCAGTGTGATGGCTGCTACATCCAAGATGAATGTCCAATTGGGAAAATCTGCCATGGTTCATCTGGGCGGCGAATCGTTTTCTGCAAGTTCAAACATCAACAAGAGAAGAAGTGAAAGAAGTCCCATGTCACCGGCCTCATCTGGATATCACAGCGATGAAAGATGCTCCTATGTGGCGTCCTTGGTATATTTCGAAATTAATTTTAAAAGAAACTGAGAGCTTTAACTGAAACACATCTACAATGACTGCGATAGAATTCACCTGTGATACCCAATTTAGTTTTAAGTTAATTATAAGAAAATCACTAATGTTAAAAACATATAAAAGATAAATACAACAACAAGATAAAAACAACAAATATTTTACTTATATTGAAATAAATATGAAAGGCACATCTATTCGATTGTACCCTCTCCATGGATACCCTCTTCCGACGCAGTAGGTCGACCACCTGGTTGGAAAGAACCACAGGTTGTATGTGCAAAACTGTAAAACTGAGCTGAGAATCAGAATAAACGAAGGACACAAAAGTTAATGAGAACACTTTATATACCCTCCACCATGGATTGCATTCCACGGAAGCTGTCGATTTTCGTAGAAGTGCAGTAATATTACAACCAAATATATATTTTTTAATATAGCCAAACCAAAACAAATACAAATATTGCAAACATAATTTTATAAATAAATATAATATTTTTATTATTTCAAACTACGCTTATAAAAATATTCTTATATCTATTTTCAAAAAGCTTAAATACCATAAGTATTGGTAGATAGTGGGTGCTACAGTTGGTTGTATTTTAGAGGGAATGAGAACCCAAGTAAGTACAAGCAGACATTTTAAAAAACATGCCTAAATACTCTAAAATATTAGGGGTTATTATGGGTATTTTTTGTCCTTGTGAGAGAAAAATTTTTCTCTTTGGACCGATTTCGCCCAGTTTCAATCCCAACCGATCTACGACTATAGCTCCTCCTAGCTCCTTTCATTTAGATGCTAGCGTGCTTTCAACAGACGGACAGACATGGCTAGATTGTCTTTTTATGACGATCAAGAATATATATACTTTATATGGTCTCAGGTCGATATTTCAAGGTGTTACAAACGGAATGACAAGTTAATATATCCCCATCTTGGAGGTGGAGGGTATAAAAATAAAACAAGTAAAAACGGCGTTAAGTTCGGCCGGGTCGAACTTTATATACCCTCCACCATGGATTGCATTCCACAGAGGTTGTCGGTTTTCGTAGAAGTGCAGTAATATTACAGGAAAATATATATTTTTTTTAAATAGCCAAACCAAAACAAATACAAATATTGAAAAATTAATTTTATAAATAAATATAATATTTTATTTATTTCAAACCACGCTCATAAGGTAATGCTACCAATACGTCAATTCAAAAAATAAATGTTCTTATATTAATATTTTCAAAATATTTTCAAAGCCATAAATATTGGTAGATAGTGGGTGCTTCAGTTGGTTGTATTTCCATTCTATTTGAATTCCAAAAGTACAATTTTTGAAAATCCATTATCAGACGTACATAGTGCAAAATAACCTAACTTCATGATTCAACCAATTTTTGCCGTAAAATAAAAAGTACGAATTTGGAAAAAACTTTTTATTTTGTGTGTCTATGCAGTCAGAGGAATGTATACACCGAATTCCATGATTCCAGCTGCGCCCATTTGGTTGGTACCATTTTTACCCCCTTGACGTTTCTACGCAATTAGAATTTTATCATTCTAGCTGTAGTCGTTTAGTTGGTACTATTTTTATCCCTCTGTACCATTGTATCCCTTGAAAGTACTAATTTTGAAAAATTCGTCTATTTTCCGTGTCGACGCAGTCAGAGGAATGTATACTACGAATTTCATGACTCTAGCTGCGGTCATTTGATTGGTACTATTTTTATCCCCTTTTTTTCATTTTAACCCCTAAAAGTACGAATTTTGAAAAATTCGTGTATTTTACATATCTATGCAATCAGAGGAATGTATACACCGAATTTCATTATTCCAGGTACAGCCGTTTGGTTGCTACCATTTTTATCCCTCTATTCCTATTTTGTCCCTTAAAAGTACGAATTTGGAAAAAATACTTTTATATTATGTATCTACTCAATTAGAGGAATGTACACACCGAATTTCGTGTTTCTAGCTGTTGTCGTTTAATATGTACCATTTTTATCCCTTTTTTGCCCCCTACAAATAAGAATCACTTTATGGTGCACGTTTTTGCTATAAGGGGAATGCGCATACCAAATATCAAGCAAATATAAACAGACATATTCAAAAAACATGCTTGAATACGCTCAAATATTAGGGATTATTATGGGTATTTTTAGTCCTTGTGAGGGAAAAATTTTTCCCTTTGGGCCGATTTAGCCCCGTTTCAATCCCAACCGATCTACGACTATAAAACGCATTTATGGAAAATTTGAACGTTCTAGCTCCTTTCGTTTAGATGATAACGTGCTTTCAACAGACGGACGGACGGACATGGCTAGATCGTCTTAGAATTTTATGACGATCAAGAATATATATACTTTATAGGGTCTCTCACGTACACAGTTTACCGTAAAAGTAAAATAGCACGAATTTAGAAAAATATTTTTATTTTACGTGTCTATGCAGTCAGAGCAATGTATACACCGAATTCCATGATTCTAGCTACGGCCATTTAGTTGGTACAATTTTTATCCCCTTTTACCCCCTTATAAGTACGACTTTCTAAAATCTCTTTATTTTACGTGTCTAAACACTAAGCCGTAGCTGTTAAGTTGGTACCTTTTTATCCCTGTTCCCATTGTATTCTTAGAAAGTACGAACTTGGAGAAACATTTGTATTTTTCGTTTCTGCGCAGTCTGAGGAGCGTATACTCCAAATTTCATGACTCTAGCTGCGGTCATTTGTTTGGTACAATTTTATCCCCTTTTTCCATTTTAACCCCAAAAGTGCGAATTTTGAAAAATTACTTTATTTTACGTGTCTACGCAATCAGAGGAATGTATACGCCGACTTTCATTATTTTGGATGCAGCCTTTTGGTTGGTATAATTTGTATCCCTCTTTTCCCATGTTCCCCTTAAAAGTACAAATTTGGAAAAAATACTACCAAAAATAAATAGACTTGTCGCACTGCAGGGGAAATCTAGTTTAATTAGATTTCGAGCCAAATCGACCTCAAATCTAGTACTTTTTCCATATAAAATTTAAAATCGATCTGCTGGTCGATTTTTCAGAAATCGACCTCGAAATCTAATATTTAGACACGCAAAAATAAAAATAAAATGAAAAATTTATGGTTATGTGTGTAAACTATAGGATAACAAGAAGAAGAATTTAACATTTATTTCTAATTTCTCTGTCAATTAAAAAATGGAACAAGATAAGTAATAAATGTGAAATATTTAAAAGTGTTTACTAAATTTAATTAGTTCAATTCGGGGAAAAACGGCGTTGTATGGAGAAAAAAATGAACTCCAGACCAGGAATGTGTTCTGTTAGCTCTATAGGAGGACAGTATAAACGGACACAAATGAAATAATGGCAGACGAAACGTTGTAAATGGTTTGTAGTTTGTCCATCTGAAATACAAACTAAATTACACAATTTCAGTTTATTAGTTTTATGTCTTCTAGAGATGAAAACGGATAGGAGGATCACCATCAAAATGGAAATATTATCAAAAAGTGCATTCCATAATAGGATAGAATCAGTGATGGAAGAAAGCATAGTGGTCCATAGCGAACAGTTAAACAATAGCAAACTATAATAATAGTATCGTAGTATTCTCTGCAAACATATAATTTGAAGAATTTTGTTCCTTTTCAGACGTATAGTCTGCAATGTAGTTTATTTTTCCTTATTCGAATAAAAATTAATTGTACAAATAGTGGTTGTTTATTGGCATTGATTTAAATCATCATTTGTTAATGGCATGAACACACATTATAATAAATAATAAATACAATTTAAATTTCATAGAAAATAGCATGTTCACATTCATCTGCTCTAATAGGTTGAAATGATGTCCAATCTGCGTGTTGGTCTTCTCTGAACTGACCATCGACAGATCACTGTAGCGCCATGCAATGCGTCAGCCGTACTTAGCCAATTCCTGGTTATCCTCGTACTCCATAATGCTTTCAATTTTGTCGTTTTCCACTTCGCCATCACCTAAGGGTTTCTGCAATTTCACGACGACATCCTTGGGGCTGTCATCTAAACTCCTTAAACACCGTTTGCTTTGACCATCGGTCATAAAATATTGGCCAGCACTTTGGAGTTGGTGACCACAAATTTGTCTTCTTCGATCAAACATATTGGGCCAATGGGCAAACTACCACCCAATAGGACGTTCAACGAAGGATTGTCAAATGATGTCTTTCTTGTCCTGATGTTTGCGCTTGCGAAAACTGGACATTTCTCCCGGATGCAATTGTGAACGATTCGGGTAACACGGCTTCACAAATTACGCAAAAAAAAAACTTAAAAATATTTGCGTAAATAATTCCTTCCGGCAACTTTTCTTAAGGCCCAAAATTAACACATATTTTAGTAATTAATTTAATTTTTCTTTATTAGAGTTTTCCATTGCGGCTGTTGTGGCTATTGTTGACATTTTGTTTTCTTTACAAACAATCGTTTGACAAACTAAATCGACCAAATGTCAAAATATTGCAGTGTGATTTCAGAAACTCGATTTCACAAGAAATCAACTTGATTTCATGCAGTGTGACAAGGATATAAGAGGAATATACAAACCGAAATTCGTGTTTCCAGCTCTTGTCGTTTGATAGGTAACATTTTTATCCCTTTTTGCCCCATTTCACCCCTACGAATAAGAATCATTTTATGGTGCGCTTTTTTGTTATAGGGACAATGTGCGTATCAAATATTAAGTAAGTACAAGCAGACATATTGATAAAACATACTTAAATATTCTAAAATATTAGGGGCTATTATCGGCATTTTCAGTCCTTATGAGGGAAACAATTTTCCCTTTGGACCGATTTCGCCCAGTTGCAATCCCAACCGATCTACGACTACAAAAATTGGAAAAATTAGACATCCATTCAACAGACGTACGGGCGGACGGACTTGGCTATATCGTCTTAGAATTTTATGATCAAGAATATACATACTTTATAGCAGAGTTACAAGCCGAACCATAATTATCGGCGGCGGCGGCGCTGTTCAAAATGGGTCGGCGGCGGCGGCTTTCGGCTGATTTGCCGGCTCGTTCTGTCATTCGAATACCAATACAAGTAGTTCAATATTCGTTAATATTAGCCAATGTTCCAATAATTTAATATTAGGGTATCCAATTATTCTGAATTTATGTTATTCGATTTTTCGTGTATTTGAAAACAAAAAATTTCCAATTAATCGAATAATGAAGTGGAGAGTTATTCTATTAAGCGATTAATCGAACAATTGTTCACTTAAATAAAATATAATTAATTAGAGTTATATAGACAAGACACGGCAGTTTACGGGTAGTTCAACTATATATTGAACGTTTATTATGTATCCGATTTTATTTAAAAATTGTAACATCAAATTCAAAATTCATTAGAAGTTGACAAAAATCTTAATATCTTATCAAAATAAAGAACCTTCCCTTAAATGAGCATAATATCAGAAGTTATCCATTGACTTTTTCGAACATGGATCATATGATTTATAACAGAACTGACTTTATTATCACGGTGTTAACCTCAATTTTTCTATGAATTTACTATTCTATGAAATTTCTATTCTTCTTACTATAAATGAAGTCGGATAAATCGTCATTTTAATATCTGTGGAGCATACAAATCAAAAATCGAAAAATATTGTGGTTTTATATTTGGTGTACCCAAATAGAGCAAACTGGCTATTCAAAATCAATTTATCATACAAAGCATACGGCGATTTCATTAGTTTTTTAAGGCAAAATTTATAATATCGATTAATCGATTATTTGGGACAATTTATTCGAATTATTCGTTATTCGAAAATCATGATTTTTTATTATTCGAACAAATATTTGACAAAAATTATTCGATTAATCGAATAAAATTTAATCGGTTGGATACCCTAATTGTTAACTCATACAATTATTTTTTGGGAGAAGTAATCCATTTCCAAAATGTATAATATGGATAAATATATAAATATTTTTGCAATTACAGCTTTTCATGTGAGGCACATTTGACCAAACGTTCTTGAATATCATAATCCTTCCAAAGAATGATATTACTCTACCTATTGCTATTTATAAGAACACATGGCCACACGTACTGGAATTGACTTATATAAATGAAAGATAGATCAATATATTTCACAGCAGTAGGTTGTCTAAGTTTACATTTATATTTTCTATTGCTATTTTAAGTGGGTTGTCTATTTTGGTAGTAAGATTTGACTGAGTTAAAACTCCGTCAAATCACGGCGGCGTGGTTGAAGTCGATATGAGTCGATGAAATCGGCGGCGTGGTTGAGTCGATTTGAGCCGATGAAATCGGCGGCGGCGCGGCTCGTGCAGAAACATGCGGCGGCGGCGGCTTGTCGGCTTAAAATCGGTCGGCTTGTATCTCTGCTTTATAGGGTCTCAGGTCGATATTTCAAGGTGTTACAAACGGCATGACAAAGTTAGTATACTCCCGTTCTGGACGTGGAAAGCATAAAAATTGGCTCACGCATTGCAGAAAATAGCATTATATAACGAATAATTCTGAATTATTAACTCAAAAAATCGCGATTTCGACTGTGTACAGTGCTGAAGTAACTGAGCGATATGGGTAAATCCGAAAATTGGTAGACGTTAGTGAAATGATTATCATATCCGAAATATATAAAACGTAAGACTTGATCACTTTATTAATGACAGGTCTACCTACCACATATTTTTAATTTTGCCAAAAATGTATGTCTTTTGGATACTGGTGTTTTTTTAGAAATTTTAAAATCAACCATATATGCTTATCGTTCTATTAGATACTATAATCTATTTAATTATTTACAATTCATGGAGTAATAATATATTCAAAGGTATATTGAATTAAGGGAATATTGTTGTTTTTTAATCAGTAGATCCAATTTAAAATCTTCAAGTATTAAAATTTCGTTTAAATATTTTGTTAATTCTGAATACTGGGTAATTTTATAAACTTTCCTCCACAGATAAAAAGCAAGCTTCCAGCGTACTATGACATCACAAACATAGATAAAATGTATGCAGTAAGCATTCTGAACACCAATCAACCTAAAAAATATATAGCGATAATGAATTTTGATAGTAAATTATTTTATTTATCAATCAAATATCTATATTCGTTGTTAACATTTTAAGGGTAATTTTCTCATAGTCCGGTTAGAATTTATCGTAACGATATACTTCAGGTTACCACAATTAATTTTCTCAATATCTCGTTAGATCATTAAACGCTAACCGGCACTAGTCCGCCGGTTAGGCTTTTATCCAAACGAAAACTGGAACAGCTGGTGGTATTTGGCGAGCGGTACAAAAAGGGATAAAAATGGTACCAACTTTAGTAAAGAGTGATTTTTTTGAGGTTAGGATTTTCATGCATTAGTATTTGACAGATCACGTGGGATTTCAGACATGGTGTCAAAGAGAAAGATGCTCAGTATGCTTTGACATTTCATCATGAATAGACTTACTAACGAGCAACGCTTGCAAATCATTGAATTTTATTACCAAAATCAGTGTTCGGTTCGAAATGTGTTTCGCGCTTTACGTCCGATTTATGGTCTACATAATCGACCAAGTGAGCAAACAATTAATGCGATTGTGACCAAGTTTCGCACTCAGTTTACTTTATTGGACATTAAACCAACCACACGAATGCGTACAGTGCGTACAGAAGAGAATATTGCGTCTGTTTCTGAGAGTGTTGCTGAAGACCGTGAAATGTCGATTCGTCGCCGTTCGCAGCAATTGGGTTTGTGTTATTCGACCACATGGAAGATTTTACGCAAAGATCTTGGTGTAAAACCGTATAAAATACAGCTCGTGCAAGAACTGAAGCCAAACGATCTGCCACAACGTCGAATTTTCAGTGAATGGGCCCTAGAAAAGTTGGCAGAAAATCCGCTTTTTTATCGACAAATTTTGTTCAGCGATGAGGCTCATTTCTGGTTGAATGGCTACGTAAATAAACAAAATTGCCGCATTTGGAGTGAAGAGCAATCAGAAGCCGTTCAAGAACTGCCCATGCATCCCGAAAAATGCACTGTTTGGTGTGGTTTGTACGCTGGTGGAATCATTGGACCGTATTTTTTCAAAGATGCTGTTGGACGCAACGTTACGGTGAATGGCGATCGCTATCGTTCGATGCTAACAAACTTTTTGTTGCCAAAAATGGAAGAACTGAACTTGGTTGACATGTGGTTTCAACAAGATGGCGCTACATGCCACACAGCTCGCGATTCTATGGCCATTTTGAGGGAAAACTTCGGAGAACAATTCATCTCAAGAAATGGACCGGTAAGTTGGCCACCAAGATCATGCGATTTGACGCCTTTAGACTATTTTTTGTGGGGCTACGTCAAGTCTAAAGTCTACAGAAATAAGCCAGCAACTATTCCAGCTTTGGAAGACAACATTTCCGAAGAAATTCGGGCTATTCCGGCCGAAATGCTCGAAAAAGTTGCCCAAAATTGGACTTTCCGAATGGACCACCTAAGACGCAGCCGCGGTCAACATTTAAATAAAATTATCTTCAAAAAGTAAATGTCATGGACCAATCTAACGTTTCAAATAAAGAACCGATGAGATTTTGCAAATTTTATGCGTTTTTTTTTAAAAAAAAGTTATCAAGCTCTTAAAAAATCACCCTTTATTACAGTTAGAATCGTGAAATTTAGTGTGTAAATTCCTCTGACCATATAGAAGCGCAGTAGTTTGATTTTTCGAAATTTGTACTTTTAAGGGGTGCGCGGGACGAAAAGGGATAAAAATGCTGTACGATCCTTTAATTACGTAAGCGCGGAACATAAATGGATATTTCAAAATTTGTACTAAAAAAGCGGATACGGGACAACAATGAATAAATGTGTTACCAAATAAAGTACATATTTTTAGGGGAAGCAAAAAGTTAAAATGGCTGGCTGAATCTAGAAACATGAGATCGATAATATAAATGGTTGTAATTTTTTGTTCAAAACTTGGGAGAAAATTATAAAAATTATACATACGAAGTAGTTCAGCTAAAATAGTGCATATCGACAAGCACATTCCTTTGACTGTGTGTGATTGCTAGCTAATAGGAGATTTCCAAATTACTATTTTAGATTTATCTATATCCACCAAAAGAAAATTAAATAAATACTATCCAAAACCAAAGACGGATAAAATTAACAAATAACTGTTTTTTTCGCGTGCGAAGCAGCGGGTACTGCTAGTATTTTATATATCATTAAATATATATTTTTTAAAGAAAAATCACAATTGGTTTTGTTTTTTAAAGCTTCGGTATTTGTTTTGTTTGAAGAGTTTTTTCAACAGCTTCTTGATGCTGTAGGAGATTTTATTGTTGTCGGCGTTGGCGATATCCATTTTGTTGAAATAGTTATTTGAGATTTCTACGCACATATTGATGAGGATGTGTGTGAGTTCTTTTCTGAACGAATGCTAGAATGAGAATGATGCCTTCTCCTTGCAATCTTTGGCCTTTTATACTATCACCAATCGTTCCCATTAAGGTTTTTATACCCTCACTCTACAGGGTATATATCATTTGGTGCAGAAAAAAGTGTAACGCATTGAATGAGTGACTTAAGACACCAAGTATGTTTGAGCCAAATCCATTTCACGACTTTTTAAGTTGTTGGAGCCATATCCGTCCGTCTGTCTGGCTGGTTGGTGTACTCGATAACTCTCGAAATGAGTTAAGCAATCAATTCAAACTTTGCACATGATAATATTTTTCCCAAGCTTAGTATAAGTTCGAAGATGGGCAAAATTGCTACGCCCCTTCTGGTATCTCCCACACAAATGACCTATATTCCCATATTAAATTAAAGCCAATGTAACTTCCACACTGATATTCGGAATCGGCTATATTTTGACATTTGATCAAGTTTTTATAATAACTTTAAGCGTACAAAATATAGCGGGTATTTCCACGCCCCTTCTTGTACCTCCCACACAAATCGCCCTAACCTAAGTAAAATTAAAGCTGTTATAACTTCTATAAGCATGGTCGGAATACTGTGCAATTTGATATTTGGCAATGTTTTTATAGAAGTTGCAATCGTGTGGAATTAGGCGATATTGCCACACCCCTTCTGGCACCTCCCACACAAAATGGCATAAGCCTTGGTTAAAATAAAATCGATATAACTTCCATGCGGGTAGTCAAAATCGTGTGCAATTTGATATTTGAAAATGTTTTAAAATCACTTTAAACAAAAAATATTTATGGTTTAGCCACCCCCACTATGTACGGAAATTCAAAAAAGCGGCCTATCTGTTGAAGTCATATCCAGCATTTTATATCCAAACTATAAACACTAAATATTTCGTCTTCACCTTCGTTGCACTTTGGACGCTACAACATATTTTCGAATATAAGTGATTGACTGTCCGACAGTCCATATTACACTTGCATCTAGGGCCGTGCGCAGAATTTTCCCTTTATTTTTTACAAAAAAAAAATAAAGCAATTATTTTAGTTAATTTTCAATCAATGTTCAATTTTTCTCGTGAAGTCTGCAGCGATTCTCTGCTACCTAGCAGCAGACATCTGTGATGAAAGTAGGTCACATCGGTTCAGATTTAGAAACAGCTCCACAAAAATGTCGCATCTCAAATGTACAAACCACGCATTGCAAACGGAATAGCCACACCGTATTACATTTGACCTGTGCACATCTGTTGTGGAAGTGGAATATGTGGGTAATGTTTTGTTATAGCCCTTATAAATACAACCGATTTCTATACTCGTTTGACTTGAAAGAGATTTAAAAATGCATTTTACATAATTATTAATTTAGAGGTAAATTGCTTTTCAATGATTTCATTCCAATTAGATATACTTCAAATTTGTCAAAAGTTTGGCACTCATAGTTAGCATAAAGCAAATTATTTTATTAAGAATGTTTTTAGATTTCATTATGATATCATAGTGATTCTTATCTACACTTACTAATTACTAAGAGATTTTTTATTAAATTTCCAAACTTTTATTGTCGTACACAATTATAAGTTCATAAGATATTGCTCTAGTCAAATGCCAAGAAATAGTGAAATTAGCATTACAAAAGCTTGAAGTTGGCACAATTCGTTAATTTTGTTTGTTTTTTTCATAACCTTTTCAAGAAAGTGTCCACGATTTTTTATGTAATTTTCGTGTTTTCATGATTTTACTGCAAAATTACCATTTCAGGCGAGTTATTTTAAAAAGAACTTAAAAATTCTATATTTTATTGCTTCAGAAAGTATAAAAGGTTAAAAAAAATGCCAAATCAAAGGAGAGAATATGTGTTAAAAATACTTTAAATTTCAAGTTTCTATCTGTATTAGTTTAGTATTAACAACCATTTAAAGTTTTGTTTCTGAAAAACGAAGATATGAATAAACTAGAAGAACTAAGGGGTAAACTTGAACTATATTTTAATGCTGAACTAATACAGCCACGATATATAAAGTATTTTTAATTTATATTCCCCTTTAATACTAGTATCAGAGGGTGCGAATGAGTATTTAAAATATTTTTTAAAATTTTTTTTACAATTATATCCTTTGGAACTTTGTAGTCCTGTGAATGGGAAACAGGATGGGAAAATGAAAAACTAAAAACGCCAAGTAACTCAATTTTGTCTATAGTTTGCTACATATATCATACGGTTTAAGTGTAACGACTTACGGTGTTATGAGGCTATTCGGAAATATGTTACAAGCAATGGCAAGCTATCTAGAAATTGAGTGTACTCCTTTTGAGTCCTTAATGTTTTTATCCTTGGTATATTATGTCTCCCACTGTACACGGAAATTGTATTATAAAGTCGGTAGGCTTGCCAACTGGCTGCCTTTCGGAAAAAGCTCTGGAAGCCAGTATTGACGTCTTTAAGAGTTTTAGAGCTGAAAAGAGCCAAAAGTTTTCACGAAAGGCTATCAACGAGGACATAATTCTTTTGGTAACATCTGACCCACAAATCATTTACATACGTCTGCAGAAGGAGAAAAAAAGTCAAATACTTGTCACCAGAAGCAAAAAAAAACTTTTAAAGATTATAGATAATAAAATATTGTATAATACAAAGTAATGTATATAATAGTATAAATATAAATGTATTTGAAAGTGAAAAAAATAAACATTTAGTAAAAACAAAACTCAATTTCATTTCTACTTCTGAGCCACCCTGTATTATGTATTTTATGGTGTCATATTTTATTCTTCAATGGTTTGTAAAGCCTAGCCTACACAGGTTAATTGCAAATTGTAAGCCACATTAGCTAATTCGCTATCTTGGAATAACGGTGATTTAAGGATTTGTTTGCGGTGCTATATTTGAGAGACTTACATTACATGCATATAAAAGTGCTAAATTATCTAGGGAAGAACTATTTTTGCCAATCATGGCATCGCAGTACGTAAAAATACAAATCCATGTTTACATACACACTCCAAAATTCAATTATGTGAGATTTGACCCCACACTACTTTTTATTGAAAAACGCTGCATTGTTCTTAAGACTGGATATGAATTATTATTTGTATTTATTGAAAATTTCATCCAGATCCAAGCATTTTTGTGGATTTTACTGACTTTTGACCACATTTTACCATTTCCGCCCATAGTGCGCGCCTTCTTGTACCTCCCACACAATTGTCTATATCCTAGGTAAAATTAAATGCTTTATAATTCCTTTATCAGTGCCTGAAATTCATTATGACTTCATATTTAATCATGTTTTACAACTATTAACAGAAGTGGAAGCTGGGTCCAAATGGTACAAACTTCTAGTACCTCCCACACACATACTCCGACGCTAAGCAAAATTTAAGACCATCCTTACACATGTTCTCTGAGAGTGAGGATAAGCCGACTGACGTTTTCTTTCCTGCTATTATTAGTAATGTGGAAAGTGGGTGCGTGTGACATCGATCTTCAGTTAGCGTGCGTCAGGTGTAACGTCATTCCAGTTGTATCTATGGAAAGTGAAATTCAGCAGACTTGATTTTTATACCATTTATTTATTTCTGGAAACTCTGCAGTTTGAGAAACAGATTTAATGAAATGATAAGTAGATACAAATTATAAATATGTAACCTTCATCAGTACAACGGTATAGAATTTATAAAAGACTAGCAAATACCCGCTACTTCGTATACATTGAAGGAGTATCTTGAAATATTTTCGAACTTTGCACATAGTAATATTTTCCTCAAACTTTAAACTGAAAGATGAATGAAAGAAATAATAAGAAATAAGGAAGCTCTTTTTCACGCCCCTTGTAGCACCTCCCCCACATTTGTTCCTATTCTAGGTACAATTATATCTTGTGTATAGAAGTTAATACCGTTATATAGATTGATAGTAGTTATTGTTTTTTTACTGAGTGATAAACTGTTTTCTGATCTGGTAAAAGTTTTAAAATATCTACGAAATTACAGAAATTGTACATCTTTATAATTATTATCTGCTTATCGCATCATTACATCTGTTTTGTAAACTGGAGAAAAGCCAAATTTCCAGAAATAAATAAATAGTCCCCACCAAAGGTACATTTTATTTAAATACTTTTGTTTATATTTTTATACCCTCCACCTAAGGATGTTTGTCATTCTGTTTATAACACCTTGAAATATTCATCGGAGAATTCATAAAGTATATATATTCTGGGTCGTGGTAAAATTATATTTCTATCCGTCTGTTGAAAGCACGCTAGCCGCCGAACGAAATGAGCTATGAGGTTCAGATATTCAAACTATTTAAGCTTTTTATACACTCCACGAGAGTATTATGTCTTTGTGCATTTGTTTGTAACACCAAAAGGAAACGAGATAGACCCATTGTTAATTATACCGATCGTCTTAGAATCACTTTCTGAGTGATTTAGCAATGTCCGTCTGTCTGTCCGTCCATCTATTTTTGTAATCATGATACAGGTCGCAATTGTAGACAGAACCAAATGAAACTTTGCAGAACGATGTTTTTCGGGATAAGGACGAACGCTATATAATTTGAAGACAATCGGTTCAGATTTAGATATAGCCCCCATACGAATTTCACTCCCGATTTGACTCTTTTCACTCTAAATACCACATATTACAACAAATTTTCTTTAAAATTGGCAAAACATCTTATATTGTAACTAGCAACACCTGTGGTAAAAATGTGTTAGATCGGTTCAGATTTATATATAGCTCCCATACAAATTTCTCTCCCCATTTGACTTTTTCCGCTCTAGAGACCACATAATGTATCAGATTGTCTTCAGATTTGGTAAAACATCTTATATTTCCACTAGAAACACCCATGGTGAATATCGGTCAGATCGGTTCAGATTTATATATAGCTCCCATACAAATTTCGCTCCCGATTTGACTTTTTCCGCTCTAGAAACCACATATAGTATCAGATTGTCTTCAGATTTGGCAAAACATCTTATATTTAAACTAAGAACATCTATGGTGAAAATAGGTCAAATCGGTTCAGATTTAGATATAGCCCCCATACAAATGTCGTTCCCGATTTGACATTTTCCTCTGTAGAAACCACATATTGTACTCGATTTTCTTTAAATTTGGCACAACATCTTATAATCTTACTAGAAACACCTATGCAGAAATTGGGTAAGATCGGTTCAGATTTAGATATAGCCCCATATAAATGTCGCTTCCGATTTGACTTTTTCCGCTTTAAATGCCACATATTCTAATCGATTTTCTTTAAATTTGGCACAATGTCTTATAATCTAACTAGAAACACCTGTGGCTAAAGCGGGCTAGATCGGTTCATATTTAGATATAGGCCCCATACAAATGTCGCTCCCGATTTGAATTTTGCTCTCTAAAAACCATATATTGTACCCGATTTTCTTTAAATTTGGGACAACATCTTATAATCCAACTAGAAACACTATGCAGAAATTGGGTAAGATCGGTTCAGATTTAGATATAGCCCCCATACAAATGTCGCTCCCGATTTGACTATTGCCGCTTTAAAAGCCACATATTGTGCTCGATTTTCTTTAAATTTCGCACAACATCTTATAATCTAACTAAACAAAACTATGGTGAAAGTGGGTAAGATCGATTCAGATTTAAATATAGCCCAAATTCAAATGTTGCTCCCATAAGTTTAACCGATTTTGGCCAAACTATACATTTTATATTTCACCTATTTCGTTCCAGGTTTCAATATATCCTCATAAAAATGTCCTTTCCGATATAAAATTTTTTGTCAAACACATACATTTACAGGATAAAAAAAATCTTCCTCTTTTCACTTTTTCACCGAATTGAATTGTATTCGGATTGAAAGTGGAGTGTATCATAGAGTCGGCCCCGCCCGACTTTAGCCTTTCCTTACTGGTTATTCATATAACAATAACAAAATGCTTTACTTCAATATAAACTTAAAAGATATTGGCAAAATAAACAAAAAACACCTTGACAAAAGTCTACATACGACATAGCATCCCATGCTTTACGTCATTTTTTATAATGTACTTTATAGGAGAATTGACAAAATTTGTATTGTCATTTGTCTTGTGCTTGCTCTTCTTTAAATAAATATAATTCAAGAAACATTAGTCCGCGATAATGGCTTTTCGTAAAGAAATTGCAACTGATATTCGAAATTTAGTAATAAAATGCAGAAACGAAAGGAAATCTTTAGACGAAATAGCTAAAATAGCTAAAGGTTAATTTAAGTAAATCAACTGTCCAAACTATATGCAAAAACGTTTTGTATTATTGTCCGGCTTAAGGTCTCAAGTAAATAAAAACAAGATGTTGTTTGTTTATTATTTTATTTTTCAATTTTGTTCCCGATATTTCGAACGACTTCGTCGATCATCCTCAGGGGCGTTACACCAAACAAATATACATAAGAATAACAATCAATATACAAACAATTTTTAAACAATTAATATAGTTACATTTTAAAAAACAAAACGATCCTACCACTATCACAAGTTTTTGTCAACTACTGTCCGTCTTTCCTATTCTTGTGTATGATATTTCTGTATATGTGTGCACATTTGTCTGTGTCTGTCTTGTAATTTAGTCTCTTTTCAGTAGGAACGTCCGTAATGTAGAGCATTTCTAATGTATATCTCCTATGGTAGTTACTCTCTTCTGTTAATAAAGGGTGATTTTTTAAGAGCTTGATAACTTTTTTTTAAAAAAAACGCATAAAATTTGCAAAATCTCATCGGTTCTTTATTTGAAACGTTAGATTGATCCATAACATTTACTTTTTGAAGATAATTTCATTTAAATGTTGACCGCGGCTGCGTCTTAGGTGGTCCATCCGCTTAGTCCAATTTTGGCATTTCCACGTTTTTGAGTAACAGAGACCCAATTGGTGCGAACGGCGACGAATCGAAAATTGGTGGTCATCATTAACACTGGCCGATACAGCTGCGATATTTTCTTCAGTTCGCACTCTACGTAAGCGTGTTGGTGGTTTAATGTCCAACAATGTAAATTTGGTGCGAAATTTAGTCACAATAGCCCGAATAGCCGCTTCAGTGGGTCGATTAAACTGACCATAAAATGGAAGCGCGCAATGAACTTTCTTAACAGAGCACGCATTTTGATAATAAAATTCAATCATTTGCAAGCGTTGTTCGTTTGTAAGACGATTCATGATGAAATGTCAAAGCATACTGAGCATCTTTCTCTTTGACACCATGTCTGAAATCCCACGTGATCTGTCAAATACTAATGCATGAAAATCCTAACCTCAAAAAAATCACTCTTTATGTCTACGTCGTCAAAGTTGGGTGTGTGTCCAGTTAGTGCACAGTGGGCTGCAAGTGCAGTTTTTTGCTCTAATGGTTTGTCAAGTGCTTTTAGGTCAGATTTATGAGAAGAAAGTCTAGTTTTTAATTTTGTCTTTGTAGTACCAACATATACTTTATTGCATATGTTGGACTTGTCACCATTACACTTAATTTTATATACTAAGTCCGTTCTGTCTTCTTTTTTTATTTTTGATTTTGTCTTGCTGAATAAATTGTTGACCGTGTTGTGAGATTTTTGGGCTAATTCATATTTTTCTTTGTCGTATAAGTCTGAGTTTTTGAATCTTTCCGAGAATCCGGGTATATATGTTATAGTCTTGTATAGCTTTGTTGGTTTTTCTATGTGGCTTTCGGGATTTCGTACATTTTTAATTAATTGTCTTATTGTTTTTATGGGAAAGTCATTTCTTCTTAAAATATTTTTAATTTTCTCTATGTTATTTTTGTGGAAGTCCTCATCACTTATGTCTAGTACTCTTCTGATAAAATTGGTCGCGGTGTTGAAAATTGTCCTTCTTGGGTGTTTTGAATAAAAGTTAATTAATCGGCCTGAAGATGTGGGTTTTTGATACCAGTCTAGTTTTATGATGTTGCCTTGTCTGTGTACTATAGAATCCAGATATGGTAATTTGTTGTCCTTTTCTTCTTCCATCGTGAATTGAATCTGTCTGTTGTATCCATTTAGTATTTTGATCGTCTCATCAACATCATTTTTCCTCAAAATTGCGAAGAGATCGTCAACGTATTTTGTCAAGAACCTAGGTTTTCTGGTCATTTTCTCAATTGCTGTTTCAAGAAGTTGTTCCATAATTATGTCCGCAATTATTGGTGATGCAGGGGAGCCCATTGGCATTCCTTTTCTTTGCTCATAGAATTTGTCGTCGTATTTAAAATATCTTGTGTCTTTGATGCAGAAGGTCAATATCTCTATAAATAAATCCTTTGGTATCGTGGTGAATTCTTCTATTATGTCCCATTTGTCTTCAATTGTCCTTATGGCGAGGTTGACTGGTATACTGGGGAAAAGGGACACAACGTCAAATGATATTATTATTTCGTCGTCATCAATATGTGTGTTGTTAATTTTCTTTTTAAATTCGCTCGCGTCTTTGACATTGTATATAGAGTCCTTTGTTAAGTTCTTGAGTACGTCAACAATATATCTGCATAGTCCATATGAAGGTGAGTTAATTGAGGAGCAGATTGGTCTCAGAGGAGTACCTTCCTTGTGAATTTTGGGGAGTCCGTATATTCTTGGGGCAGTAGCAATTTTATTCGTCAATTTGTTCTTTTCCATGAGGCTTATCAAGTTTTTATTAAATAGTTTGTCTACCAATCTGTTGTTTTTTGTTTGTAGACTCGAAGTCGGATCTCTTTTTAAGCGTCTGTATGTACATATGTCCCTCAAAATTACTTTCATTTTTGATTGATATTCGTCCATGTACATTGCCACTGTTTACCCCCCCCCCCCCCAAAAAACTTCGAAAATACGGGTACTGTTGAAAATAAGCCCAGAAGTGGGCGTCCAAAAAACTTAGTCGACGAGATGAAAGCTTTATTTTAAAAGAAGTTAATGAAAACCCGAAAGTGAATGCTACAATGTTGTCCAAACAACTCGCAGAAAGGTCGGATACAATTGTACATCCAAGAACAATTCAAAGAAGTCTGAATAATAATGGTTTCCGAAGCAGAACGCCACGCAAAAAACCTCTTATAAGTGAAAAGAATCGTAAGCTTCGCCTTGAATTCGCCCAGCAACACTTGGACAAGGGATTAGACTTCTGGAAGCGGGTTTTATTTACGGACGAGTCGAAGTATAATATATTTGGAAGTGACGGGAGAGCCAAAGTATGGAGAAAAGCGAATACGGCAATGAATCCGAAGAATTTACTTGCTACGGTAAAGCATGGTGGTGGCAACGTAATGGTTTGGGGTGCCGTCGCGGCGTCTGGAGTTGGAAATCTTGCGTTTATTGAGGGTAACATGGATCGCTATCAATATAAATCCATATTGGAACAAAATCTGAAGGCATCGGTCGATAATTTAAACCTCGGAGAGCGCTGGATTTTCCAACAAGATAACGATCCGAAGAACACAGCCCAATTTGTTAAAGATTGGCTGATTTACCATGCTCCAAGACAACTTTATTCGCCGCCACAACCCCGACCTGAATATTATTGAACATGTGTGGGAGATACTGCAACGCAGGATCCGAAAACATCACATAACTAGCGCCCAAACGCTAAAAAACAAGCTGGAAGAGGAATGGCGACAAATATCACATGCGGAATTGGAAAACTTAGTTGCATCAATGCCCAGACGATTGCTGGCTGTTGTAGATGCTCATGGTGGACCAACAAAATATTAAATTATATAATAGTATCATTTTGTCACGTTAAATTGCATTTTTTATGTCTCATCTCAAACCGTATTTAGACTTTTGTCAAGGTTTTTTCTGCGTATTCTGTTAATATCTTTTGTGTTTATATTGAAGTAATGCATTTTGTTATTGTTATATGAATAAAACACGATATCAAACAAAACCGCATCATTACTTTTTTCAAATATGTTTTGGAACTCGCTAAATCGCAAAAATGTGGGTCGTATGTTGACTTTTGTCGGCCACTGTATATATATATTCTGTTTCCGTCTGTATGCTGATTTTCAAATTTTCTGTCTTATGGTTGCAGATAGCTTGTGATTAAAAGTGGGCGAAATCGACACAGGCTGACTAACAGGGACTGAAAATACCCCCTAATTAGATTATTTAAGGATTTTTTGCAAATTTCTGCTTTTTATGCACTTAAAAATTGTTACGTACATTCCTCTAGTAACGTGAAAACACCAAAAGTACAAACAGATTTAACGGGTGAAATGTAGCAAAAAGAGATACAAATGGTACCAATGATACAGCTAAAAACATGAAATTCGGTGTGTACATCCCTATAATTACGCAGACACGAAAAACTTTTTTAATTCTTACTTTTAATGGAACATGAGGATAAAAATGGTACCATCCAAACCAATGAAGTTGAAATCATGAAATTCGATATATGCATTCATTTAACTGTGTAGACGCTAAACATTAACGAATTTTTCGAAATTTTTTACTTTTGGACGGAAATGGACCAAAAGGGGATAAAAATGGTACCAACTAAACGGCTGCAGTTAGAATAGTGTGTACATTGCTCTGACTGTGTAGATGCGAAAAATAAATATATCTTTCGATATTCGTACCTTTCGGATCACAACGGAATACAATTGGTACCAAGCAAACGGTAGCTAGAATCGCCTGTCTTTTTCCAAACTCGCACTTTTAGGGTAAATATGAAAAGAGAATCAAGGATCATGAAATTAGATGTGTACATTCCAATGTGAACCCGAAGCATAACGATTCTTTGAAATTTGTACTTTTCAGTAAGCTACAGAGAATCAAGAAATTGCAAATGGGGGAAAATGTTTCTCGCTAATGACACCTGACAATACACCTAATATTTAGATTACAATTGCAGTATTATAATAAAACGTTACGCGGTTATGCAGTAATAAAACGTTACGCGGGTTTTTCTAAATATACTTTTCACATTTTTTGACTTTACAGCCACCATTTATCCTAATTTAGCCTAATAACTTGGGAAGAAAAATACTATTAATGGCGAAATGATGGAATTTGATAGTACGATATTCCCTAAATCTATTAAAATGCTGAAAAATGATTTAAACAAAATCGTTGTAGCGAATTACAACCTTCGGTTTTATGCTGCTCCATTTTTGAACTATATTATTTATATTATTTTTATGTTCAAAGCCACTTATGTAGTCACAAATTAAAGTGTGAGGAGATAGCCAAATCAGAAAAATTTAAAAAAAGTGGGTTTAGAAAGAAATTTCTTCTTCAAATTTATATGACAGATGACATCCAAATCTGAGAATAGATTGGCATCAAAAACTCATTTTTGAGAAAATGGTTCATAGCCCCTTATGAATATAAACCATCGATATGGTACTTCCCTTCTAATACTAATACTATAGAATGCATCCGTGGTGGGGTATATAAAATTCGGCCCGGTCTTAGCGCCTTTTAACTTGTTTATAGTTAAATGGATTCAAAAACCACAAAATATCATTCTTTTTATTATGTTTGAGAAATGAAAAACTGCACCAAAACAAATTAAACTGGTTCAACTATCAACAAATAAAGTCGACAAAAACATTTCGTCGCTTTTGAAAATTTTTTTTCGAAAACGCTAAATTGATACATTTAAATCGATTAGTTTCTGGCTTTTTCTTGACATTTTCGACATTATGCTATTTTTTTCTAATATGCTTTTACTCTTCATTTCATTTTCAAGAAAAGAAAAAAGTCCCAAAAAAGCGAGTGTAACATGGACATAATGCTAGACCAAAAGTTGACATCTCCGCATCTCCGGGTTTGGTTACAGCGTGAGAGCTTCAACCGAAGTTTTTTGTGATTTATTTTGATTTTGCTTCTTCATAGCCCTTACAGTGAAATTTGACGCAGAATTTTTATTCAATTCACACCACCGCCCTGAAATTTAGTTTTGTGGGAATGTTAGCCAATTCAAAATAAGTACGAAATTAACTCTAAACTTAATATCCATAAGTTCTGGTTTATTTTTGGCATTTAAGTTGAGTTTAGAGTTTTGGTGTATTCAGAGAATCCAGAGGTAGAATTTTATGGCAAATACGGCGTATGTTTAATATAAACATGTGTAATTATAACAATCATACGCCAATGTGGCTAATTGATGTAGTACATGAAGTATGAATACAGTACGAGCTCGATGATAGCAAGCAATTACGACCTGTATCTGTCTCATGTTCACGCACGCTTACGAAGGAAAACCGATCGTGCACGTTCTCGCACGAACATTCTTCTCGCGTGAGCAAAATTTTACTCACGACAATTCTCGTAAATCACGCAAACTAATTATCTCATTTCCTATTCTAAATCCAATGTTATATTCTCTATACATACTTCTCTTTACTGTGAATTTAATTAGCATAATTAATTAATTAATATTCAGTCTTTTTTATATAGTTTTTAAAAAAATATAAAGAGTTCCGAAAGTTGCAATTGTGAAACTTCATAAAAAATATTTCTTTCTTAGTGTACAATAGAATATGCGCGGGTTTTAAGTTCAACAAATATAACTGCCCCTAACTAATCCTATTGGAAATATTCTAGAACTAACGTATCTATCACGTGACTCTCGTACGAAAATTTTTGGCACCTCACGTTCACGTGTACTCACGTAAGATATTACTCGAGTAGTACAGGTGATCTTACAGTCGCAAAGGTGGAGCTAATCGCCACCTGTTACATGGCCCATACAAGCGAAGCGCCACCAAGACAGTTATGGAGCGTAATGGAATCAATATCAAACAATTGAAAAGCGTTAAGATAGGCCAGGCCGAATTTATATACCCTTCATACTCTGCAACCTATAGCTTGATGCCCTGAAAGTACAAATTTGGTAAATTTCTCTTATTTTGCAATTCTACGCAGTCGGATGAATATAAACACAGAATTTCATGATTCTAGTCGCAGTCATTTTATTGGTACTATTCTTATCGCATTTCGACCCGTCCCCCTAAAAATATAAATTTCATAAAAAACCTTTATGTTTCGTGCCTACAGCCGTTTAGTTTATGATTCTGTTCGGTAACGGGATAAATTTGTTACCCTATTTTGTATCACACACTTTCATAATTCAATCTACAACAGTTTAGTTGATACCATTCATATACTCGTTTGCCCGGTTTTCACCGTAAAAGTACAAATTTCAAAAAAGACGTTTAAATCGGTAGGCTAGTGCCGGCCGATTTAAAAAGCCGACTAAGTAAGATATTTCAGAGTACGAAACGTTTATGGTTTCGAAAGGTGGAACAAAACCCACACATTATGACCACAACCATTTACCAATGAACTTAAGGAAGAATGAGACGTTGAAGTTTCCCACGAAACTATAAGACAGGACTTGAATAGGACAGATATACATCAAGAAAAAATCACTGCTCTCAGTCCAAAATATTGAAAAGCGATTGTTTTTAACCAGAATAAGATAGCAAGTGTGGTGTCAGCAAAATTGCAAAATTATCCCAAAGAAAAAAATGGAAAACTTTCGTTTATGGTGTGAGGGTACGTTTCGAGCAAAGGGGTTGGAGATTTGTTTTTTTATAGAAAATGCCATAGATGCGCAACAATATTTAAGTATTTTCGAGGGTCATTTAATAAATAGGGCAAATAAATTTGGGTTTACTTCAGACCACAAACCAAAAAATGTGGCATCTTTCATCTTCAGCAAAATGTTGGATACCCATGCCCAGATTGCGGACTTCAATTCCATAGATAATGTATGGGCATATTTGAAAACAAAGTGGCTAAAATGCATCCAAAAAGTCGAGCAAAGCTATACGGGAAGAGTGGCATAATATGTCAAAACTTAATGTTTTCGATAAAAAGACGACTAGAATCCATTATAGACGTCAGTGGTGGACATACAAATTATTCGTAAAATGAACTTTCATACTCTTAACAATACTTTCACATTTAGTGTAAGACACCTTTTTGACACTATAATTTTGAAGTATATTTAGTTTTCACTGTGTTTTGTTGTATTTTTTGCATATTTTGTTGTTGTTTAATAGTAAATTAAATTAATAAATAAATAAGTAAAACAATCTCCACAAAAACAAACATGACGAATTATTTTCAGATACGATAGCTGAAGTTACAAAAAAAACTTTGTCAAAACACATTCTTTACATACTTTATTGGGTCTCCGATGAATATTTCAAAGTGTTTCAAACGGAGTGTCAAAATTAATGTGTCAATGCGCTATGGTTCCAAATATGATATTCGATTTTTTTCATTCGTTGTTTTCGTTATTGAAATCTGACACAAAACACTCCAAACAGAAAAAAACGTTGTTCTTGTAATACATTATTTACTTTTAAATGCTAATGGAAAATGGTAATGGAATTTAGGGTTCATTGTTTGTTGAAATTGAGGGCATAAAGTGCCAAACAAGTGTTACTATAGAAAAGAAAGAGGATGAAGAAACACAAAGAATAGACACTGTAAAAAACTGTCTATTGCAATTTATTTTTAAGTTTCGTTATACAATTGACAATATTAATAAAAAACAAGAAAGGAAAGGCTAAAGTCGGATGGATCCGACTATATGATACCCTCCACTTTCTATCCAATTACAATTCAATTCAGTAAAAAGGTGAAATCGGGAAGGATCTTTGTATCCTGTAAATGTATGTGTTTGACAAAAAATGTTAAATCGGAAAGGACATTTGTATGGGGGTATATTGACCCGCTTTCACCATTTATGTTTATTAGGCTGGGTCGCTGTCCATAAAAATGGAAATGGAAATTTCCAGTCACCCCAGGAAAATAAAGTTTGAATTGTTTTATGATATTTTGCAAAATATTTCGTTCCTAGATCAAGCCGTCTGTGAGCTAAACGCTCCTGAAAACACCCCTAAAAATTATGTGTTTCCCTTTTAATTTTTTCTTTTGTTGTTACATTTTTGTCCAATTTTTTTTTCTGAATGAACCCTTGAAAGCACTTTTAATTTTGGTTCTTGTCTTAGGGTAACTTATTGGTCGAATTATTGGACGTTTATAGTAATTTGTATGTGTTTTTTCGTAGTGATAATTTTAAACATTTTCGTATTTTGTGGAAGTATTTTGTAAAATTCCTTTCAAATGCCTAAATAATGTAAATCGGAAGGAAACTGGTGCGAAAGCGCTCATTTTGTAAACAAATATTAAATTATTTCACAACAAGTAAAAACGGTATATACCCTCCACCATGGATTGCAATCCACAGAGTCTGTCGATTTTCGCAGAAGTGCAGTAATATAACAGGAAAATATTTTTTTTAATAAAGCCAAATCAAAACAAATTGAATAATAAAAAAATAATTTTAGAAATAAATATAATATTTTTATTATTTCATACAACCCATTTACATATCGAAATAATACTTCAAGTCAATTCAAAAAATAAATATTTTTATATTTATAATTTCAAAAATGTAGAATACCATAAATATTGGTAGATAGTGAGTGCTACAGTTGGTTGTATTTCCATTCTATTTTAATTACAAAAGTACAATTTTTGAAAATCCATTATCTCACATACATAGCGCAAAATACCTAACTTTATGATCCAAACAATTTTTGACGTAAAAAGTACGAATTTGGAAAAAACCCTTTTATTTTTCGTGTCTACGCAATCAGAGGAATGTATACTCCGAAGTTCATGACTCTAGCTGTGGTCATTTGGTTGGTACTATTGGTACTACTATCCCCTTTTTCCATTTTAACCACAAAAAGTACGAATTTCGAAAAATCCGTTTATTTTACGTGTCAACGCAATCAGTAAAATAAAGGGTGATTTTTTAGCTATTATCTTTTTGGCAACACTGGTTTAAACAGCTGACGCACGTTTCGTGTTTTGTTTCACTGTCAAACATCTTCAGTTTGGTCTATAATTTAACCATGAATCGTCTTAGAGACGAACAACGCTTGCCAGTTATTGAATTTTATTATCAAAATGAGTGCTCTGTTAAGAAAGTTCATCGCGTGCTTCCATTTTATGGTCAGTTTGATCGACCCACTGAAGCGGCTATTCGGGCTATTGTGACTAAATTTCGCACCAAATTTACATTGTTGGACATTAAACCACCAAACGGCTTACGTAGAGTGCGAACTGAAGAAAATATCGCAGCTGTATCGGCCAGTGTTAATGATGACCATCAATTATCGATTCGTCGCCGTTCGCAGCAATTGGGCCTCTGTTACTCAAAAACGTGGAAATGCCAAAATTGGACTAAGCGTATGGACCATTTGAGGCGCAGTCAAGGTCAACATTTGCATTGAATAATCTTCAAACATTAAATTATATGGAACGTACTATCGATTCAAATAAAGATTTCAAGAATTTTATGTTTTTTTTTTTTTGAAAAACTTTCCTATAGCTTTTAAAAAATCACCCTTTATTAGGGGTTATTATGGGTATTTTTAGTCCGATTAGTTAGTCGATTTCGCCTAGTTTCAACCCCAACCGCTCTACGTCTATAAGACGCATTTACGGAAAATTTGGACATCCTTGCTCCTTTCATTTAGAGACAAGCGTGCTTTCAACAGACGGACGGGCATGGCTGTATTGTCTTAGAATTTCATGACGATCAAGACTAAATATACTTTATAGGGTCTCAGGTCGATATTTCAAGGTGTTACAAACGGAATGACAAAGTTAGTATTCCCCATCCTGGAGGTGGAGGGTATAAAAAACAAAATTAGTTTGAAGTGTGTAGTTTCTAAATATGTTTACATCGATTTGCGATTTTTCGCGTTTTTTGAGGCAATTTATTTTTTACCTACTATGTTTTTTTACAAAATCCAACAGTGTTTCATATTTGGTTTAACAAATCACAAATACAAATGTGTGTATCTATTATTAAAAATGTACAAATGGAATTTGGTATGGAATTCATTAAAATAGTAATTGTAAATTAATCGACAATTAAGGTGGCAGCATTGTTATCCATTTATATTTTTTAAATGGACCACGAAGAAAAATATGCGAGAAATAAGCTACTTTCTTGTTAAGTGACTAAATTCTATACTAATAGAAGAATTCGATAATTCTTGATTAAAACACCGGAAATATACTTCAAATTTAAACCATACGCAAAAATAGTGTTGCTTTAAATTTTAATACTTTTGGCCAAAGAATGTGGTGCTTGGGACCATAGTGCAACGCCTACCATGCTGAACTGCAGAATTATTACCGCAACGATGATTAATAGTGACAAAACAAACAAGTTACAATTAAATCGATGAGGATTTTGGAATGTATCCTATGTCATGGACCGATGATACCATCGTTCACAATGTATGTTTCCAGTTCTGTTCTGATCAAAATCGGTTTAAAATATGCGAGCAGAAAAAGTAAAATCGTCAACATTTATATGTAATCTATATATAAATCTGAACCGATATGACCACTTTTCAATATAGATATTTCTATTTATAATACAGGTTTTTCCAACAAGAGGTGTTATTTTGGTATTCAACGAAAACTGCCATTTTTTGAGATAAATGATCGGATGTTTATAATGAAAAACAACATCAGCCAAATGGCCACCACGACCACGCTTACAGGACCATATCTTCTTCATGAAATTTTCCATAACCATCGCTAAGTGGCTGCCCTATGTCCTCGACATCCTCACGAATTCTATCTTTGAGGTCTTGAATCGACGCTGGGCTGTTGGCGTAGACCTTTCACTTGGCCCAAAGGAAGAAGTCGCAAGATCTCGTTGGCCAATTGTGATCACCTCTTCGAGAGATAACACTGTCCGGAAACCTTCCCCGTAAAAGAGCAATGGTTTCGTTGCTTGTATGGCAAGTGTTGATCCATCCTCATTTTCCAATGACCCCGCCGGACCATAAACCGCACCAAAATATCACGCGATGAGGATGGAGAGGCTTCTCAACAATAACTCTTGGGTTTTCCGAGCCCCAGATTCGACAATTTTGCTTGTTGACGTAGCCACCGAGGTGGAAATGGACGACTCAAAAACGCTTTAGTTTTACGAACTGTGACTGCAAGATTTTCACCATTTTTGTAGTGAATTTTAATAATTTCAATGCGTTGTTGAAGCGTGTATCGTTCCATTTTCGAATGGGACTGAACTCAATTTCACCAGAGATATTTCTAGTTCAAATATAAGGTTTTGTGCCGTATTTGAAAAAAATCTATCAAAATATATGGTTTCTAAAGCGGAAAATGCCAAATCGGAAGCGATATATATATGAACCGATTTGTCTCAATTTTACCAGAGATGTTTCTAGTTCAAATATAAGGTGCTGTGCCAAATTGGAAGAAAATCTGTCAAAATATATGATCAAACGTCAAATCGGGAGCGGAATATATATGAGCTATATATAAATCTGAACCCATCTGACTTTCACCATTGATGTTTCTAGTTGGCAAATTTGCTCAAAATGGGCTTGGGTTTGTATGGGGGCTATATCTAAATATGAACCGATCTTACCCACTTTCACTATAGGTGTTTCTGGTTAGATTATAAGATGTTGTGCCAACTTTATACACAATCGAGTACAATATGTGGTTTTGGGAGGGGAAAAAGTCAAATCGGGAATGGCATTTGTAAATCTGAACGGATTTGCTTCAAATTAAATAGCGTTCGTCTTTGATCGACAAAAGTTACTTGTGCAAATTTTTGTTAAATTCGGGCAACAATGGCGACCTTTACTTTGATTACAATAATAGATGGACAGACGGACAGAAGAACATCGCTAAATCGACTTAGAATGTGATTCTAAGCCGATCTATATAATAAACGATGGGCCTATGTCGTTACCTTTTGTGTGTTATAAACAAATGCACAAAGATATAATACCCTAGAGAAGGGTATAAAAATGTCATATAAATATGTCATATAAAGGTGGTGGCTGGGGTGGTCTAATACCACCCCAGAACTTTTTAGCCCCCCCCCCCCAGGAATTTCAGTTAGATTTTTTAAATTTATCAAAGTCAATATTAGGGATGTTCACATAAAGATTTTTTGTACAACTTGGAATCTATTTTCAGAGAAAAATATTGCTTAATTGCAAAAAAACTTCAATAACTCAGTCAATTACCAACGCAAGTCGGGCGGGGACGACTATCCAGCTATCCATTTTCCAGCAGATATTCCGAGTAAAGTAAATATAACATGATCTGGAAAAATTGATCAAGAACCAGTGATAAATACAGATTATACAGTGGTAAAGGGATGAATCGGACGGACATTTGAAGGGGGCCTATAATAACACTTGAGGTCTGTGCCAAAACGTGCATCTATATAGTTCTCATTCACGGTAGGTATTCCTGGTTGAAACATATCTTGATCTGTAAAATTTGATGAAGATCCGATGTAAGATGTAGTTTCTAGAGCTGTAATAGAGCAGAATGGGGGCCCCACATTCGGGTTATACCAAAGTATGGATATATGGGCATCTCCCCAACAAGTATGGAAAGGCTAAAGAAGGACGGAGCCGACTATATGATATACCCCACTTTTTATCTCACTACAATTCAAATCGGTAAAAAAGTGAAATCGGGATGGATTTTTGAATCCTGTAAATGTATGTGTTTGACAAAAAATATCAAATCGGAAAGGACATTTGTATGGGGATATTATGTATGTTTATTGGTGAAATATAATAAGTAAAGTTTGGCCAAACTCGGTTAAAGATTCGGGAGCAACATTTGTATTGGGGCTATATCTCAATCTGGACCGATCTTACCCACTTTCAGCATAGATGTTTCTAGTTCGATTATAAGATGCTGTGCCAATTTTAAGGAAAATCGGGAACAATATGTGGTTTCTAGAGCGGAAAAAGTGAAATCGAGAGCGACATTTGTATGGGGAATATATCTTAATCTGAACCGATTTCCTCCAAATTCAATACCGATCGTCCTTGGCCAAAAAAGTAACTTCTGCTAAATTTCATGATAATCCGAGAGCAATTGCGACCTGTAGATTGCGAACAAGCTTAGATGGACAGCAGACGGACAGACGGACGGACAGACAGACATCGACAAATTGCTTCAGCTTGTGATTTTAAGCCGATCCGTATACATAAAGGTGGATCTAGCAAGATTATTTATTGGTGTTACAAACATTTGGCGGAAAACTAACTTATAATACCCTAGTCCACGAAGTGGTGCAGGGTATAAAAACAATGAGGCGTTTTACTCATTTCTAAATGTGTTATTTAAGTAAATTTACAAGTAAAAGCGTTACCAATGTTGTAAAATGTCTTATAATTGTTTAAAAAATGTATTTCCTGGACAAAAGCACAAAGATTTCTTAATTTTTCTTAAATAATATAAACAGGTTTCTTCTTCCGATGAAAGAGTTAGTGTCTTATAAGTGTGCAAAGATACGAAAACCCGGTTTTTTACATGTACGTGAAGATTTTGGGGCTGTCTGGCCAATTTCAAATGCAGATTCTTTTTCTACTCGACAATATCTACCAGAAAAATAATACCTTTTCCCAGAGTTTTTGGACTGTTGCACAGTGTAATTTACATACAACTTTTTTATTGTTTGGTTTAAGATGGAAAATATTCCAAAAGTAACAAGAAAACTATGAAAGGAAAAGATCCAAATGTTTATTAACTTTTGCTAACTTGCAATAAGTCGAATTAAAACAAAGACCGAGTTTTAAATTTGACAATCATAAATATCGAAAACGAATTTTTACAATAGTTTGTAACCGCTGATGATAATCTTACGTCAGTGATAAGGTAGCTCCATAGAAGTTACTTATGTCAAATTCCACTCGAACTGACATCAATAACTCTCCGACAGTACTTATTTTTTTAAGATGAAGATAATTAATACTTAATTCTTATTTATTCCATTCTGGCACTTTTTATGTTTCTTATGAAAGATGGTGTTCTTATCTATGTTAATATATTGTTACATGCTCTTGTTAATTCTTCTTTTTTAATTAATTATTAAAATTAAATTAATAAATAAATTAAAATATTTTTGATTTAAACTATTTTAGTTGTTTTAAAAGACTGAATTCTTATTTATGTAATATATTTAGTTATCATATAAAGCTTGTAATAATTCTTATTTCATTTGAAGTGGGATATTTTCCTGGCTTCAGATCTTTTAACCTCTATATTTTATAGAACTCAATTTTATTTACAAATGGCATGGTGACATTTATTACTTGGGTGCACACTACCCATATCATGATTTCAATATGCATTATTATACCCTCCACCTCCAGGATGGGGGTATACTAACTTTGTCATTCCGTTTGTAACACCTTGAAATATTGACCTGAGACCCTATAAAGTATATATATTCTTGATCGTCATAAAATTCTAAGACGATCTAGCCATGTCCGTCCGTCCGTCCGTCCGTCCGTCTGTTGAAAGCACGCTAGCATCTAAACGAAAGGAGCTAGGACGTCCAAATTTACCATAAATGCGTCTTATAGTCGTAGATCGGTTGGGATTGAAATGGGGCGAAATCGGCCCAAAGGGAAAAATTTTTCCCTCACAAGGACTAAAAATACCCATAATAATCCCTACTATTTTAGCGTATTTAAGCATGTTTTTTGAATATGTCTGTTTATATTTGCTTGATATTTGGTATACGTATTACCCTTATAGCAAAAAACTGCAGATAAAGTGATTCTTATTTGTAGGGGGTGAAATGGGGCAAAAAAGGGATAAAAATGGTACACATTTAACGACAACAGCTATAAACACGAAATTCGGTGTGTACATTCTTCTAATTGAGTAGATATATGATATAAAAGTATTTTTTTCAAATTCGTACTTTTAAGGGGTAAAATGGGAAAAGAGGGATAAAAATGGTACCAACCTAACGGCTGTACCTAGAATAATGAAATTCGGTGTATACATTCCTCTGATTGCATAGACAAGTAAAATACACGGATTTTTCAAAATTCGTACTTTTTGGGGTTAATATGAAAAAGGGGATAAAAATAGTACCAATCAAATGACCGCAGCTAAAGTCATGAAATTCGGAGTATACATTCCTCTGACTGTGTACACACAAAAAAAATGATTTTTCGAAATTCGTACTTTTTGGGGACAAAATAGAAAAAGGGGATAAAAATAGTACCAACCAAATAACCGCAGCTAGAGTCATGAAATTCGAAGTATACATTCCTTTGACAACGTAGACATGACTGCGTATACACGGAAAATAAACGGATTTTTCGAAATTCGTACTTTTTGGGGACAAAATAGAAAAAGGGGATAAAAATAGTACCAACCAAATGACCGCTGCTAGAGTCATGAAATTCGAAGTATACTTTTCTTTGACTACGTAGACATGAAAAATAAAAGGTTTTTTTCCAAATTCGTACTTTCAAGGGATACAATGGGTACGGAGGGATAAAAATGGTACCAACCAAACGGCTACACCTGGAATAATGAAATTCGGTGTATGCATTCCTCTGATTGCGTAGACACTTAAAATAAACAGGTTTTTCGAAATTCGTACTTTTTCGGGTTAAAATGAAAAAAGGGATAAAAATAGTACCAATTAAATGACCGCAGCTAGAGTCATGAAATTCTGAGTATACATTCCTCTGACTGCGTAGACACGGAAAATAGACGAATTTTTCGAAATTCGTACATTTTGGGGTTAAAATTGAAAAAGGGGATACAAATAGTACCAACCAAATGACCGCAGCTAGAGTCATGCAATTCGGAGTATACATTCCTCTGATTGAGTAGGAATCGGAAAATAAACGAATTTTTCGAAATTCATACTTTCAAGGGATACAATGGTACAGAGGGATAAAAATAGTACCAACTAAATGACTACAGCTAGAATGATGAAATTCTAATTGCGTAGAAACGTCAAGGGGGTAAAAATGGTACCAACCACATGGTCGCAGCTGGAATTATGGAATTCGGTGTATACATTCCTCTGCCTGCATAGACACGCAAAATAAAAGGTTTTTTTCCAAATTTTGTACCTTTTCTATTATGGCAAAAATTGGTTGAATCATGAAGTTAGGTTATTTTGCACTATGTACGTCTGATAATGGATTATTTTGTACTTTTGGAATTAAAATAGAATGAAAATACAACCAACTGTAGCTCCCACTATCTACCAATATTTATGGTATTTAAGCTTTTTGAAAATATAAATATAAGAATATTTATTTTTTGATTTGAAATAATAATGGTTTCAAATAATTAAAATATTATATTTATTTATAAAATTATTTTTTCAATATTTGTTTTGGTTTGCCTATATTAAAAAAATTATATTTTCCTGTAATATTACTGCACTTCTACGAAAACTGACAACCTCTGTGGAATGCAATCCATGGTGGAGGGTATATAAAGTTCGGCCCGGCCGAACTTAACGCCGTTTTTACTTGTTTTTTATATTTCATTGTCATTTTCACCATTGAATAAACAAATGTAAAGCATTAAAAAACAGAAATTTTTAATAAAAACTGGGGGAGGCTATAGCCCTTCCCAGCGGAAATCTATTCCTACGCCCATGAGTACTACTACTACTCTCCTCTTTTATGGATACACGTTACAAATTATAGAGATCGACAGTCGAATAAGTTAGGTAATGGCATATGAAGATCATGTGGTAATATTGCCTGTTTCCACCAGTGATAAATGAAATCATACATTTCATTTTCATTACAGTATCTTTAGAGAAAAATCGTTTGAAATCTGAGAAAAATCAACATAGTATGATGTGTCTACAACAATAATATCAAGTACGGAAAGGCGAAAGTCGAGCGGGCCGACTGTATGATACACTCCACTTTCTATCCGAATACAATTGAATTCGACAAAAAAATATAAACGTGATTTATGTAAGATTCGCAATCATAGGCTGATTTGTCAAATCGAGAAGAATATTTGTATCGGGGCTATATCCAAACATGGAGTGAAGTGACCGATGATCGATTGGAAATATAAAATATTTGGCAAATTTGAAGAAGATCTGATAAAATATGTGGTTTATAGAGCGGAAAAAGTCAAATTGGGAGCGAAATTTGTATGGGAGCTATATATAAATCTGAACCGATCTAACACATTTTCATCACACGTGTTTCTGGTTGAAATATAAGATGTTTTGCCAATTTTGAAGAAAATCTGTTAAAATATGTGGTATCTTGAGTGAAAATAGTCAAATCGGGAGTGAAATTCGAATGGGGGGCTATATCTGAATCTGAACCGATTTTCTTTACATTAAATACCGTTTGTCCTTATCCCGAAAAACTTCGTTGTGCAAAGTTTCATTTGGTTCTGTGTACAATTGCGACCTGTACTTTGATTACAAGAATAGATGGACGGACGGACATTGCTAAATCGATTCAAAAAGTGTCTATCTCACTACCTGTTGGGTGTTACAAACAAATGCAGAAAGACATAATACTCTCGTGGAGTGTATAACAATCTCACTTATACAATGAATGCAAAATCCCACAGTTTACCTGTATAAACTAGTAAAATATCCCTCTTATAGAGGTAAATTCTTAAAATTCTAATTCCACTTAAAGAAGTTTACATCTATAAACTAGTAAAATATCCCTCTTATTGAGGTAAATTCTGAAAATTCTAATCCCACTTAAAGAAGTTCAAATTCCCGGTTAAAGAGGTACCTACCAAACGGCTGTAGCTGATCGAGAGGGATAAAGGTTTTTATAACAATTATAGAAGTACCCCTAAATGACTACTAATAGTTAGGATACTTCAGCACATCATTTGAAGTACTATTTTGATATCACAATGTCCAAAAATTTTGATAGCGGGAGTGGTCTTCAAATTTATTTAAATTTGCATCAAATTTCATAATTTTAACATTCACCTCTACAAAAAGCCAACGTCTTCTAATCTGCCGGTAATACTGTGGGATTCATTCCATGGTGAAGGGTATAAAATATTCGCGCTGCCCAACTTCTACTTCTCCTGTCCCAGCAGGAAATATCGAATGAATATTAAAATATTGGCCCACGAAATGAAAATAAAACACAAATCAGTTCAAAATAACATTATTCGTATAACTACGAATTAAACATTCAGTGTGTCTCAGAACTATTTTAGCTTTATTGAATGTTATAGAATCAGTTTTTGAAATTTCCCGGACACCCCAAAATCTTCAGTTACGGGTAAAAAACCTGTTTTTCATACCTTTGCACGCCGTTTTCAACTATCCGAATTTCACTTTCTTAGCGGATTTAAAGAAAAACTGGAGCTTTATATATATATATATATATTATAAAGGGTGGTTAAATTTCAAGGGCCGATGTTGATTTTGAACGAAACACAAGTTATTTAGAATATTATTGTCATTTATGTTTATTATGATAATATTGCCGCGACCTCGGCGGCACACCTCCATCCGATGGTCCAAATTTTCGATGACGCTGAGACATAATTGAGGTTCTATGCTGTTAATGTGCGAAATTATCTCATCCTTTAGCTCTTGAATTGTTGCTGGCTTATCGACGTACACCTTTTCTTTGAAACAACCCCAAAGAAAAAATTTCAACGGTGTCGAATCGCATGATCTTGGCGGCCAATTGACATCGCCACCACGTGAGATAACACGGCCATTGAAGTTGTCGCGCAAAAGAGCCATTGTTTCGTTAGCTGTGTGGCTAGTAGCACCTTCCTGTTGAAACCACATACCGTCCACATCCATATCTTCCAATTCGGGACATAAAAAGTTCGTATCATCTCACGATAGCGAAGACCTTTCACAGAAACTGCCTGACCGGCCTCATTTTGGACAAATTACGGCCCATAAACCGCATCAAACAATAACTCTTTGCGGGTGCCTCTAAAATTGCAATCACCAATTTTATTGCAGAAATATAAAAAGCTGATTACAAATGTAATCGGAACCGCAAAAACTTTCATTGAATTCATTCCGTATATTCCACAGAATAAAAATAACTGATTAAAACAGTGATTGAAACAATGAAAATGATTATTGTTTTTGTTTTCGTTTCATTTTTATCATTTATTAGAATGAAGTCGTGGTTAACGCAAGTTGTCAACAACTCAAATCGAAGACGCCTTTTAGAGTGTCGACTTAGTTCGGTGTAGGGTTTGGGGTTTCTCGGACTTTTTTCATTTCCCGGGAAAACGGGAATGAAAAATTTCATTCCCGGAAATTCCCGGGAAAAAGTAATTTATTTATAGGTATGTTCAATATGGTTTAAAATATCAACATTTAATAATTGGTGTGTTTTTTCAATACTGTCATATTACAAATTAAAAACGAATGTTATTGTCAAAATATTTTACAAATTATTTTTCATTTCACAAATATTTTACTTTACACATTTTCAAGATTATATTCGGAACATACACATTTATATTATTAAATGTAAATTCATATTAAGGACATATAAATTCATAATGGGTAATGTAAATATATAATAGGAACATGTTAATTCATAATGAGATATATAAATAATAATTCATTGAGAAGAATTAATTCATAATAGGAACATATCAATTCGTAATGAAATATACAAGTTTGTAATCAGAAAATCCAAATCCATAATCAGAAAATACGTTTTCATATTCAGAAAATATGAATTCATAATGAGAAAATATAAAATCATATTGAGAAAATGTAAATTTATAATGAGAACATTGATAAAATATGTGTTTCTACGAAAATATCCATAGAAAACCGTACATACATAGCTTCGATTATAAATTTTAGAGTTCCTGATTATGAATTTATATTTTATGAATATGTATTCCTGAATAAGAATTTATATTTTCTTGTTATCAATTTGGATTTTCTCATTTTGTATTTATATATCTCATTATCAATTTGAATGTTCTTATTATGAATTTATATTTCTCAATGTGAATTTACATTTCACATTACGAATTTACAGTGCTGATTATGAATTATCATGCTCCTATTATGAATTTACATTTCCTGTTATGAATTTACATTTCTCATCGTGAACTTACATATTCCGATTATAAATTAAATTTTCTCATTATAATTCTCATTATCATTGAAAAGTTGTAGACTAATCGTCAGAATCGCAGGTAGAAGTGACTGACACCTACACTAGGTTCAAAATTGAAAACGATTAAGGAAACAAATAACTCATATGACGGAGAATGTTATGACGCATTTAATTTAGAATATTCATTCGTCTGGAGACTAAAATATTTTATAAAAACAGGGGGGAATATTCTAAACTGTAAAAACAATAGAAGCATAAAAAATTAATATTAATTTAATAGATTCATAAAAAATAAAAATATTGAAATAGTCCAGTCATTAATTCATACAAAGGGCCATTTAAATACACTGTAGCATGTATTTGTATTCCTATTAGATTTCTCTTGAAAGTTTCCAGGCGAACAATTTTTATTGTATTCCTATTTTTAGACCATTTCCTTCTGGCTACAAATGTAAAGTAAATTGTTCTTGATGAAGATATTCACCTCGATTCTTCTAGGAAAACAAGAAAATTTACATTATGTAAGCCATATTGTCGGCATGATATTTTTATTTCACAATAAAGATCCTGCAAATAGCCTCACAAAAAGTTTTATTCCCCTAGCTGGGTTTCGCATAAAATGGCTATTTAGCGAATTTAAAAAGTTTTGTTTGTAGTAATATAATATAAACAAATACTCATTATTGTCAGTAATGTAAATACATATATGAATTTGAAATACATCTAAAAATTCCAATTTATATAGTAACATTAAATTATTGATCAACATAATAAATAAATTATTTTATAATATTTCCCGTATTCCCGGGAAATTGAAAATTTTTTCCCGGGAATTCCCGGAAAAATTTGGACGATTCGGGAATTCCCGGACCCCAAACCCTAGTTCGGTGGAATATTTTGTTTATCGGCGCTTCTCATTTGTCATATGAGGACGCTGGTACTAATATGAACCCTGATTTAAGTAAAAAACAAACATACGTTGCGAAATTTCTGACGAGATGGGGTAGCGCCCATCGAAATTGTGCAGTCAACTTTTAGCTGTAACAATAAAGGTCTCACTTGCCTTTTTGCTAATTTTGGGTTCTGCTGAAGACTTCAGACTAAAACCATTAACTTTTTTAATGAATATAACAATACAATTCATTAAACATTTCAGAAAAATCAACGACTGCTGTAATCGAGTCAGCAACTTTTTTAATTGAATACTATCGAAAAATCAACGACTGCTGTAATCGAATCAGCAACTTTATTAATTTATGATTGAATATTTTCGAAAAAAAAAATCAATCGCTTTAATTCAATATATCATTTTTTTAACTATTTTTTTTTCAATAACTCCAGCTACAATTTTAATAATTGGTTTTACAATTTTCGTCATAACAGGAAAACTAAAGATAAAAGTTATCAAATATACAATTTTCGTGATTGAAACTGAAATTTCTATTTTTTCTCTGTTGGTTTTTCGACTATCACCCTTAGAATATCATTCATATCAATTGAGTTAGTCTGAAATTGATAGGTGTGGTTCACATTCAACATCGGCCCTTACAATTTAACCACCCTTTATTGGCTTATTTAAGAAAACTTAAGAAATCTGTAAGATTTTGTCCAGCAAACACGTTCAAAAAATTAGCCATTTTTCAAATTTGGCAATATTTTTGCACATTATGTTCTTTGGTAACAGTACCATACGAAATGCCGCTTTGTTTTTAAAAATCCGATAATACTTGACTGGTATGTTTTTGTCATTTTTATCATAAATATCGAATTTCGTTCCATTTTTATCCTAAAAGTACGAATTTCGAAAACCCATTATCTTTCGCGTTCACGATGGAATACATTATACGCATTATTTCACATTTTCCTTGATTTCTATACAGTCATACACACTGAATTTCGATGTTCTAGCTGCAGCCATTTGGCCTGTACTAATTTAATGCCTTTTTAATATTTTCCCCCTTTACATGTACATGCGATTAGAGGGATGCACATACAGAATTTCACTTTCACTAGTACCAATTATATCCCTTTTCCCCATGTCACCCCCTAAAAGTATAGGTCACTTTATGGTGCGCGTGCACGCTATGAAAGTATAGAACTTACCAAATATCAAGTAAATACACGGCAGAAATCATTAATCCAACTGTAGCCGTTTGGTTGTTATCATTTTACCCCCTTAAAAATACGAATTTGGAAAAACACATGGGTTTTGTGTTAGAGCAGAAGCTCCGATAGGTTTTTTACAAAATTTTTCATAATTTGTGAATTCCTTGTGCAATTTCCATTCGTTTGAGTATCCACACTTATTTAGAAATATCCATTAATTTTACGAATCAACATAACAAGAGGAATTTAGAAACCGAATTTCATGTTTCTAGCTGTTGTCGTTTGATTGGTACTATTTTTGTCCCATTTAACCCCGTATAAGTATGAATTTGGCAAGATGATAAAAGGTGAGTAGTGCCTTGTGTCCTCTACACACAAAACATTTTTTTCACATTCACAAGCACATATGTTGAAACTAGATAGTCGCACCTTGTCAAAAAATATAAAACAATTAGATCTGGGTCCAAAATCAGTATTATTTAGTTTGGAATAAAATGAATTCACACACAAAATTTCACGTTTTGTTTTTTTGGACTTCGTGCACAAAAATGAAAATAAACTCTAAACTAGAGATGTGCGCGTGAGTGATTATTGGCTCACGTTCACGCACGCTCACGAAGGAAAAAAATTGAATGAACACGTTCACGCACGAAGATTTTTCGTTACCCACGTTCACGCACGCTCACGTGAGTAAACTAAATTTTGCTCACCATCACGCGTGAATCACGTACATCACGCAAACAATTTCCACAAAGTAAATAATATATGTATACATTCTAAATCGAAATGAATAACACCGCGCAAATCCGAAAACACTACGTTTGCGATGTTTGACTTAAATTCATAAAGTAAGTAAAGTAGTATACAAAATTACAGTGTTATATATCAACATCACTACGTTTGCGATGTTTGACTTAAATTCATATTTTTAAAGTAGTATACAAAATTACAGTGTGATATATCGTATAGTTTAACGCAAAATAAGTTAAAAATCACTGACATAAAATCTAAGTAGAAATCAAAGCATATACCCCGATATCAATTATTTGTTTTTTTATTGTTAGGGGTTTCCCATATAAATGCAGTGCCTATTGTTGGTGCAGGGAATGCTTGCATAAATATTAGAAAAATAAAAATTACACCTGCATTGAAGCACTTTGTTTTAGAAAAATTTATATATGACTTTTATTTTGAATGGAAAACTTCACATTTTTAAACGAAATAAAATGAAAATAAAAGAATTAATAAATATGTGCTACTCACGAAATAATCACGTGATTCACGCAGAAATTAGACTCACGCACATTCACGCACGAACATTTTTTCGTTCCTCGCGTTCACGCGTGAATCATATGATTCACGCAATTCACGCGCCCATCTCTACTCTAAACCAAACGTCGTTTGGTACTTATACAAAAGTGTTACTATGTCTGTTGTTCGAAGTACCAATATAAGTTTGTTTTTGTAAGAATAAGCAATTATTGAGTAAATTCGAGATTTGCGATTTACGTGTTAAAGGGTTGAATGATCTAAATACTTGGGGGTATTTTCCGGCGAAAAACATTTTCCCTCTGGGCCAATTTCGCCCACTATCAATCCTAACCGATCTACAACTATTAGACATATTATTGTAAAATTTGGACGTTTCGTTTTCGTTTAGATACTAGCGTGCTGTAAACCGACGTCGAACAGACATTTGTCGTCTTAGAATTTTGTGAAGATGAAGAATATATATTTCAAGGTGTTACAAACGGAATGAAAACCTTCGTATGGGGGTAATCCTATGGTGGAGGGTATAAAAATACTACAAATACCACATTATTTGTGTAGAAACTGGTATATGGGCAAAATTTCCGCGTGAGAAGTACCCAGCATTTGCTAGTCTATTATAAAATATATTTTAAATCTGTCCATACAACACGTCTACAATTTTTTCGGTGGGGAAGACATATTATTTTCTTATACCATAGAAACGGAGTCGGAATCAAGCATTTTTTCATTTCAATTTCAGCAATTTGCTCTGACTCCACAGCCCTGCCCTTTTAAATTCGTCTATTCAGTTGAACTGCGTCAACGTTAGCATTGATGACAACATGGTTTTCTAATTTTTCATCATCAAATAAATCCAGTTTATAAAAAGGTTCAAACGACTTCAAAGTCCTTTTGCTAAACTGACCCGACCAAAGAGGAAAATATAATAAAAAAGGCAGATCATGTGTTTTGTTTTGAATTCTATAAATTATATATTTTATATATCATTTAATAAATATTTTTCTTTTTGTAAAAAAGTTTGTAAAAATCACAATTGCTTTTATTTTGTAAAACTTTCAGTGTTTTTGTTTCAAGTTAAACTTGAAGTGGTAAATTGCAGGATTCGCAGATTGCTTGCTTTGGCGAAGACTTTGGAAGTCTTTTCGCTAATTTCTTATGCTTGAGCCCAACGATCTTGCATACAGGCCAATTGATTGTAGGTGCAGCAGCTCATAGGTTCAACCAAGTCATAATCGGCTGGGATGGCGCTGCTGGATGTCCAGAAGAATGTGCCGTGTTCGGTGCGAACGAAGTGAACTGGGACGAAATCTTCCATTTCGCATGATTGTTTGGTGGAGAGACGTTCATTGATGTCGTTTTCATGAGATTCTAAAGAGGCACAGTCAAATTCAATATCGGTATTGCGGTTGTTCTCCAAGGATTCGGCTTTCTTGCCAGGTTGAGATTTGTGTTGTTTGAAGAGTTGTTTCAACAGCTTCTTGATACTGTAGGAGACTTTCTTGTTGTCGGCGTTGGAGATATCCATTTTGTTGAATTTGTTGTTTGAGATTTCTACGCACATAGTGATGAGAATGTGATTGAGTTCTTTGCTGAACGAATGCTCGAATGAGAATGATGCCTTATCCTTGCTAGCCGTGGCCTTTAATAGTCTCAGCAATCGTCCTGCTAGTAAAAATTATGTGCAGGTATTTGTAAAAATACCAACTGCTTGACAATTGGCAGTGTCTGTCCTTTCTTCTGCTTTCCTTTCGGAGCGTGGGAATGTCTGTGAAACATTACATTTCAGAAATGAAAACAACAACGGACAGAAGGTGTTTGTAGTGTCGTAGGATATGCACGTGCATGAAAAAAGTTTTTCCCAGAACAGATAAATTCCTCAACAATACAAAACGATGTATCATTCAGAAAAGTTTCCCACGGAATTAACTGACGAGAACCAACACGCGTTCCTCCTGTTTAGCTAAGCAAGAAGTGCTGTTAATAGTGCTGAGAGCACTCGTGTTGTATGATAAGTGAATATTATTACTCGTGTGCTCAGCGCGAGTCGGAAGTGAAGTCTTGGAAGTAGTAGCACTAGGTTAGTATATTTTGTTTATGATTTTTTAAGAAATTGAAGTTATTACAAGTTATGTCTCAGACCCTTACTCGGTAAATATGACAGTAGGTGTGGCAAGTGATCGGTTGTCGTGTTATTGTATTTAAATGTAGTTTTGTAGTTTTTGTACATATGAGTTCTCATTTATGTCTCTAACCCCCATTTTCACCAAGTCAGGTAGAGCTACGCCGCAGTTATAGCTGTCGGTTTGTGTGGAGTTTGACATCTATCACTGTTAGTTATCTCTTACCAGAGTTTGTGAAAATGGGGGTAAATGTGTTTGTCCTTTTTGACAAAAAGTCCTTTCCGGTAAAACTGCTAATTTTAGTTATTTTGGAAAACATAATTTAGACACTGAAATATCTGGAGTGGTAACCGTTCTTCGGTAATTAAAATGCAGTAGAGCATCGTCATCTGTCTCTGTGCATTTGTTTGTAACACCCAAAAGGAAACGAGATAGACCCATCGTTTATTATACCGATCGACTTAGAATCACTTTTTGAGTCGATTTAGCGATGTCCGTCTGTCCATCTATTCTTGTAATCAAAGTCCAGGTCGCAATTGTTGTTAGAACTTAATGAAACTTTGCACAACGAAGTTTTATGGGATAAGGGCGAACGCTATTTAATTTGAAGCAAATCGGTTCAGATTTAGATATAGCTCCCATACAAATGTTGCTTCCGATTTTCGATTTCCGCCCTATAAACCACATATTTCAACAGAATTTCCAATTTGGCAAGACGCCGTATATTTCAACTAGAAACAGCTCTGGTAAAAATAGGATAGATCGGTTCAAATTTATATATAGCTCCCATACAAATGTCTCCTTTGACTCTCGATTGTCTCGATTTGACTCTTTCCGCTCTATAAACCACAAACTTTGACAGATTTTCTTCAAATTTGGCAAAACAGCTTATATTTCAACTAAAAACAGCTCTGGTAAAAATAGGATAGATCGGTTCAGATTTGTATATAGCTCCCATACAAATGCTTCCTCCGATTTGACTCTTTCCGCTCTAGAAACCACAAACTTTGACAGGTTTTCTTCAAACGTGGCAAAGCAGCTTATATTTCAACTAAGAACAGCTCTGGTGAAAATGGGTCAGACAAGTTCAGATATATATATAGCTCCAATTAAAATTTTGCTACTGAATTGATTATTTCTGCTTTAGAAATATCATATTTGAACAGATTTTCTTCTAATTCGGCACATCAGCTAATGTTTCAAATAGAATCAAATATAGCGAAAGTGGGTCACATCTGTTCAGATGATATATAGCTACCGATTTGAAACCACATATTTAACACTCCATAAATTTTGTGAAAGCGTCTATTATTTCAACTAGAAAACCATTGCTAAACATGGGTCAGATCGGTTCAGATTTGTATATAGCTCACATTCATAGTTTGTGTTCAAATTTTCTTACAAATACAGATAGAATTATGGAATTTGTAGTATATTCTCCTCTTATAGCTGCATCGTATATCACACGGTTCAAATGCAATGACCTTTTTATATCCTACACCATAGGGGTATAATGACTAAGTGTAGGGTATCATATAGTCGGCCACGCCCGACTTTAACCTTCCTTACATGTTTAATGTTGCGTCGGACATTCCAAGACACTGCTTCTTATCAGACCTCTTGTACCAATGGTTTAAAAGCTTCTTCATTTCCATATACTTTTTTGAAAGACGGCATAGTTTTGATTTGATTTTTTCTTCGTCCTTTTGAAACTTTTATGTTTTAATTTTATTCTTCTTCTTCTGCGTGCCAAGCATTGGGAAAATTATTGTAATTCGTAGTATTCGTAGTAATTTCGCCCATAAAACCGCCATTTTTGGCAAAAGAAGGTTAAAATTTGGTAAAAATTAATGTAATGCACTGTTGTCAATCGAAAACTTTTGCATTTCTGGTGACGATATGTATCTTGAAGTTGTTATGTATCGATTTTTGCTCTCGATAACATGTTAAACATGCCTTTGGTCTTTCCTTATAAAATTGATGGAAACAATAATAACTTATCAGAAATTTCATTTCGTTTTACTGCATTTCAGTCGAAAATATCAGTCTGGCTCTTGTTTTCCCGACTCCCTTTCTCTCTCTTCGCAAACAGTCCTAGCACGCTCTCGGCACAATCGTATACTACATCTTCAGCATGTGCCATGCTCTGTGACGCATACTAGGGCGAACTCTCTCAATGTATGTTTCCAACCAAGCCGCAGTGTATAAAAGCCGATCGTTTTACCAACCAGACATCATTCTCTCTGCAACATCCTTACCAAACACAACAGAGCACAATCAATAATGGCTCCTCAAATGGAATACGTTTCAAAAACGCAACACTACCTGAAAGTGAAGAAACCCCTGCTGGAACGTCAAAGACGTGCTCGCATCAACAAGTGCCTGGATAGTCTCAAAGAATTAGTGGCTGAATTACAAGGCGACGATGCCATCCTACGCATGGATAAAGCTGAAATGATAGAAACTGCTCTGGCATTCATGAAGAAAGAGGTGAATAAACCAAAAGTACTCGCTACCTCTGTACCCATGGATTCTTTCCGTCACGGTTACATGAATGCTGTCAACGAGGTTTCCCGCGTCATGGCTGCTACTCCCGGTAGTCCAAGTAGAATGTCCAAGTGGGCAAATCTGTCATGATTCATCTGGGCGGCGAATACAATCGATTGCTGCAAGTTCAAACATCAACAGGAGAAGAAGTGTGCATGGGCCCCATGTCACCGGCCTCATCTGGATATCACAGTGATGATTGCTGCGATGAAAGCTCCCTATCCTCGCCATCACAAGAAGCTCCACTGTGGCGTCCTTGGTAGATTTCGAAAATGGAAATAATATTCGAAATTAATCTTAATAGACACTAAAAGTTTTACCTGAAACACATCTACAAAGACTGCGATATAATTCATCTGTGATACCTAATTTAGTTTTAAGTTAATGATAAAAAACCTCCCAATGAAAGCTTTATTTATTTTTATATGTTAAAAACCATAAATACAAAATAATTATTAATTGAGAACGTAAAAACAATCAATATCGTTTAATTATTTTGAAATAACTAGGTAAGACAAAGACAGTTAGCGGATTATTAGCTCCCCAAGGCAGCCATTTCTAACGCAGGGGTTCGGCCGCATAGGTGGTAAAGAACTGTATGGCAAAGGTTGTCTGAACGGTACAAAACTGTACTGAGAATTGACGAAGGACTAAAAATGTTAATGAGAAATATTAGATAAATATGCAACTCAAATATCTTCGCAACCATAAATGACAACTTAGTACGGTATTTAAATACCAAATATTAGCCAAGTCACTCATGTCACCTGGGGGCTATCGTGAATTCAACCGACGAACGGATGTACAGATTTCGATTTTTTGGAATCCATAATGTATTTACTTTCATGGTTTCTGCAGATTGAATATCAACCTTATTATTGCAACTCATGGTGGGTTATATGAAAATGAGTTCAATTTCATCAAAATTTAAGACGTGTCAGAGTGGCTTACTTTTCACGTGAACCCAACTATATTGTACGTAGAGTGATCAAAAACCCGGTTTTCCTATCATGTCGGGTTTTCGGGTTTTTCGAAAAACGTTATTTTGAAAGAGACTGATTGCCCGGTTTTCTTTTTTCGAAATCCGGTTTCATTCGGGTTTTTCTTAAAACAGTAAAAAAGGAAACTTTGATTTTTGTGTCGAAAATCATAAGTAACAATTCCCTCAATTTATTATTTAACCTCCGTCTGTCTGTCTGCCCATCTATTCTTGTAATCAAAGTACAGGTCGCAATTGTTGTTAGAACTAAATGAAACTTTGCACAACGAAGTTTTTCGTGATACGGACGAACGTTTTTAATTTGAATTGACAAAACATCTTATATTTCAAGTGGAAGCATCTATGGTGAAAATGTGTTAAATCGGTTCAGATTTATATATATGTAGCTCCCACACAAATTTCACTCCCGATTTGATTTTTTCCACTCTATAAACCACATATTTTCACCGAATTTCTGCAAATTGAGCATAACACGTTATACTTAAAATGGAAACACCTATTGTGAAAGTGGGTCAATTCATTCTATGTTTGGATATAGCCCCGATACAAATATTCTTCTCGATTTGACAAATTGGGTCACATCAGCCTATGATTAGGAAACATACAAAAATCCTTCCCGTTTTCAGTATTTACCGAATTGTATTCGGAGAGAATCATATAGTCGGCCCGCCCGACTTTAGCCTTTCCTTACTTGTTAACTTTTATAGAACTTTGGAACTGTCATGCAATCATTATGAATAGATTTACGCATAAACAGCGCTACCAAAAAATACAAATTTACTTTAAACAAGTAAAAATGGCATTTAGTTCGGCCGGGCCGAACTTTATATACCCACAGAGACTGTCGATTTTCGTAGAAGTGCTGTAATATTACAGGAAAATATAATTTTTTCTAATATAGCCAAACCAAAACAAGTACAAATATTAAAAAAAATATTTTTATATATAAATATATTATTTTTATAATTTCAAACCACGCTTATAAGACAATATATATACGTTTACGTATCGAAATACTACTTCAAGTCAATTCAAAAAATAAATATAAATATTAGTAGATAGTGGGTGGGTGCTATAGTTGGTTGTATTTCCATTCTATTTTAATTCCAAAAGTACAAAATTTGAAAATCCATTATCTCACATACATAGTGCAAAACAATCTAACTTCATGATTCAACCAATTTTTGCCATAAAAGTAAAAATTACGAATTTGGAAAAATCTTTTTATTTTGCGTTTCTATACAGTAAGAGGAATGTATACACCGAGTTCCATGATTCTAGCTGCGACCATTTGGTTGGTACCATTTTTGTACCCTTTTTACTATGTTACCCCCTTAAGAGTACGAGTTTCTAAAATCTCTTTATTTTACGTGTCTACGCATTTAGAGGGATGTACACGCCGAATTTAATCATTATCACTCTGTACCCATTGTATGCCTTGATTTGGAAAACAACTTTTTCTTTTTCGTATCTAGGCAGTCTGGAATGTATACTCCGAATTTCATGACTCTAGCTGCGGCCATTTGGTTGATACTATTTTATCCCCTTTTTCCATTTTAGCCCCAAAAAGTACGATTTTCTAAAAATCCGTTTATTTTACGTGTCTACGCAATCAGAGGAATGTATGCACCGAATTTCTTTATTCTAGTTGCAGCCGTTTGTTTGGTACCATTTTTATCCCTTTTTGTCCCATTTCACCCCCTTCGAATAAAAATCACTTTATGGTTGAACATATTGAAAAAATATACATAAATACTCTAAAATATTAGAGGTTATTATGGGTATTTTTAGTCCTTGTGAGGGAAAGCATTTTCCCTTTAGCCCGATTTTGCCCAGTTTCAATCCCAACCGACGTACGACTATAAGACGCATTTATGTCAAATTTGGACGTCAGACGTGCTTTCAACAGACGGACGGCCATGGCTAGATCGTCTTACTTCCTTTATAGGGTCTCAGGTCGATATTTCAAGGTGTTACAAACGGAATGACATAGTTAGTATACCCCCATCCTGGAGGTGGAGGGTATAAAAATCAGTCATCAATTCGTGAAATTTAGAGACGCCTGCGTGATTTTTGCGAATAGGGCGGCAATCAGTCAACGCCACCAATTTTTATACATGTTATAGCCTTGTCATACTGCATGCAAAATCTAGTTTAAATGACATAAGGTCGAATTCGCATGCAGTGTGACAAGGCTATAAGGTATTTCGATTTCATACAAATACATTTAGACATACGTCACACAAAATTAATTTTGATTATGTAGCACCTTTAAAACTAGGCCGAACGCCTCCAACATGGTTGTTAACTTCTTATAGACACTGGAGCAAGTTTTTTGAAAAGTGACACCTAATCAAAAGCGTTCCAAGAAGTGAAGAGTTATTATGTCGCACAAAAAAGAGGAATATTTTTAATATGGAAAACCGGTCGAGACCGATCTAAAAAGCCCGGGTAACCTGGTTTTCAGAAAAGCATTTTTAATGCTGAAGAACGGTTACCAATCCAAAGATATATGTTTCGCAAGCTTTGTTATTTCAGTGTCTAAATTAAGTTTTCCAAAATAACTAAAATTTGCAGTTTTAGCGGAAAGGACTATTTGTTAGAAAGGACAGTTGGAAAACACATTTACCCCAATTTTCACCACACAAACCGACAACTATATCTACAATATCTGCTGGTTAGCTCTACCTGAATGTTAACCTGACTTGGTGAAAATGGGGGAACTGAGTATACATATATGTACATATATTATTTGAACTATAAAACATCATTTGAATACAATAACACGACAACCGATCACTTGCCACACCTACTGTCATATTTACCGAGTAAGGGTCTGAGACATAACTTGTAATAACTTCAATTTCCTAAAAATCATAAATCATACATACATCATAAACAACAATAAGATTTCATGTCCGACTCGCCCTGAGCACACGAGTAATAATATTCACTTATCATACAACACGAGTGCTCTCAGCACTATTAACAGCACTTCTTCCTCAGCGAAACAGGAGGAACGCGTGTTGGTTCTCGTCAGTTAATTCCGTGGGAAACTTTTCTGAATGATACTTCGTTTTATACTGTTCAGGAATTTATCTGTTCTGGAAAAACCTTTTTTCATGCACGTGCATATCCTATGACCGAATACTACAAACACCCGCTGTCCGTTGTTGTTTTTATTTCTGAAAAGTAATGTTTCACAGACATTCCCACGCTCCGAAAGGAAAGTAGAAGAAAGGACAGATAGGAGCTGGTATTTTTACAAATACCTGCACATCATTTTTACTAGCAGGACGATTGCTGAGACTATAAAAGGCCACGGCTAGCAAGGATAAGGCATCATTCTCATTCGAGCATTCGTTCAGCAAAGAACTCAAACACATTCTCATCAATATGTGCGTAGAAATCTCAAATAACCAGTTCAACAAAATGGATATCACCAACGCCGACAACAAGAAAGTCTCCTACAGCATCAGGAAGCTGTTGAAACAACTCTTCAAACAACACAAATCTCAAACTGGCAAGAAAGCCGAATCCTTGGAATCACTCGAATCCTTGGAGAACAACCGCAATGCCGATATTGAATTTGACTGTGCCTCTTTGGAATCTCATGAAAACGACATAAATGAACGTCTTTCCACCAAACAATCATGCGAAATGGAAGATTTCGTTCCAGTTCACTTCGTTCGCACCGAAAACGGCACATTCTTCTGGACAGCCAGCAGCGCCATCCCAGCCGATAATGATTTGCTTCAACCTATGAGCTGCTCCACCTACAATCAATTGGCGTGCATGCAAGATCGTTGGGCTCAAGCATAAGAAACCAGCAAACAAGTCTTCCAAAGACTTCGTTGAAATCTTCAATATGTGAATCCACGCAATGCCTTCATCTACAAGTTTAACTTGAAACGAAAATATTAAGAGCTTTACAAAACGATACCATTTGTGATCTTTACAAATTTTATTTTTAACGTAAAAACTATATAAAATATATTATTTATACAATTTAAAGCAATACGTATCTTTGATTTTCATCATTGGTTTGGGAATTTTAACACGAGGGAGACATTTGCAACAGGGGCTATGTTATCAATTTCGTTCCATGATTTAACAGTACCAATCATATATGGATGTGTCCTGCTTAGAAATAGCGAACAGTGTTCGAATTATTTTTCATGTTTCAATACAAGTATATTCAAGTTTACTTCTAGCACTTTTCATATAAAACTGATGCAGATGTTTTAATTTAACAATGCAAATATCTCGTTCTATTGCCTTTGTTCGCAAAATAGGGTATCTCCCTTCCTATACGATTATTTGTACTGAGTGGCTAGGGGGCAAAACTTCGTGGCTTTATTGGGGATATTCATTATCATGGCTAGACACAGATTTTCCGGTGTCAAAAATTTATCCCAATAAACGGGTGGAATGCGTTGACTTTTTATACACTCTACGAGAGTATTATGTCTTTGTACATTTGTTTGTAATACCCAAAAGGAAGAGAGATAGACCCATTGTTAATTATACCGATCGACTTAGAATATTTTTTTAATCGATTTAGCCATGTCCGTCTGTCTGTCCGTCCGTCCATCTATTCTTGTAAGCAAAGTACAGGTCGCAATTATTATCCGATCCTAACAAAAATTGCCACAATGGAGTTTTGTGGTCCAAGGACGAACCCTATTTAATTTGAAGCAAATCGGTTCAGATTTAGATATAGCCCCCGTTCGAATCTCACTCCCGATTTGACTCTTTTCACTCTAGATACCACATATTACAACAGATTTTCTTCAAAATTGGCAAAACATCTTATATTTCGACTAGAAACACCTATGGCAAAAATGTGTTAGATCGGTTCAGATTTATATATAGCTCCCAAAGAAATTTGATTTGACTTTTTCCGTTCTAGAAACCACATATTGTATCAGATTGTCTTCAGATTTGGCAAAACATCTTATATTTATACTAGGAAAACCTATGGTGAAAATAGATCAAATCGGTTCAGATTTATATATAGCTCCCATTTAAATTTCGCTCCCGATTTGACTTTTTCTGCACTAGAAACCACATATTTTAACAGATCCTCTTCAAATTTTGCAAAATATCTTATATTTGAACTAGAAATACCTGTGGTAAAAATGTGTTAGGTCGGATCAGATTTATATATAGCTCCCAAAAAAAATTTCGCTAACGATTTGACTATTTCCGCTCTAGAAACCACATATTGCATCAGATTGTCTTTGGATTTGGCAAAACATTTTATATTTAAACTAGGAACACTTATGGTGAAAATAGGTCAGATCGGTTCAGATTTGTATATAGCTCCCATTCAAATTTCGCTCTCGATTTGACATTTTCTGGTCTAGAAACCTCATATTTTTACAGATCTTCTTCAAATTTGGCAAAATATCTTATATTTCAACTAGAAACACACATGGTGAAAATGAAAAAAATGTTAAATCGGAAAGGAGATTTGTATGAGGATATATTGAAGCCTGGAACGAAATAGGTGAAATATAAAATGTATAGTTTGGCCAAAATCGGTTAAACTTTTGAGAGCAACATTTTTATTTGGGCTATATTTAAATCTGAACCGATCTTACCCACGTTCACTATAGTTTTGTTTACTAGTTGTACTATAAGATGTGCCAATTTTAAAGAAATCGGGTACAATATGTGGTTTCTAGAGCGCAAAAGTCAAATCGGGAGCGACATTTGTAAGGGGGCTATATCTAAATCTGAACTGATCTAGCCCGTTTTAGCCACAGTTGTTTCTAGTTAGATTATAAGATGTTGTGCCAAATTTAATTAAAATCGAGTACAATATGTGATTTTTAAAGCGGCAAAAGTCAAATCGGGAGCGTCATTTGTTTGGGGGCTATATTTATATCTGAAGCGATTTTACCCAATTTCTCCATAGGTGTTTCTATATGGATTATAAGATGTTGTGCTAAATTTAAAGAAGCCCATCTGTATAACAAGTAAGGAAAGGCTAAAGTCGGGCGGGGCCGACTCTATGATACACTCCACTTTCTATCCGAATACAATTCAATTCGGTGAAAAAGTGAAAACGGGAAGTTTTTTGTATTCTGTTAATGTATGCGTTTGACAAAAAATGTTAAATCGGTTTTTCTTACAGCGTAGATATCAGCTAAGAAGATATTTTTCGAAATTAAAACGTTTAATTGTAAAATGGGTTTAAAAGTGACAAGAAATGTACCTCCGTCTTGGCTACACGGGTGGGTCTATAATTTTTACATTTGTTACGGACATTCCTCTTAGGAAAAAAATTAAATTTCGTACTGAAGCTGGAATCATAAAATTCGGTGAGTACATCCTTCATGCATAAGTTAGAATCGTGAAATTCGGAGTGTACATTCCTCCAATCGCGTAGACGCGAACATTAAAGGCTTTTTCAAAATGTATACTGTATAGAATCCAGATAGACAGCGATCGAAATGCTACCCACCAAATGATCAAATCTGGATCCTGAAATTTGACGTAGCTACGTAGTCGCGTCACAAAAATGGATTTAGTCGAAATTTATGCTTTAAATTGGGAATCGGGATAAATATGTTATAAATATATAAGTTCAAATTTGAAGTCATAATCGGTATATAAGTTATAAGGGATCTAATTTTACCTACGATATGGAAAATTATGTTGGAGATACTACAAGTGGCGTGTCAAATGCATAGGTTTAAAGTGATTATAACAACATTTTCAAATACCTAATTACTGTTTCAACTATCCTTACGGAAGTTATATCGCTTTTATTTTAACCAAACCGTTTTTTTCTAGGACAAAAAACAATGTGTTTTTAAGGGACGCTACTCCCCCTTACCAATGCCCAGTGCAATACAAGAACTACAACGTGGATTATTGGTACTGTATATGTATTGAATGAGAACTGCATTGAACTTTCCCTCACCCTACACAGTAGAAGGGAGAGAAAAAAGTGTAACACATTGAATAAGTGACTTAAGACCGTAAGCATGTTTGGACCAAATCCGTTTTTCGATTTTTTAAATTGTTTGAGCCATCTCCGTCTGCCTGGCTGGTGTACACGATGACTCTCGAAATGAGTTATGGAATCAATTCAAACTTTGCACATGTAAATATTTTTCCCAAACCTAGTTTAAGTTCGAAGATGGGCGAAATTATTAAATTAAAGTAAATTAATGAAACTTTTACACGGATATCCGGAATCAGCTATATTTTGGTATTTATTAAAGATTTCACAATCACTTTAAGTGTGCAAAATATGATGGGTTTTGCACGGCCTCCCACACAAATCAACCTGAACCACGCAAAATTAAAATTATTATAACTTATATACGGCTGATCCGAATACCACGCCCCTTCTGGTACGTCCCACACAAAGTGGCATAAGCTTTGGTTAAAATAAAATTTATATAACATCCATTCGGATAGAAAAAAGGTTTTCGAAAAATCGAACATCGGAACTTGTAAGGGGGACATAAATTAATTTGGTACATAAATTCCTGCGGCTACGTAGGATCTTGAATCCACAAATTGGTGTGCATATACCTCTGGTGCGTAACATAAAGCAATATTTCAAATGGAAGGCGTTCACAAGCGAAAGGGATGGGGCATTTTCTAAACATAAAATAAACAAGTGAAAAGGCGTTAAGTTCGAACCGGCGAATCTTATATACCCTCCATCAAGGAGTGCATTTCACAGAATAGAGGCCGCAAACTTTACATAGAAGTACACTATCATATAGGAAAACTGTGATGCTTCATTATTATAATATTAATAGTCCTCTACATATATAAATACTAGCAAATACCTGCTACTTCGTATGCGGTGTAAGGATATTTATTTCAGGGTAAATCGCTTGTAAATGCTCACAAAATTTGAAAACACGCTGTATGTTTCCCAACTACGAACAAATTGAAACAATTTTCTTAAAAAAATCGTATAAAGTAGAAAATAATTTGCCCGTTTTTTCCGAGATTATTATACCCTCACTCTACGGAGTAGATATATATGCATTTGGGATAGATAAAAGTGTAACTCAGAGTGATTTAAGACCACTTTAAGTGTACGAAATATGCATGATTTTGCAATGCTCTTTTTTTACCTGACACACAAACTACCATTTCATACTTAAAATTAAACATTTTATAACCTCTATACGGGTAATCGGAATCTTTGCCACCATCGCTGCGCACACCTTTGGTCAATATAAAACTGATAAAACTTCCATACGGATAGTCGAAATCAGTTGCCATTTTAGATTTAAAATTTTTATATAATCACTTTAAACCTATAAAATTTGTATGCTTTTGCCACGCCCTTTGTCAAATTAAATACTTTACTTTGGTAGGTACTATTTGTATCCTTTTTTATGTGGGTGCCATTTTTACCACTTTTTGTGCCGCCCTTAAACGTACTCATTTCGAAATGTACATGTATTATTTTATGTTGCGCATCTACGTACTCGGAGAAATGTACACGCCAAATTTCTAATATTCTATTCATATTCCAGCTGAAAACTTTGGTTAGTGCCATCTTTATCCCAATTTTTCCAATTTGGCTTGTTCGATTTTTATCACTTTTGATCCGCTTCCACCTTTAAAGTACATTTTGATGCAATACATCTGTATTGCACGTCAGAGTAATATATACCTTATTATTATTAAATGGGATTATCATTAAACGAATTTCATGATTGTAGCGTCAACCGTGTTCTTGGTACCTTTTAATCCCCGTTATTCCTGTTTACTCTTTAAAAGTATGAATTTGGAAAAATGCCTTCATTTTGCGTTTGTAAGCACATTGAGGTATATACCCGCCGAATTTAATGATTCCAGATACGTCTGTTTGATTGGTACTATTTTTATCCCTCTTTACCCAAGTTTGCCCCAAAAAGTACGAATTTTGCAAACATATTTTCTTGGATACATTATACTATAAGAGTATAATATGCATTCCAGATTTTTAGATTCTAGCCCTAGTCGTTTAGTCAGGGCGGTGGTACAATTTTTAACCCCTTAAGATAACCACTTTCTGAAAATTTCTTGTTATCGCTCATCTACACTGTAAGGCGAATATACACACCGAATGTCATGATTGCAGCGTCAGACGTGTTTTTGGTACCTTTTTAACCCCCCTTTTCTCGCCTACCCTTCAAAAGTCACTTTTTGGGATGCCTCCATGCCGCAAGAGGAATACCCATACCAAATTTAATGATTCTAGCTCTAGTTTGGTCTTGGGAGTGATCAGTCAGTCACTCAATCACGCAACTATTTTATATATATATACTAGCTGAACCCCCGCCCGCTTCGTCAGAGAGAAAAATAGACGGAAATTAAAATCAGGTTTCATAGTGTTTTTCTTGTGATCGGTAATATATGTACCACTTATAATCAATGGATATGTTCCATGGAGAATATTGAAGAACAGAACTTTAGTTTACGGCGAAAAAAGGAAGAATTGTCAAAAATCAAATTTATTTTTGGTTGAGTGTGATTCTCCTCCTTTCCACAACCAAAACTATAAACTTCATACGTAAGAAGAACTTACTTAATAGCTGGAATTCAAATGTACTAAATAATAATAAATAAATCAATCAAATTGTTCACTAATCAGACAACACAAAAACTAAAAAATTATTATAATTTCAATTTTCTTGACTTAAGTCGGCTTTTGACGAATGAATATTTATTTTTTTGTAACCTTTCTTTACTATTGTGCTAAAAAATCCAAAGAAGACGTGTAATTTTACAAAATTCAAATAAAAAATTTCCCATCTTTCAAATCCCGCCCATTTGTATATTGCCTAAGGTTACAAATAAATTAACTCACACAACAATATATTTAATTTCGATTGGGAAGGGACACGGCCACTTTCCGTCCATCTTTGCACAACTATTTACACTGGATCTACTAACACAAATTTTCAGCACTCTAGGTGTGATAGAACTGACAATATTCAAAATTGGGGTTTAATGTCGTATGGGAGGTGCCACGCCCACTTTTCCAATACCGCCCATTTTTGCCATAACTACGTACATTGATGCTAGATGCACTTACACAAAATTTCAGCACTCTAGGTGTCATGGAACTGACAATATTCAAAATTGGGTTTTATCTTCGTATGGGAGGTACCACGCCCACTTTTTCTATACCGCCCATTTTTGGCACAACTACGCATATTGATGCTAGATGCACTTACACGAAATTGCAGCACTCTAGGTGTCCTAGGACTGATAATATTCAAAATTGAGGTTTAACTTTATATGGGAGGTGCCACGCCCACTTTTTCTATACCGCCCATTTTAGGCACAACTGCGCATATTGATGCTAGATGCACTGACACAAAATTTCAGCACTCTAGGTGTCATGGAACTGACAATATTCAAAATTGGGTTTTAACTTCGGGTTTTAACCACGCCCACTTTTAGCACAACTACGCATATTGATGTTAGATACACTTACACGAAATTGCAGCACACTAGGTGTCCTAACACTGATAATATTCAAAATTGGGTTTTATATTCGTATGGGAGGTACCACGCCCACTTTTTCAGTACCGCCCATTTTTGGCACAACTACGCATATTGATGCTAGATGCACTGACACAAAATTTCAGCACTCTAGGTGTCATGGAACTGACAATATTCAAAATTGGGTTTAACTTCGTATGGGAGGTACCACGCCCACTTTTAGCACGACTACGCATACCGATGTTAGATGCACTTACACGAAATTGCAGCATTTTAGGTGTCCTAGAACTGACAATATTAAAAATTGGGTTTTATCTTCGTATGGGAGGTACACGCCCACTTTTTCAATACCGCCCATTTTTGGCACAACTACGCATATTGATGCTAGATGCACTTACACAAAATATCAGCACTCTAGGTGTCATATAACTGACAATATTCAAAATTGGGTTTTCCAATACCGCCCATTTTTGGCACAACTACGCATATTGATGCTAGATGTCCTGACACAAAATTTCAGCACTCTAGGTGTCATGGAACTGACAATATTCAAAATTGGGTTTAACTTCGTATGGGAGGTACCACGCCCACTTTTAGCACGACTACGCATACCGATGTTAGATGCACTTACACGAAATTGCAGCATTCTAGGTGTCCTAGAACTGACAATATTCAAAATTGGGTGTTATCTTCGTATGGGAGGTACACGCCCACTTTTTCAATACCGCCCATTTTTGGCACAACTACGCATATTGATGCTAGATGCACTTACACAAAATATCAGCACTCTAGGTGTCATATAACTGACAATATTCAAAATTGGGTTTTCCAATACCGCCCATTTTTGGCACAACTACGCATATTGATGCTAGATGTCCTGACACAAAATTTCAGCACTCTAGGTGTCATGGAACTGACAATATTCAAAATTGGGTTTTAACTTCGTATGGGAGGTACCACGCCCACTTTTAGCACGACTACGCATATTGATGTTAGATGCACTTACACGAAATTGCAGCACTCTAGGTGTCATGGAATTGACAATATTCGAAATTGGGTTTTAACTTCGTATGGGAGGTGCCACGCCCACTTTTGCAATACCGCCCATTTTTGGCACAATTACGTACATTGATGCTAGATGCACTTACACAAAATTTCAGCACTCTAGGTGTCATGAAACTGACAATATTCAAAATTGGGTTTTATCTTCGTATGGGATGTACCACGCCCACTTTTTCAATGCCGCCCATTTTTGGCACAACTACGCATATTGATGTTAGATACACTTACACGAAATTGCAGCACACTAGGTGTCCTAACACTGATAATATTCAAAATTGGGTTTTATCTTCGTATGGGAGGTACCACGCCCACTTTTTCAATACCGCCCATTTTTGGCACAACTACGCATATTCATGCTAGATGCACTGACACAAAATTTCAGCACTCTAGGTGTCATGGAACTGACAATATTCAAAATTGGGTTTAACTTCGTATGGGAGGTACCACGCCCACTTTTAGCACGACTACGCATACCGATGTTAGATGCACTTACACGAAATTGCAGCATTCTAGGTGTCCTAGAACTGACAATATTCAAAATTGGGTTTTATCTTCGTATGGGAGGTACCACGCCCACTTTTCCAATACCGCCCATTTTTGGCATAACTACGTACATTGATGCTAGATGCACTTACACAAAATTTCAGCACTCTAGGTGTCCTAGAACTGATAATATTCAAAATTGGGTTTTATCTTCGTATGGGAGGTACCACGCCCACTTTTTCAATGCCGCCCATTTTTGGCTCAACTACGCATATTCATGCTAGATGCACTTACACAAAATTTCAGCACTCTAGGTGTCATGGAACTGACAATATTCAAAATTGGGGTTTATCTTCGTATGGGAGGTGCCACGCCCACTTTTGCAATACCGCCCATTTTTGGCACAATTACGTACATTGATGCTAGATGCACTGACACAAAATTTCAGCACTCTAGGTATCATGGAATTGACAATATTCGAAATTGGGTTTTAACTTCGTATGGGAGGTGCCACGCCCACTTTTGCAATACCGCCCATTTTTGGCACAATTACGTACATTGATGCTAGATGCACTTACACAAAATTTCAGCACTCTAGCTGTCATGAAACTGACAATATTCAAAATTGGGTTTTATCTTCGTATGGGAGGTACCACGCCCACTTTTTCAATGCCGCCCATTTTTGGCACAACTACGCATATTGATGCTAGATGCACTGACACAAAATTTCAGCACTCTAGGTGTCATGGAATTGACAATATTCAAAATTGGGTTTTGACTTCGTATGGGAGGTGCCACGCCCACTTTGGCAATACGGCCCATTTTTGTCAAAACTGTGCAGAATAATAATTAGTGAACTTTCGCAAAAAATTCAAAACTCTACCCGCAACAGTAGTCTGAATACCTATATAAAGGGTGTTTTTTATTGAGGTATAGAACTTCGAATTGAAATAAAACACAAGAAAATCGTTTTAATGTCCATCAATTTGGCTTTATTGGAAGGATAATTTTATGCCATTAATGTTTAAATATGATTTCGGGCATGTGGCCGCCGCGGCTGGCTCGAATATAGCCAATTCTACAGGTCCAATTTTCAACCAACGCCACGAATGTTGGCTTCCAAGTCCCCTAACATTTCTGGTTTGTTGGCGTAGACGAGCGACTTCACATATCCCCAAAGAAAATAATCCAATGGTGTCAAATCACACGATCTTGGTGGCCAATTGACAGGTCCATTCCGCGAAATTATGCGGTTAACCGAATTAATTGCTCTGATGGACGATTATGTCGACAAAATGGACGGAGCTTGCGGTGAACTTCGCGAACTGAACCATTACTTTCGAAATAAATTTGCACGATTTGCAAGCGTTGTTCTTTTGTCAACCTGTTCATGATGAAATGGCAAACCAAACTGAATATTAATCACTTGACAGCTGACAAAATGGCCGCCAGTTATGATGTGATGACAACTTTAAGTTCTATACCCCAATAAAAAACACCCTTTATATATAAAATGAATCTGTGTTTGTTTGTTTGTTCTTTATAGTAGCCTAAACTACTGGACCGATCTTCTTGAAATTTTCACAGTATGTTCATGCTGAACCGGTGGTGAAAATAGGCTATATAATTTTTTGATATTTTCAGTGGGCGTGGCACTTCCCACACAAATTGGGGTTTTAGTCGTTTTTTTATAAATTAGCATATTTGGAGTACTGTTGGAGCTAGAGCCTTGAATTTTTGTGAAAGTTCACTAATTGTTAGTCTGCACAGTTGTGCCAAAAATGGGCGGTATTGGAAAAGTGGGCATGGCACCTCCCATACGAAGTTAAAACTCAATTTTGAATATGGTCAGTTCTAGGACACCTAGAGTGCTGAAATTTTGTGTAGGTGCATTTAGCGTCAATGTGGGTAGTTGTGCCAAAAATGGGTGGTATTGGAAAAGAGGGCGTGGCACCTCCCATACGAAGTTAAAACCTATTATTGACTAATGTCAGTTCTATGGCACCTAGAGCGCTGAATTTTTGTGTAAGTCCATCTAGCATCAATGTGCGTAGTTGTACCAAAAATAGGCGGTATTGGAAAAGTGGGCGTGGCACCTCCCATACGAAGTTAAAACCCAATTTTGAATATTGTCAGTTCCATGACACCTAGAGTGTTGAAATTTTGCATCTAGCGTCAATGTGGTAGTTTTGCCAAAAGTGGGCGGTATTGGAAAAGTGGGCGTGGCCCCTCCCATACGAAGTTAAAACCTATTATTGACTAATGTCAGTTCTATGGCACCTAGAGTGCAGACATGTTGTGTAAGTCCATCTAGCATCAATGTGCGTAGTTGTACCAAAAATGGGCGGTATTGGAAAAGTGGGCGTGGAATCTCCCAAATGAAGTTAAAACCCAATTTTGAATATTGTCAGTTCTAGAACACCTAGAGTGCTGACATTTTGTGTAAGTGCATCTAGCGTCAATGTGGGTAGTTGTGCCAAAAATGGGCGGTATTGGAAAAATGGGCGTGGCACCTCCCATACGAAGTTAAAACCTATTATTGACTATTGTCAGTTCTATGGCACCTAGAGTGCTGAAATTTTGTGTAAGTCCATCTAGCATCAATGTGCGTAGTTGTACCAAAAATGGGCGGTATTGGAAAAGTGGGCGTGGAACCTCCCAAATGAAGTTAAAACCCAATTTTGAATATTGTCAGTTCCAGGACACCTAGAGTGCTGAAATTTTATTTAGGTGCATCTAGCATCAATGTGCGTAGTTGTGCCAAAAATGCCCGCTATTGGGAAAGTGGGTGTGGCACCTCCCATACGAAGTTATAACCTATTTTCGAATATATTCAGTTCTATGACAGATACAATACTGCAATTTTGTGTGAGTGCATCTAGCATAAACCTGCTTAGTTGTGCCGAAAAATGGGCGGTATTGGAAAAATGGAAGTGCTAACTCACGTACGTTCGTATATATTGTCAGTTCTATAACACCTAGAGTGCTGAAAATTTGTGTTAGTATATCCAGTGTAAATAGTTGTGCAAAGATGGGCGGAAAGTGGCCGTGGCCTTCCCATTCGAAATTAAAAACCGTTTTAGAGTATATTCAACGCCAAGATTCCTATATTGTTGTGTGAGTTAATACAAATATAATATACAAATAACAAAGGGTGATTTTTTAGCTATTATCTTTTTGGCAACACTGGTTTAAACAGCTGACGCACGTTTCGTGTTTTGTTTCACTGTCAAACATCTTCAGTTTGGTCTATAATTTAACCATGAATCGTCTTACAAACGAACAACGCTTGCAAATTATTGAATTTTATTATCAAAATGCGTGCTCTGTTAAGAGAGTTCCTCGTGCGCTTCAGTGGTCAGTTTAATCGACCCACTGAATCGGCTATTCGGGCTATTGTGACTAAATTTCGCACCATATTTACATTGTTGGACATTAAACCACCAACACGCTTACGTAGAGTGCGAACTGAAGGAAATATCGCAGCTGTATCGGCCAGTGTTAATGATGACCATCAATTATAGATTCGTCGCCGTTCGCAGCAATTGGGCCTCTGTTACTCAAAAACGTGGAAATGCCAAAATTGGACTAAGCGGATGGACCATTTGAGGCACAGTCAAGGTCAACATTTGCATGAAATAATCTTCAAACATTAAATTATATGGACCGTACAATCGATTCAAATAAAGATATCATACATTTTTCTGAATTTGTTGTGTTTTTTTTTTTTGAAAAACTTTCCTATAGCTTTTAAAAAAGCACCCTTTATACAATACAATATACAAATGGGCGGGATTTGAAAGATGGGGAATTTTTTATTAGAATTTTGTAAAATTACACGTTTTCTTTTTTTAGCACAATAGTAAAGAAAAGTTAAAAAAGGTTATATTCATTCGTCAAAAGCCGACGTAAGTCAAAAAATGGAAATTATATTAATTTTTTAGTTTGTGTGTTGTTTGATTAGTGAACAATTTGATTGACTTTTTATGTGTGTTTGAATATTGTACATTCGAATTCCAGGTATTCCGTTAAGTAAGTACTTCTTACGTAGAAATTTTTTTGTTTTGGTAATGGAAAGGAGGAGAATCACATTCAACCTTAAATCAATTTTATTTTTGACAATTCTTCCTTTATTCGTCGCAAACTAAAGTTCTGTTCTTCAAAATTCTCCATGGAACATATCCATTCTTTTAGTATCTCATCACCGGTTCAGCATGAACATACTGTGAAAATTTCACGAAGATCGGTTCAGTAGTTTAGACTGCTATAAAGAACGAACAAACAAACAAACATACAAACTTACAAAAACAGATTCATTTTTATACACTCCACGAGAGTATTATGTCTTTGTGCATTTGTTTGTAACACCCAAAAGGAAGCGAGATAGACCCATTGTTAAGTATACCGATCGACGTAGAACATTTATTTTAAGAAAATCGCTATCAATATAAATCCATATTGGAACAAAATCTGAAGGCATCGGTCGATAATTTAAACCTCGGAGAGCGCTGGATTTTCCAACAAGATAACGATCCGAAGAACACAGCCCAATTTGTTGAAGATTGGCTGATTTACCATGCTCCAAGACAACTTTATTCGCCGCCACAACCCCGACATGAATATTATTGAACATGTGTGGGAGATTCTGCAACGCAGGATCCGAAAACATCACATAACTAGCGCCCAAACGCTAAAAAACAAACTGGAAGAGGAATGACGACAAATATCACCTGCGGAATTGGAAAACTTAGTTGCATCAATGCCCAGACGATTGCTGGCTGTTGTAGATGCTCATGGTGGACCAACAAAATATTAAATTATATAATATTTAGTATCATTTTGTCACGTTAAATTGCATTTTTTATGTCTCATCTCAAACCGTATGTAGACTTTTGTCAAGGTTTTTTCTGCGTATTCTGTTAATATCTTTTGTGTTTATATTGAAGTAATGCATTTTGTTATTGTTATATGAATAAAACACGATTTCAAACAAAACCGCATCATTACTTTTTTCAAATATGTTTTGGAACTCGCTAAATCGCAAAAATGTGGGTCGTATATTGACTTTTGTCGGCCACTGTATGTCGATATTTGTGGTAGTTTCCGTGTTATAAGTGTATAAAGTCGAATTTTATTACTCATATGTTTTGTACGCATATCAGCGACACAAATGCGCTTGTAGTTCTGTGGGTTAAAACAAAATATTTTGACGATAGTTATACCAAAAATGTAATATGTATATTTTCAAATATCTTTAGTTGACAACGTATTTATGAATATTTTGTTTACAATCAACAATCATATGGTATGTGACGTTATTAGAAAGACAGCGTGAAAGAAAATCAAAAAACTCTCCGTGTTGGCATATTTGATAGATAATAACTAAACATGACCACCAGTGTCCACTTCGACTCTTTGAAAAAATTATTGTCAGAAGTGTCTAAAATCATAATATTAAAAGATTAGCTGCCCCAATTTGCCCCATTTTTTGTTTCTTTATCAACCCATAATGAAAATACGTGATATATACAACGAATGATTGGAGATAAAAAACCAAAAGGGTGTGGTTCAATTTTTGAAAAGTCGAGCAGAAAGTTTGTGTGTAGACCGTTTAAATACTAATGATATCGAGAAAATTAGATTGCTTGTTAGTAAATTTCAAACAAAGTGGACCAAGGCAGACCGCACTAAATATAGATTTGAAAGTACATATCGGTGTTGGTTCGAGACAGATTTTTTTCAAGTGTTCCAGAATTATGTTTGGTATGTTATCAGTTGGTTTTCCTGAAGAATTTTTTAAATAAATATTTTTATATTAGGAACCAAGTACAAGCGGTGGTCGAGTTAGGCCAAGCGTATCGTATGAGGGTTCTTCTAATAGAGCAAAAAGGAGGAGAGTGGAATAGATAATCACGTCAACTCCTGTTGATTGATTTACTATAAAAGGCGTCAGAAAAGATTTCAAAGCCAGATCTCCACGATACCATTTCTCTACAACAAGCTTTGGCATTATATATTGATATGGATATATCTTATAGAACATATAACACGATGAGGACTTTGGTAAACTCGATTCACAAAAGATATTCAACATTGTATTTTTGGTGAATGGAGTTCTTTAAGAAGAGTAAAGAATAGAAAATACTTTGAATTGTTTGGTTTTATTACAATACTATTTGAATACTAATAAACTTGAAACATACATTTACGATTTTTTTAAATTTATCTATTTTGTATCGGTTAATATGATTAAATGAGTGAGAATTTGCATTAAACTTGTTAGTTTGACTAAATTCAAAATGTCAAATTCAAGATATATGAAAGGTATCCGAATCCTTGAAAGATTTCTGATGCAAAATTTAGATTTTAATCATTTATCAATATAATAATCTTTAAAATTATATCAATACGGTAATTCCATTCTTAATTAAAACTAATTTTAGTTTCAGGATATATGGGAGGTATCTGAATCCTTGGATGGATTCTCACAAAAATTAAGTATTTTTCACATTTTATCGATTTAATAATTTCTGCAAGTTTTGACAGCCGTAATGTAACTACTTCTATTTTTGGCCACGCTTTGTATGAAAGGGTAACCGACCGTCTGCCCATATATTCTTGTAATTAAAGTATAGGTCGCAATTATTGTCCGATCCCTACGAAAATTGGCAAAAATAAGTTTTTTCGGGCAGCTGCGGACTCTATTTAAATTGAACCGATTCGGTTTAGATTTAGATATAGCCACCACACAAATTTTGCGCTCTCGAAGCCATTTGTTCTGACAGATTTTTTTCAAATTTGGCACAACACCCTTTTTGAACTAGAAATATCTCTAGTGAAAATGAGTCAAATCGTTTCAAATTCATATATAGCTCCCATACAAATATCAGTCCCCGTTTGACTCTTTTTGCTCTAAAAACTGTATAAATTAACCGATTTTGATCTACACCTTATATTTCAACATCTATAAGTTCTATAAGAAACATCTATAGTTCAGATTTATATATATGTTTCATACCAATGTCGTAGATTTTACTTTTTCTGCCCTAGAAAACACATATTTTAGAAGATGTTGATCAGAACACGTTATATTTCAGCAGGAAACCTACATTGGGAAAAAGGGTATCATCGGTCCATGATATAGGACACTTTCCAAAATCCTAACTTAATTGAAAGTGAACGGTATAGTCGGCCACGACCGACTTTAGCCTTTCCGTACTTGTTTCTTTTGAAAATGGGCCAGTATAAAGGAAAATCGCTTTATGCCGAGCGTTTAAAAATGTCCACACCGATTTTCTCAATTTTTATCCCTTAAAGATACAACTTTGATAAAAATTCATTTCCAATATGTTTCATGATTGGTGCAAATTTATTTCCACTTAGATCCTGAAGGTACAAATTTCGAAAGATCTCTTTTTTCCTTCTACGCAGTAAAAGTACACACCGAATTTCATGATTTCAACTTCAGCGGTTTGGTTGGTACCATTTTTATCCCTATTTTGAAAAATCCCTTTATGTTACTTAGCTACGCAATTAGAGGGATGTACATTCTAGTTTCTAGCTGTTGTCGTATCATTGAGATCATTTTTGTCCCACTTTGACCATTTGGACCGCTTTCATGCTACAAAAGGCAACAAATTTCAAGTGCATATAAAGCAGAAATTAAAAAATGCTTAAATAGTCTAACTATTAGGAGGTATTTTCTTTCCTTGTTAGGGAAAAAATTTTCCCTCTGGGACGATTTCGCCAACTTTCAATCCGACACGTTTAGAGAAAATTTGAACGTCCTAACTTATTTCGTTCGGCTTCTAGTGTGCTGTCGATAGAAATACAGACGAACATGGCTAGATTGTCTTAGAATTTTACCACAACCCAGAATATATACTTTATAGCATCTACGATGAATATTTCAAGGTGTTTACAAACGGAATGATAAAATGAATATACCCCAATCCTTTGGTGGAGGGAATAAAAATGTGTGGTATACCCAAAAATTTGTGATTTCCTTTTTCTTGGGTTCGACTGGTAACATATCCAAATCTGAACCGATTTATTTCATAAATTCGGCAGGGTTCGTAGGGGCAATGCAATTGAATTTTATTGAGATCATCCAAGTACTTTAATCGACATAACGTTGTTTACCCACTTTTCCCAAAAAAAATAATTTATTTCTGTTCCAATGTCTTTCATACCAAGATCCATTTTTCTAGTTCTTATAATTCTACCTTCCTTTAGTCCTTCTATGAGGAAAATCTTTAATCCTTGATCGATTTTGACAAGGTTCAAAATTTACAGAATAAATACATGTTTAAATAACAAAACTTTCGAGAAAATCGAAGAGTAGAAACAATAATAATTTTGCGACACAACAATTATTTTGAAAATAATAGTCCAGATTGGTCCATCAGCAACACGGAAGTAATTTGAATGTATTGACATGTTTAGTACGTTATCTATTTTTCATATGTAGTGGGATGGAAAGACGAAAGTATTAAAACAAAAATTAATGAAGAAAATATGTCGTTCCTATAGCTAGTTATGAAAAAAATGAATAAAACTTTACGATTTTTAGTAATACGTCCGAATTTTCTTTACAATTACCTACATTTTTTGAACTGAAAACTTTCGCTGAATCATAACGTCCAAAACACAATAGAATTTCGCATATTCATTGTGTGAATCGTGACATAGAGTCTTGAGTTTATTTAAAAATCCTGTAGAAAAAGGTACATTCCGTTTTTTACAATTTTGCCAATGTGGCGGGCACCTATTCAACAGTTTTTTCAGCTTAAAACCTAGTTCGCACTACCACGAACAGTTTGTAACAAAAATCAGCCAAATCGGATCAACCGTCCTTAAGTGATGCGAATCCCAACGAACATCATTTCATTTTTATTATATAGAGATAGTAGAGGACTATTAATATTATAATAATGAAGCATCACAATTTTCCTATAAGATAGTGTACTACTATGTAAAGTTTGCGGCCTCTATCTCTATTCTGTAAAATGCACTCCTTGATGGAGGGTATATAAGATTCGCCGGTTCGAACTTAACGCATTTTCGCTTGTTTATTTTATATTTAGAAAATGCACCATCCCTTTCGCCTGTTAACGCCTACAATTTGAAATATCGCTTTATGTTACGCACCTACGTAGTCAGAGGTATATATCCCCCTTAACAAGTTGCGATGTTCGATTTTTCGAACACCTTTTTTCTATCCGAATGGATGTTATATTAATTTTATTTTAACCAAAGCTTATGCCACTTTGTGTGGGACGTACCAGAAGGGGCGTGGTATTCGGATCAGCCGTATATAAGTTATAACAGTTTTAATTTTGCGTGGTTCAGGTTGATTTGTGTGGGAGGCACTACACCATTTCAATAGTAATTCAAAAGACATCATTTGAAATTCAAAAAATATCATTTGAAATTCAAAAATTCCATTTAAAATTCAAAAAATGTCAATTGAAATTCATTTGTAATTCAAAAGACAACATTTGAAATTAAAAAGTCGCCATTTATAATTCAAAAGACATCATTCGAAATTCAAAACTCTTCATTTGTAATTCAAAACTCGTCATTTGTACTTCAAACGCGATCATTTGTAATTCAAAATTCGTCATTTGCAATTCAAAACTCGTCATAAGTAAATCAAAAGACGCCATTTGAAATTCAAAAGTTTTCATTTGAAATTCAAAAATTATTCCATTTGTAATTCAAAAGTTTTCATTTGAAATTCAAAAATTATTCCATTTGTAATTCAAAAATTAATTTAATAATTAACTTATTAAAGAAAATTATTAATCTTTTAATTTAAACTCATCTCTATAACATCACTTTTTCTTGGTGTGTATTTTAAAATCGAAACAAATTTCTCAAAGGGTAATGATCTTATTTGTATATCCTCACTCCACAGACTTTCTATGCTATTTGAGCCATGCCCATATATCTATCAATCTAAATGGGGGTAAATCTGTTTTCAAAACTGCAGAATGTCCAAATTTGTAGAAAAAATAAACGCTTCCCCACCTAATGTATACTTTTCTTAAATAATTTATTTTAATTTGATGACAAATGCAGATTTTACAGATATAATAAGATAAAGATATAGAGCGGTAATGGTGTGAAATGGCGGCCGATTTGTACGGGGATTATACCAAAGTATGAACCCATATATTTGTCGTTCATAGTAGGTATTCTTAGTTGAAATATAACATGATCTGCTAAACAGGATAAATAGATAGTGTAAACTGGGTCCCGTTTATATGGTGGCTGTACCAAAACAAGGACCTATGTAGTCTTCTTTCATACCATCAGGTTTTAGTTCAGATATAACATGATCCTCAAAATGTGTATTCTAGAGCAGTAATAGGGTAAATTGGAGGAATATTTGTATGGAGGCTAAATCTGGGTCGATTTCTACAAAATTTAATTGCGATCGTTCTTGGTCCAAAAAACTTACTTCTGCCAAATTTCATGGCCATCGGACAAAAATCGTGACCTATAATGTGCGAACAAGCTTTAGATGGACATCGGGAGAGCAATACCACGCCCAAATACGCCGACAAGTCGTCGAAAGCGCCCATACATCACCTGTTATGTATTTTTAAAACACATTTATGATATTTGTGAATATATTGTACAGCTGAAGACTGTACAAGAAGACTAAATATAAAAAGTCAACGCATTTCAACCGTTCATTGGGATAAATTTTTGACATCGGAAAATCTGTGTCTAGCCATGATAATGAATGTCCCCAATAAAGCCACGAAGTTTTGCCTCCTAGCCACTCAGTACAAATAATCGTATAGGAAGGGATATACCCTGTTTCTCGAACAAAGACAATAGAACGAGATATTTGCATGGTTAAATTAAAACATCTGCATCAGTTTTATATGAAAAGTGCTAGAAGTAAACTTGAATATACTTGTGTTGAAACATGAAAAATAATTCGAACACTATTCGCTATTTCTAAGCAGGACACATCCGTATTGGTACTGATTGGTACTGTTAAATCATGAAACGAAATTGATAATATATATTTAATGATTGTGTTGTTGCGGAATGGATTTTAGCCCCTCTTGCAAACGTCTCCCTCGTGTTAAAATTCCCAACCAATGATGAAAATCAAAGATACATATTGCTTTAAATTGTATTAATTATATATTTTATATATGTTTTTATATAGTTTTTTTCGTAAAAAATAAAATTTGTAAAGGTCACAAATGGTATTGTTTTGTAAAGCTATCAATATTTTCGTTTCAAGTTAAACTTGTAGAGGAAGGCATTGCGGGGATACACATATTGAAGATTTCAACGAAGTCTTTGGAAGACTTGTTTGCTGGTTTCTTATGCTTGAGCCCAACGATCTTGCATACAGGCCAATTGATTGTAGGTGGAGCAGCTCATAGGTTGAACCAAATCATTATCGGCTGGGATGGCGCTGCTGGCTGTCCAGAAGAATGTGCCGTGTTCGGTGCGAACGAAGTGAACTGGGACGAAATCTTCCATTTCGCATGATTGTTTGGTGGAAAGACGTTCATTGATGTCGTTTTCATGAGATTCCAAAGAGGCACAGTCCAATTCAATATCGGCATTGCGGTTGTTTTCCAAGGATTCGAAGGATTCGGCTTTCTTGCCAGTTTGAGGTTTGTGTTGTTTGAAGAGTTGTTTCAACAGCTTCTTGATGCTGTAGGAGATTTTCTTGTTGTCGACGTTGGTGATATCCATTTTGTTGAATTGGTTGTTTGAGATTTCTACGCACATATTGATGGGAATGTGTTTGAGTTCTTTGCTGAACGAATGCTCGAATGAGAATGATGTCTGATCCTTGCTAGCCGTGGCCTTTTATAGTCTCAACAATCGCCCTGCTAGTAAAAAGGATATGCAGGTATTTGTAAAAATACCAGCTCCTAGACAATAGGCAGTGTACGAGTTTGTATGTTTGTCTGTCCTTTCATCTGGGTTTCTTTCTAGGCGTGGGAACGTAGAGTGAAAAGGTCTGGGCAACAATAATTTTGGAGAAATAAAAACAACAATATAATCTGAGATCAAGGATGTTGTTGGTGTGCGGTCATTGGATATGCACGTGCAATAAAACGGTTTTTTTCTTTCTAAAATAGACAAATTCCATAGCAATACGAAATGCAATGTCGCCCAGAGAAGTTTCCCACGGAAATGAATAAGGAAAAACGCTACGTTGTCCTCCTGCTTCGCTATGAGAAGTATCCAGTGTAAGTATAAGAGGTGAATGAAGTGATGTTGTGTTGATACTGTTGGTGTCTTCCTATTAAGGAATGGTGCCTCATTCCTAGTTATTTGTTAATTGGGTGCGTGTGACCTCAATCGTGTGTTACACGTGCGTCTGAGGTAAAGTTATAACAGCGCTTGCGCTACAAAGTTTCTTAAATTAGAATTGTTGCATATTAGGTCAAAGTTGCATATAAGTCAGCTGCGCAGCTAATTTGAATTTTATACCCTCCACCATAGGATGGAAATACCCAGCGAAGGCCATATATAAGTACTCTGTGTTGTTGTGATATTCTAAGACGACCTAACCATGCTCGTCTGTCTGTCTTCTGTAAGCACGTTAGGTACTGCACGAAGGATTCAAATGTTCCATATACATATACGTCTAATGTTTTTAGGTCGGTTGGGATTGCAGATGAAAGTGGCAAGCCAACGACAAAGTATTTTTAATTCTTTTTAAAAGTCTCGATGGGTTTGAGTGTCAACTTCCATATATTTTATTTTTACATTACATGCCTTGAAAATGATTAGAAATCTGTAACCTGCAAATGATATTGGTAATTGCTTATTACTTTCCGTGTGTACATTGTCGGGTTAATGTTATTTACTGAAATAAAAAATCTTTCGTATAGTTGAAGCAGTATTTAAACATTAACGCATTTCGGCTTTTGGGTGGTGCAATATGAAGGCTTTTCGTCGTAAAGACGTCTCTTTGAGAGTTTTCACGACCACGAAATGAAAGTAGGGGACAGTAGGTCAGACAGTAGGAATGTTGTAGCAGGTGTACCACAGGGCTCATTACTTGGACCTGTACTCTACAACATATTTGTAAGTGATATCCCGCAGCCACCGGATGGAGATCTACTCCTAGTGTATGCGGATGATATACTTGTCGCTGCTTCGGGGCCTAAGTCCCGTACCGTTAACTTGAGATTGAACTCATATCTCTCAGAGTTGTCGGAATACTTCCGTAAGTGGAAATTGAAACTGAACGTTGGTAAATGCGACAGTATCATATTCAAGGTGAAAAGGTCCCTCCTTTATCCAAATTGCAGGTCATATGAACCTGAAATACGGATTGGAGGGGAACGGGTGCGCAACTCGGTGAAAATTAAATATCTAGGGGTGACTTTTAATGAAAACTTTAGGTTCTATCGACACATTGACCTCATGTTAAGTAAGGTGAAGAAGACATACATGTTGTACCACAGAATTCTCAGATGTAGGGGAGGACTGGGTAACGAAGTTAGGTTATTATTATATCGACAGATAATTAGGCCGCTACTCTCCTATGCCTTTCCAGTCTGGTATTGGATCTCTTCCAGCCAAATGGAAAGACTCAGGAGATGGGAAAGGACGATTTTGGTTTCCTGTCTGGGACTTAAGCGAGTCATGGGCTCCGACGGTATCCCTAGGAGACCACCCTGCCGGAAGATTTACGGTTCTATCGATTTCGATAGAATCGATGTCTTCCTTGTCCGGAATGCTCTGAACTTCTATGGAAGGGCTGAGTTTCTGGACAACAGACTGATTAGGGGTTGTCTTGAGATGACCGACAGTGTAGAAATGCAACTCAGTAATGAGTTCCTTCCACCTGCTGGGCTACTGACTCTCGATTCCGAGGGACTTCTTTACCGTGCGGACAAACTCTTTTTCTACCACAGACGGTTTAAGACCTTGGACATTGACGACACGGTATACAATACCAATCAATAATTTGTATATAATAGTTTTTAAGTAGTTTGTAAGCATTTAGTGTAAGTGTTAGTAAAGGGTGTTTTTTATTGGGGTATAGAATTTTAAGTTGGCATCACTTTTTTGCCATTTTGTCAGCTGTCAAGTGATTAATATTTAGTTTGGTTTGCCATTTCATCATGAACAGGTTGACAAAAGAACAACGCTTGCAAATCGTGCAAATTTATTTCGAAAGTAATGGTTCAGTTCGCGAAGTTCACCACAAGCTCCGTCCATTTTATGGTCGACATAATCGTCCATCAGAGCAATTAATTCGGTTAACCATGGATCGTTTTCGCACTACGTTTACTCTATGTGATAATACGCATCCGCAGAGACGTCGAACAGTGCGCACCGAAGAAACAATTGCCGCTGTAGAGCAAAGTGTTGAAGAGGACCCGAATGAATCGATTCGCCACCGTGCACAGCAATTGGAGCTTTGTCCATCAACTCAAAGTGGTTGAAAATTGGACCTGTAGAATTGGCTATATTCGAGCCAGCCGCGGCGGCCACATGCCCGAAATCATATTTAAACATTAATGGCACAAAATTATCCTTCCAATAAAGCCAAATTGATGGACATTAAAACGATTTTCTTGTGTTTTATTTCAATTCAATAAAAAACACCCTTTATAAGAAATAAAATGTAAAAGCTCTACCTTTTTTATATATTTCTATTTTTTAAGGAAAAACATGTTAATGTAAAAAAATGAATGAATGCCATGTTAGCAGCAAGCTGCGACATAACTTTAGTCTAAATGACATTGTCCTTGAAAGATACTATAGTATGCTAGGATGTAAATTACCACTGTTAGATTTAAGATATTTTATATTGTGTAGGGCTGAAATGAATTTAATAAAACCCAAATCGTTTGCAAAAAAAAAATCACGACCACGAGGGCGAATGTGATTTCTTCGATTTGGAAAAAAGACATGTTTTTTCAGTAGAATTTGCTTTTCATTCAATTCAGCCTAGCGCTTAACGCACGGTCGCACACTTTCCTTTTTCGAAGGAGTCGTCAATCCTTAATTTTAGGATGTAAATGAAAAGGCAGTATGTCTGCATTTCAGCTACAGAAATTCAGATACTTATTATGACAACACGGTTTTCACCAACCATAGAATCAAATTTAGAAAGAAACACGACACCCATGTGTCTCTTGGGCAGTTTATTTTCAATCAATTCCATGCGAACATTTTCTAACGACATTTCTTCTCTCATTTTTGCTATGGAATTTGCTGTTCCCGATATAATTCCTTATACTGCTAGGATGCTATTGTTTTTATTTCTATAAGAAATATGTTTCACTGGTCCATTCCTTTGAACGTTCCCATGTTCAGAGAGAAAAATAGAAGAACGAACAAATATAGACAGACATGCACTAACTATTGTCTTAAATGTTGGTATTTTTGAAAATGTGTATTGCTTTTATTAGGAGTGCTATTGCTGATATTATGTCATTATATCATTCGAGAATTCGTTCAGCAAGGAATGCAAACACATTCCCATACTCGACAAAGTTAACAATGGCAACAGCAAAAAAGTCTCCTACAGGAAACCATTGAAAGAGCTTTGGCTTGACTACAAATATAAATAGCGTGCAATATAGTTGGGTTCAGGTGATAAGTAAGCCACTCTAACACGTCTTAAATTTTGATGAAATTACTCTCCTTTTCACATAACCCATGAGTTGCAATAATTCGATAACTCCCAGACGACATGAGTGAGTTGGCTAATATTTGCTATTTAAATACGATACTAAGTTGTCACTTATGGTTGCGAAGATATTTGAGTTGCATATTTATCTAATATTTCTCATTAACATTTTTAGTCATTCGTTTATTCTGATTCTCAGCACAGTTTTGTACCGTTCAGACAACCTTTAGTTCTTTACCACCTAGGCGGCCGAACCCCTGCGTTAGAAATGGTTGTCTTGGGGAGCATATAATCCGCTACCTGTGTCTGCGTCTGACCTAGTTATTTTAATATAAGTAAACGATATAGATTGTTTTTAGGTTGTCAATTAATAATTATTTTATATTTGTGTTTTTAACATATAAAAATAAATAAAGCTTTCGTTGGGAGGTTTTCTTATCATTAACTTAAAACTAAATTGGGTATCACAGATGAATTATATCGCAGTCTTTGTAGATGTGTTTCAGGTAAAGCTCTTAGTGTCTATTAAGATTAATTTCGAATATTATTTCCATTTTCGAAATCTACCAAGGACGCCACAACGGAGCTTCTTGTGATGGCGAGGGTAGGGAGCTTTCATCACTGTGATATCCAGATGAGGCTGGTGACATGGGGCCCATGCACACTTCTTCTCCTGTTGATGTTTGAACTTGCAGCAATCGATTGTATTCGCCGCCCAGATGAATCATGACAGATTTGCCCAATTGGACATTCATACCGGGAGTAGCAGCCATGACGCGGGAAACCTCGTTGACAGCATTCATGTAACCGTGACGGAAAGAATCCATGGGTACTGAGGAAGCGGTGGCAGTGAGTACTTTTGGTTTATTCACCTCTTTCTTTATGAATGCCAGAGCAGTTTCTATCATTTCAGCTTTATCCATGCGTAGGATGGCATCATCGCCTTGTAATTCAGCAACTAATTCTTTGAGACTATCCAGGCACTTGTTGATGCGAGCACGTCTTTGACGTTCCAGCAGGGGTTTCTTCACTTTCAGGTAGTGTTGCGTTTTTGAAACGTATTCCATTTGAGGAGCCATTATTGATTGTGCTCTGTTGTGTTTGGTAAGAATGTTGCGGAGAGAATGATGTCTGGTTGGTAAAACGGTCGACTTTTATACTCTGCGTCTTGGTTGGAAACAGACACTGAGAGAGTTCGCCCTAGTATGCGTCACAGAGCATGGCACATGCTGAAGAAGTAGTATAAGATTGTGCCGAGAGCGTGCTAGGGCTGTGTGCGAAGAGAGAAAGAGAGTGGGGAAAACAAGAGTCAGACTGATATTTTCGACTGAAATGCAGTAAAACGAAATTAAATTTCTGATAAGTTATTATTGTTTCCATCAATTTTATAAGGAAAGACCAAAGGCACATAACTTGTTCTCGAGAGCAAAAATCGATACATAACAACTTCAAGTCAAACTTTGAGTTTTCGATTGACAATAGTGCATTACATTAATATTTACCAAATTTTAACCTTCTTTTGCCAAAAATGGCAATTTGATTACCGAAATTCAAACAGTCCGAAAACAAAAAATTTCTTAATTTTTTTGCGCGAGGAATCTATTTTTTTAGTTTTTTTTTTTCGTTTGTATTTTTTTGGTCTGTCGTCAATATTTAATTTGAACTGGGATATTGTCCTGGCTTTGTAAATAAATTTGCATTCTATTAAATATAGATGCATAATAGTGAGGAATCTACTTTTCGTGGTACTTTACTCATTCGTGGTATTTTAAAAAAATTAAATAAATTATTCGTTTTTAGGCCAAAGGAAACAGAAATGGCTCACGCCATCAAATGGATGTGAATGTGTGAATCTGATGTCATTCCACCGAGCAAGCCTACACGGTTTGTGCAAGAGAGTGGTGAGAATGTTATCAAATCATGTACACATTTCCAACCTATTCACAAGGCCCGCGCGCACCGAAGCTTGTAATGAAGCAGCGTTGCTTCATAAGAATGTTAGCCCTACCAGTGCGTTTTCCAATCTACTCCCAAACTTTAACTATTGTTTTTCCTTTTTAATCTTTGTGCTACAAATTATATACATATGGATACTTCGACATAACTACGAATTACAATAACTTTTCCAATATTTGGCACGAAGAAGAATAAAATTAAAACATAAAAGTTTCAAAAGGACGAAGACAAAATCAAAACAAAACTATGCCGTCTTTCAAAAAAGTATATGGCAATGAAGAAGCTTTTCAACCATTGGTGTAAGAGGTCTGATAAGAAGCAGTGTCTTGGAATGTCCGACGCAGACGCAACATTAAAAAAAGGGGGATACGCCGATGCTCTACAGCATTTTTATTGCCGAAAAACGGTTACCAATCCAGAGATATATTTCGCCAGAATTGTTATTTCAGTGTCTAAATTATGTTTTCCAAAATAACTAAAATTAGCAGTTTTGGCGGAAAGGACTTTTTGTCAAAAAGGACAGTTGGAAAATACGTTTAACCCCATTTTCACCAACTCTGGTTAGAGATAACCAACAGTAATAGATGTCAAACTCCACACAAACCGACAGCTATAACTGCTGGTTAGCTCTACCTGATGCTTAACCTGACTTGGTGAAAATGGGGGTTAGAGACATAAATGCGAACTCATATGTACATACATATGTATATTATTTGAACTATAAAACATCATTTAAATACTATAAGATGACAACCGATCACAGGGTCTGAGACATAACATGTAATAACTTCAATTTCCTAAAAAATCATAAACAAAATATACTAACCTAGTGCTACCACTTCCAAGACTTCATGTCCGACTCGCGCTGAGCACACGAGTACTAATATTCACTTATCATGCAACACGAGTGCTCTCAGCACTATTAACAGCACTTCTTCCTTAGCTAAACAGGAGGAACGCGTGTTGGTTCTCGTCAGTTAATTCCGTGGGAAACTTTTCTGAATGATACTTCGATTTGTATTGTTGAGGAATTTATCTGTTCTGGAAAAAACCTTTTTTCATGCACGTGCATATCCTATGACCGAATACTACAAACACCCGCTGTCAGTTGTTGTTTTTATTTCTGAAAAGTAATGTTTCACAGACATTCCCACGCTCCGAAAGGAAAGCAGAAGAAAGGACAGACATTCATACACTGTCTATTGTCTAGGAGCTGGTATTTTTACAAATACCTGCACATCATTTTTACTAGCAGGACGATTGCTGAGACTATAAAAGGCCACGGCTAGCAAGGATAAGGCATCATTCTCATTCGAGCATTCGTTCAGCAAAGAACTCAATCACATTCTCATCACTATGTGCGTAGAAATCTCAAACAACCAATTCGACAAAATGGATATCACCAATGCCCATAACAAGAAAGTCTCCTACAGCATCAAGAAGCTGTTGAAACAACTCTTCAAACAACACAAATCTCAAACTGGCAAGAAAGCCGAATCCTTCGAATCCTTGGAAAACAACCGCAATGCCGATATTGAATTTGACTGTGCCTCTTTGGAATCTCATGAAAACGACATCAATGAACGTCTCTCCACCAAACAATCATGCGAAATGCAAGATTTCGTGCCAGTTCAATTCGTTCGCACCGAACACGGCACATTCTTCTGGACAGCCAGCAGCTCCATCCCAGCCGATAATGATTTGGTTGAACCTATGAGCTGCTCCACCTACAATCAATTGGCGTGCATGCAAGATCGTTGGGCTCAAGCCTAAAAGACTTCCAAAGTCTTCGCCGAAGCAAGTAACCTGCGAATCCTGCAATTTACCTCTTCAAGTTTAACTTGAAACAAAGACACTGAAAGCGTTACAAAATAAAATCAATTGTGATATATACAAGCTTAATTTAAAAGAAAAATATTTGTTAAATGATATATAAAATATATAATTTATACAATTCAAAACACATGATCTGCCTTTTTTATTATATTTTCTTGTGTGGTCGGGACAAAATGAGTTTGAAGTCGTTTAAACGCTTTATTTGATGGTTGGAAAATTAAAAAATCATGTTGTCATCAATGTTAACGTTGACGCAGTTCAGCTGAATAGAAGAACTTAAAAGGGCAGGGCTGTGGAGTCAGAGAAATTTGCTGTAATTGGAATGAAAAAATGCTTGATTCCGACTCCGTTTCTATGGTATAAGAAAATAATATCTCTTCAACACCGAAAACATTTAGTTTGAATAAAGAAGGACTTTTTATACCTTAAATTATAAGGCTGAGACATGTTGTATGGACAGAATTAAAATATATTTTATAATAGACTAGTAAATGCTGGCTACTTCGCGCGCGCAAAGTTTGTATTTGCTGTATTTGGCCACACAATTATCAATTTTGTATTTTTATACCCTTACAAACAAATGTACAAAGACATAATACCCTAGTCTTTGGACATTTGTTTGTAACACCCAAAAGCAAACGAGATAGACCCATCGTTTATTATACCGATCGAATTAGAATCACTTTTTGAATCGATTTAGCAATGTCCGACCGTCTATCCATATATTCTTGTAATTAAAGTACAGGTCGCAATTATTGTGCGATCCCTACGAAAATTGGCAAAATTAAGTTTTGCGGGCATGCGCGGACTCTATTTAATTTGAACCAAATCGGTTTAGATTTAGATATAGCCACCATAAAAATTTTGCTCCCGATTTGAAGTTTTACGTTCTCGAAACATTTGTTCTGACAGATTTTCTTCAAATTTGACACAACACCTTATATTTGAACTGGAAACATATCTAGTGAAAATGAGTCAAATCGATTCAAATTTATATATAGCTCCTGTTTGACCCTTTTTGCTCTAAAAACTGCGTAAATTAACCGATTTTGATCTACACCTTATATTTTAACTGGAAACATCTATATTTCAGATTTTTATATATGTTTCATATAAATGTCGCAGATTTTACATTTGCTGCTCTAGAATTCTCTTCTAGAATTTGAAGGTGATTTCCGCGGGCTAGGAATTCATCTTAGAACCATGTTCTTAGAATTTTCCGTAGATTTTTGTCTGATTTCCGCGGGCTAGGAATTCATCTTAGAACCATATTCTTAGAATTTTCCGTAGATTTTTGTCTGACGCTTTGTGCGGAAAAATACAATGTATCGTCAGAATTCCAGATGCGATACTTTGATATGTATCATTTTTATAACTTTTTTCTCCTCTTCTCCCTTAGAAGTACACATTTTGCAAAATCCTTGTATGTTTCGCGTCTACAAGATCAGAGGAATATACACACCGAGTATATGTTGTTGGTACCGTTATCCTTTAATAGTACAAATTTTTGCAAAAATATTTTTTGGTCAAGTTCCGTACCAAAGTCGCAATTATTGTCCGATCCCAACAAATGATTGGCATGAATGATTTTTGCAGATCTGGGATGGAGGCTATTGAATTTCAAGAAAATTCAGATTTAGATATAGTCGCTCCCAATCACATATTTTAACCACATCAAAATTTTGTATCACAAAAAATGAAAAATTTGAAAACTTTCGACATTATGCTGTGTCAAATATTATTCTCTACATAAAACTAACTGAACATCCGCCCGCTTCACCTAAAATTAAAATTTAGTTTCATATTGATTTTTCTCGTAATCGGTAATATATGTACCACATATAATCAAGGTACTTCCAAGTCGTATTTATACAGGTGATAGCAGCAGATTTGCAGATTTTTTCGAGAAAATCGAAGAGTACAAACAATTAAAAAATAAAGTTTTAATTTAAAAAATAAAAATTAGTATACAAAATCATTGTGAATATTTTTTTAATATTTTTCTGAAAAGTACTTCAAAAAACGAAAAAATAAAAAAGAATATCTATTCGGACCATTAATGAACTTTATTTAACGATTTTTAAAAAAATCTGTAACTTTTTAACGAGTAATCAGAAAAAACTCAAAGTATACCAGGAGGTGTCTTTTAATGGGTACTAAAAAATATAAAAAATTGAGGAAATCAAAAATATTTTTTTATTGATTTTTGGTTGAGTGCGATTCTCCTCCTTTCCATTACCAAAACAAAAAACTTCATTCGTAAGAAGAAATTACTTAATCGAATAGGTGGAATTCGAATGTATTACATTCAAAACACATAGAAAATCAATCCAATCGCTCACTAATCGAACAACACAAAAACTAAAAAACAAGTAAGTAAGCTTCAGTCGGCTAAACCGACTTATATATACCATCACTCTCAGAGAACATATATACGGAAGCTATAAGGAATTAAATTTAACTTAGGGCAAAATTTAAATTTAACCATCTTCCACAGTTAAAAAATAATTGCAAAAACATTATAGGATAGAGTCCATTGTGTGGGAGGTACAAGAAGGGGCGTGGCTAAAGTGTAAATATTTTTTAGGTTTAAAGTATGTATGTTATTGTAACCAAAGTTTATGCCACTTTGTGTGGGAGATACAAGAAGGGGTGTGGCAATTTCGCTCATAGTCCATGCGGATGTTGAAATTTCACAGTATTCCGATCATCAGTATAGAAGTTATAACAGCTTTAATTTTACTTTGTTTTGCGTAATTTGTGTTGGAGGTACTGGAAGGGGCGTGGCAAAACCCGTTGTATTTAGTACACTTAAAGTGACTATAAAAACATTATCAAATACTAAAATATACCTAATTCCGATTATCCGTGTGGAAGTTATATTGGTTTTAATATAACATTGGGCTATTTGTGTGGGAGGTAATAGAAGGGGCTTGGCAATTTCGCCCATCTTCGAACTTAAACTAAGTTTGAGAAACATATTACGATGTGCAAAGTTTGAATCGATTCCTTAACTCCTTTCGAGAGTTATCGTGTACACCAGCCAGACGGACGGACGGACATGGCTCAAACACTTAAAAAGTCGTGAAACGGATTTGGTATAACATACATACTTATGGCCTTAAATCACTCCTTCAATGCGTTACACTTTTTTCTGTCCCAAATAATATATGCCCTCCTACTCTGTAGATTGAGGGTATAATTATACAATTTCCATTTTCTTGACTTAAGTCTGCATTTGACGAATGGATATTTCTTTTTTTGTAACCTTTCTTTGCTATTGTTATACCCGCCACCTCCAGGATGGGGGTATACTAACTTTGTCATTCCGAGTGTAGTGTAAATATCGACCTGAAATTCGGAGTATACATTCCTCTGACATGGATAATAAAATAATAAAAGATATTTTCCAAATTTGTACTCTCAAGGGATACAATGGGTACAGGATAAAAATAGTACCAACTGAACGACTACAGCTAGAATGATGAAATTCGGCGTGTACATCCCTCTAATTGCGTAGACATGTAAAATAAAGAGATTTTAGAAAGTCGTACTTTTAAGGGGGTAAAATAAGAAAATGGTACCAACCAAATGGCCGCAGCTAGAATCATGGAATTCGGTGTTTACATTCCTCTGACTGAATAGACACGCAAAATAAAAACGGAAAAAAAAGGTTGAATTTTGAAGTTAGGTTATTTTGCACTAGAATAGAATGGAAAATACAACCAACTGAAGCACTCACTATCTACCAATATTTATGGTATTTAAGCTTTCTGAAATAGCCTTGTTGAAATAATAAAAATATTATATTTATTTATATAATTATGTTTTCAATATTTGTATTTGTTTTGGTTTGCCTATATTAAAAAATATATTTTCCTGTAACATTACTGCACTTCTATGAAAATCGACAGCCTCTGTGGAATGCAATCCATAGTGGAGGGTATATAAAGTTCGGCCCGGCCGAACTTAACGCCGTTTTTAATTGTTTTTTACTATTTCACAAAATTCAAATCAAAATTTCCCCACCTTTCAGATCTCGCCCATTTGTATATTGTCTAAACATGTTACAACTAAATTAATTCACACAACTCGTCTCGATGTGAAATATACTCTAAAACAGGTTTTAATTTCGTATGGGAAGGGTCACGGCCAATTTCCGCCCATCTCGATGTCGAATATACTCTAAAACTGGTTTTAATTTCGTATGAGAAGGGATACGTCCACTTTTCACCCATCTCGGGTTCGAATATACTATAAAACAGGTTTTAATTTCGCCCATCTTTGCACAACTATTTACACTGGATCTACTCACACAAAATTTCAGCACTCTAGGTGTCATATAACTGACTATATTCGATAATAGGTTTTAACTTCGTATAGGAAGTTCCACTCCCCATTTTCCAATACCGCCAATTTTTGGCACAACTACGCACATTGATGCTGGATGAACTCACACATAACTGTGCAAACTAACAAGATTCAAACTTAAAGATTCGCTGCAAAATAAATAAAATTAACAAAAAATTATATAGCCTATTTTCACAACCGATTAAGCATAAACATACGTAGTTTAGGCTGCTATAACAAACAAACTTACAAACACAGATTTATTTATATATAGATACGATAGATAGATAAGCTGTCCCATATAAGAACACATTTGTACTCAATAATATATGACAAATTCCAAATTCTAGTTGGATTTAAGCCAAGCACCTTGCAGTTCATGTAATATTAAATGAACTAGGTGTAGGGTATCAAATTGACTTTAACCTTTCCTTATTTGCTTTTCGTGTTCGTAAGAGGAATGTCCGTATCGTTTGGTCAGGGCGGTGGTACCATTTTGTATCCTTTTAACCCAATTTAACCTCTTAATTTCCGTTTGGTCTGGACAGTGATCAGTAAGTCACTCAATCACACAAATATCTATATATATAACAAGTAAGAAAAGGCTAAATTCGGGCGGGACCGACTCTATGATACACTCCACTTTCTATCCGAATACAATTTAATTCGGTGAAAAAGTGAAAACGGGAAGGATTTTTGTATCCTGTAAATGTATATGTTTAAAAAAAAAATGTTAAATAGGAAAGGACATTTATATGGGGGTATATTGAAACCTGGGACGAAATAGGTGAAATATAATATGTATAGTTTGGCCAAAATCGATTAAACATTTGGGAGCAACATTTTTATTTGGGCTATATCTAAATCTGAACCGATCTTACCCACATTCTGCATAGGTGTTTCTATTTGGATTATAAGATGTTGTGCCAAATTTAAAGAAAATCGGGTACAATATGTCGTTTCTACAGCGGAAAATGTCAAATCGGGAGCGACATTTGTATGGGGGCTATATCTAAATCTGAACCGATCTTACTTAATTTTTGCATATGTGTTTCTAGTTGGATTATAAGATGTTGTGCCAAATTTAAAGAAAATCGTGTATAATATGTGGTTTCTAGAGCGGAAAATGTCAAATCGGGAGCGACATTTGTATGGGGGCTACTCTAAATCTGAACCGATCTTACCCACATTCTGCATAGGTGTTTCTATTTGGATTATAAGATGTTGTGCCAAATTTAAAGAAAATCGGGTACAATATGTCGTTTCTACAGCGGAAAATGTCAAATCGGGAGCGACATTTGTATGAGGGCTATATCTAAATCTGAACCGATCTTACCTAATTTTTGCATATGTGTTTCTAGTTGGATTATAAGATGTTGTGCCAAATTTAAAGAAAATCGTGTAGATTATGTGTTTTCTAGAGCGGAAAATGTCAAATCGGGAGCGACATTTGTACGGGGGCTACTCAAAATCTGAACCGAGCTTACCGAATTTCTGCATAGGTGTTTCTAGTTGGATTGTAAGACATATACATTAACAGGAAACAAAAATCCTTCCCGTTTTCACTTTTTCATCGAATTAAATTGTATTCGGATAGAAAGTGGAGTGTATCATAGAGTCGGTCCCGCCCGACTTTAGCCTTTTCTTACTTGTTATATATATAGATATTTGTGTGATTGAGTGACTTACTGATCACTGTCCAGACCAAAGGGAAATTAAGAGGTTAAATTGGTAAAATGGTACCACCGCCCTGACCAAACGATACGGACATTCCTCTTACGAACACGAAAAGCAAATAAGGAAAGGTTAAAGTCAATTTGATACCCTACACCTAGTTCATTTAATATTACATGAACTGCAAGGTGCTTGGCTTAAATCCAACTAGAATTTTGAATTTGTCATATATTATTGAGTACGAATGTGTTCTTATATGGGACAGCTTATCTATATATAAATATATCTGTGTTTGTAAGTTTGTTTGTTATAGCAGCCTAAACTACGTATGTTTATGCTTAATCGGTTGTGAAAATAGGCTATATAATTTTTTGTTAATTTTATTTATTTTGCAGCGAATCTTGAAGTTTGAATCTTGTTAGTTTGCACAGTTATGCCAAAAATTGGAGGTACTGGAAGAATGGGCGTGGCACCTCCCATACAAATTTAAAACCCATTTTCGAATATATTCAGTTCTGTGACAGATTCAAAACTGACATTTTGTGTGAGTTCATCCAGCATCAATGTGCGTAGTTGTGCCAAAAATTGGCGGTATTGGAAAATGGGGAGTGGAACTTCCTATACGAAGTTAAAACCTATTATCGAATATAGTCAGTTATATGACACCTAGAGTGCTGAAATTTTGTGTGAGTAGATCCAGTGTAAATAGTTGTGCAAAGATGGGCGAAATTAAAACCTGTTTTATAGTATATTCGAACCCGAGATGGGTGAAAAGTGGACGTATCCCTTCTCATACGAAATTAAAACCAGTTTTAGAGTATATTCGACATCGAGATGGGCGGAAATTGGCCGTGACCCTTCCCATACGAAATTAAAACCTGTTTTAGAGTATATTTCACATCGAGACGAGTTGTGTGAATTAATTTAGTTGTAACATGTTTAGACAATATACAAATGGGCGAGATCTGAAAGGTGGGGAAATTTTGATTTGAATTTTGTGAAATAGTAAAAAACAATTAAAAACGGCGTTAAGTTCGGCCGGGCCGAACTTTATATACCCTCCACTATGGATTGCATTCCACAGAGGCTGTCGATTTTCATAGAAGTGCAGTAATGTTACAGGAAAATATATTTTTTAATATAGGCAAACCAAAACAAATACAAATATTGAAAACATAATTATATAAATAAATATAATATTTTTATTATTTCAACAAGGCTATTTCAGAAAGCTTAAATACCATAAATATTGGTAGATAGTGAGTGCTTCAGTTGGTTGTATTTTCCATTCTATTCTAGTGCAAAATAACCTAACTTCAAAATTCAACCTTTTTTTTCCGTTTTTATTTTGCGTGTCTATTCAGTCAGAGGAATGTAAACACCGAATTCCATGATTCTAGCTGCGGCCATTTGGTTGGTACCATTTGGTTGGTACCATTTTCTTATTTTACCCCCTTAAAAGTACGACTTTCTAAAATCTCTTTATTTTACATGTCTACGCAATTAGAGGGATGTACACGCCGAATTTCATCATTCTAGCTGTAGTCGTTCAGTTGGTACTATTTTTATCCTGTACCCATTGTATCCCTTGAGAGTACAAATTTGGAAAATATCTTTTATTATTTTATTATCCATGTCAGAGGAATGTATACTCCGAATTTCAGGTCGATATTTACACTACACTCGGAATGACAAAGTTAGTATACCCCCATCCTGGAGGTGGCGGGTATAACAATAGCAAAGAAAGGTTACAAAAAAAGAAATATCCATTCGTCAAATGCAGACTTAAGTCAAGAAAATGGAAATTGTATAATTATACCCTCAATCTACAGAGTAGGAGGGCATATATTATTTGGGACAGAAAAAAGTGTAACGCATTGAAGGAGTGATTTAAGGCCATAAGTATGTATGTTATACCAAATCCGTTTCACGACTTTTTAAGTGTTTGAGCCATGTCCGTCCGTCCGTCTGGCTGGTGTACACGATAACTCTCGAAAGGAGTTAAGGAATCGATTCAAACTTTGCACATCGTAATATGTTTCTCAAACTTAGTTTAAGTTCGAAGATGGGCGAAATTGCCAAGCCCCTTCTATTACCTCCCACACAAATAGCCCAATGTTATATTAAAACCAATATAACTTCCACACGGATAATCGGAATTAGGTATATTTTAGTATTTGATAATGTTTTTATAGTCACTTTAAGTGTACTAAATACAACGGGTTTTGCCACGCCCCTTCCAGTACCTCCAACACAAATTACGCAAAACAAAGTAAAATTAAAGCTGTTATAACTTCTATACTGATGATCGGAATACTGTGAAATTTGATATTTAGCAATGCTTTTTTAGTGGTAACATCCGCATGGACTATGAGCGAAATTGCCACACCCCTTCTTGTATCTCCCACACAAAGTGGCATAAACTTTGGTTACAATAACATACATACTTTAAACCTAAAAAATATTTACACTTTAGCCACGCCCCTTCTTGTACCTCCCACACAATGGACTCTATCCTATAATGTTTTTGCAATTATTTTTTAACTGTGGAAGATGGTTAAATTTAAATTTTGCCCTAAGTTAAATTTAATTCCTTATAGCTTCCGTATATATGTTCTCTGAGAGTGATGGTATATATAAGTCGGTTTAGCCGACTGAAGCTTACTTACTTGTTTTTTAGTTTTTGTGTTGTTCGATTACACTGTGCAACATTTTTGAAGTCATTTCAAAATAACCATATACGGACACCGCTATATGATAAAAGACCAAAAAAAAAAGACCCGTGTTTTTTTTCCCCCCAAAGTCATGCACTTTTTTTTATGGGCCCCCAGAGATTTGAGGCCTCGGTGTAATTTTTGGAAAAAAGTGATCATATTCTCAGGCTCATATCTTGCAAACCGTTCGGAATTTTGATTTACTCTCTGAGGCAAAGTTCTAGCTCTTGTCATAAAGAACAAAAATTGTGAACATATAAAATCAAAAAAACTTCATCTTCAAGGTCAAAATCGCAATAAACTTAAAAAAAATCGATTTTTTTAACCTTTTTTCCCCTGTTCAGGTCCATAGGTAGCAAACCGCTGATCTCAATAAACAACTTTCTAGAACATATGAACTTCCTAGGAATGATTCTCAACACAGTTTAGGTATGAAAAATATATCGTTGAGAACTGTTTCTGTTAATGGTCAGTCCGACTACAGTGCGTATGAGTGATATTATACTTAATCAACAGCACGTATACGCTACCTACACACACCACAGCCTATACGATTTGTTCGACGACATTTGTGATTTTGATCACGAAGATGAAGTTTTTTTGATTTTATATGTTCACAATTTTTGTTCTTTATGACAAGAGCTAGAACTTTGCCTCAGAGAGTAAATCAAAATTCCGAACGGTTTGCAAGATATGAGCCTGAGAATATGATCACTTTTTTCCAAAAATTGCACCGAGGCCTCAAATCTCTGGGGGCCCATAAAAAAAAGTGCATGACTTTGGGGAAAAAAAAAACACGGGTCTTTTTTTTTGGTCTTTTATCATGTAGCGGTGTCCGTATATGGTTATTTTTTTTCGTGTTGCACTGTGTTAGTGAGCGATTGGATTGATTTTCTATGTGTTTTGAATGTAATACATTCGAATTCCACCTATTCGATTAAGTAATTTCTTCTTACGAATGAAGTCTTTTGTTTTGGTAATGGAAAGGAGGAGAATCACACTCAACCAAAAATCAATAAAAAAAATACTTTTGATTTCCTCAATTTTTTATATTTTTTAGTACCCATTAAAAGACACCTCCTGGTATACTTTGAATTTTTCTGATTACTCGTTAAAAAGTTATAGATTTTTTAAAAAATCGTTAAATAGAAGTTCATTTTTCAGTCTTTTGCTCATAACATTTTCATTAATGGTCCGAATAGATATTCTTTTTTATTTTTTCGTTTTTTGAAGTACTTTTCAGAAAAATATTCACAATGATTTTGTATACTAATTTTTATTTTTTAAATTAAAACTTTATTTTTTAATTGTTTGTACTCTTCGATTTTCTCGAAAAAATCTGCAAATCTGCTGCTATCACCTGTATAAATACGAGAAAAATCAATATGAAACTAAATTTTAATTTTAGGTGAAGCGGGCGGATGTTCAGTTAGTTTTATGTAGAGAATAATATTTGACACAGCATAATGTCGAAAGTTTTCAAATTTTTCATTTTTTGTGATACAAAATTTTGATGTGGTTAAAATATGTGATTGGGAGCGACTATATCTAAATCTGAATTTTCTTGAAATTCAATAGCCTCCATCCCAGATCTGCAAAAATCATTCATGCCAATCATTTGTTGGGATCGGACAATAATTGCGACTTTGGTACGGAACTTGACCAAAAAATATTTTTGCAAAAATTTGTACTATTAAAGGATAACGGTACCAACAACATATACTCGGTGTGTATATTCCTCTGATCTTGTAGACGCGAAACATACAAGGATTTTGCAAAATGTGTACTTCTAAGGGAGAAGAGGAGAAAAAAGTTATAAAAATGATACATATCAAAGTATCGCATCTGGAATTCTGACGATACATTGTATTTTTCCGCACAAAGCGTCAGGCAAAAATCTACGGAAAATTCTAAGAATATGGTTCTAAGATGAATTCCTAGCCCGCGGAAATCAGACAAAAATCTACGGAAAATTCTAAGAACATGGTTCTAAGATGAATTCCTTGCCCGCGGAAATCACCTTCAAATTCTAGAAGAGAATTCTAGAGCAGCAAATGTAAAATCTGCGACATTTATATGAAACATATATAAAAATCTGAAATATAGATGTTTCCAGTTAAAATATAAGGTGTAGATCAAAATCGGTTAATTTACGCAGTTTTTAGAGCAAAAAGGGTCAAACAGGAGCTATATATAAATTTGAATCGATTTGACTCATTTTCACTAGATATGTTTCCAGTTCAAATATAAGGTGTTGTGTCAAATTTGAAGAAAATCTGTCAGAACAAATGTTTCGAGAACGTAAAACTTCAAATCGGGAGCAAAATTTTTATGGTGGCTATATCTAAATCTAAACCGATTTGGTTCAAATTAAATAGAGTCCGCGCATGCCCGCAAAACTTAATTTTGCCAATTTTCGTAGGGATCGCACAATAATTGCGACCTGTACTTTAATTACAAGAATATATGGATAGACGGTCGGACATTGCTAAATCGATTCAAAAAGTGATTCTAATTCGATCGGTATAATAAACGATGGGTCTATCTCGTTTGCTTTTGGGTGTTACAAACAAATGTCCAAAGACTAGGGTATTATGTCTTTGTACATTTGTTTGTAAGGGTATAAAAATACAAAATTGATAATTGTGTGGCAAAATACAGCAAATACCACATTATTTGTGTAGAAACTGGTATATGTGAAAACTTTGCGCGCGCGAAGTAGCCAGCATTTACTAGTCTATTATAAAATATATTTTAATTCTGTCCATACAACATGTCTCAGCCTTATAATTTAAGGTATAAAAAGTCCTTCTTTATTCAAACTAAATGTTTTCGGTGTTGAAGAGATATTATTTTCTTATACCATAGAAACGGAGTCGGAATCAAGCATTTTTTCATTCAAATTACAGCAAATTTCTCTGACTCCACAGCCCTGCCCTTTTAAGTTCTTCTATTCAGCTGAACTGCGTCAACGTTAACATTGATGACAACATGATTTTTTAATTTTCCAACCATCAAATAAAGCGTTTAAACGACTTCAAACTCATTTTGTCCCGACCACTCAAGAAAATATAATAAAAAAGGCAGATCATGTGTTTTGTTTTGAATTGTATAAATTATATATTTTATATATCATTTAATAAATATTTTTCTTTTAAATTAAGCTTGTATATATCACAATTGCTTTTATTTTGTAACGCTTTCAGTGTCTTTGTTTCAAGTTAAACTTGAAGAGGTAAATTGCAGGATTCGCAGGTTACTTGCTTCGGCGAAGACTTTGGAAGTCTTTTAGGCTTGAGCCCAACGATCTTGCATGCACGCCAATTGATTGTAGGTGGAGCAGCTCATAGGTTCAACCAAATCATTATCGGCTGGGATGGAGCTGCTGGCTGTCCAGAAGAATGTGCCGTGTTCGGTGCGAACGAATTGAACTGGCACGAAATCTTGCATTTCGCATGATTGTTTGGTGGAGAGACGTTCATTGATGTCGTTTTCATGAGATTCCAAAGAGGCGCAGTCAAATTCAATATCGGCATTGCGGTTGTTCTCCAAGGATTCGAGTGATTCCAAGGATTCGGCTTTCTTGCCAGTTTGAGATTTGTGTTGTTTGAAGAGTTGTTTCAACAGCTTCTTGATGCTGTAGGAGACTTTCTTGTTATGGGCATTGGTGATATCCATTTTGTCGAATTGGTTGTTTGAGATTTCTACGCACATAGTGATGAGAATGTGATTGAGTTCTTTGCTGAACGAATGCTCGAATGAGAATGATGCCTTATCCTTGCTAGCCGTGGCCTTTTATAGTCTCAGCAATCGTCCTGCTAGTAAAAATGATGTGCAGGTATTTGTAAAAATACCAGCTCCTAGACAATAGACAGTGTATGAATGTCTGTCCTTTCTTCTGCTTTCCTTTCGGAGCGTGGGAATGTCTGTGAAACATTACTTTTCAGAAATAAAAACAACAACTGACAGCGGGTGTTTGTAGTATTCGGTCATAGGATATGCACGTGCATGAAAAAAGGTTTTTTCCAGAACAGATAAATTCCTCAACAATACAAATCGAAGTATCATTCAGAAAAGTTTCCCACGGAATTAACTGACGAGAACCAACACGCGTTCCTCCTGTTTAGCTAAGGAAGAAGTGCTGTTAATAGTGCTGAGAGCACTCGTGTTGCATGATAAGTGAATATTAGTACTCGTGTGCTCAGCGCGAGTCGGACATGAAGTCTTGGAAGTGGTAGCACTAGGTTAGTATATTTTGTTTATGATTTTTTAGGAAATTGAAGTTATTACATGTTATGTCTCAGACCCTGTGATCGGTTGTCATCTTATAGTATTTAAATGATGTTTTATAGTTCAAATAATATACATATGTATGTACATATGAGTTCGCATTTATGTCTCTAACCCCCATTTTCACCAAGTCAGGTTAAGCATCAGGTAGAGCTAACCAGCAGTTATAGCTGTCGGTTTGTGTGGAGTTTGACATCTATTACTGTTGGTTATCTCTAACCAGAGTTGGTGAAAATGGGGTTAAACGTATTTTCCAACTGTCCTTTTTGACAAAAAGTCCTTTCCGCCAAAACTGCTAATTTTAGTTATTTTGGAAAACATAATTTAGACACTGAAATAACAATTCTGGCGAAATATATCTCTGGATTGGTAACCGTTTTTCGGCAATAAAAATGCTGTAGAGCATCGGCGTATCCCCCTTTTTTTAATGTTGCGTCTGCGTCGGACATTCCAAGACACTGCTTCTTATCAGACCTCTTACACCAATGGTTGAAAAGCTTCTTCATTGCCATATACTTTTTTGAAAGACGGCATAGTTTTGTTTTGATTTTGTCTTCGTCCTTTTGAAACTTTTATGTTTTAATTTTATTCTTCTTCGTGCCAAATATTGGAAAAGTTATTGTAATTCGTAGTTATGTCGAAGTATCCATATGTATATAATTTGTAGCACAAAGATTAAAAAGGAAAAACAATAGTTAAAGTTTGGGAGTAGATTGGAAAACGCACTGGTAGGGCTAACATTCTTATGAAGCAACGCTGCTTCATTACAAGCTTCGGTGCGCGCGGGCCTTGTGAATAGGTTGGAAATGTGTACATGATTTGATAACATTCTCACCACTCTCTTGCACAAACCGTGTATGCTTGCTCGGTGGAATGACATCAGATTCACACATTCACATCCATTTGATGGCGTGAGCCATTTCTGTTTCCTTTGGCCTAAAAACGAATAATTTATTTAATTTTTTTAAAATACCACGAATGAGTAAAGTACCACGAAAAGTAGATTCCTCACTATTATGCATCTATATTTAATAGAATGCAAATTTATTTACAAAGCCAGGACAATATCCCAGTTCAAATTAAATATTGACGACAGACCAAAAAAATACAAACGAAAAAAAAAAACTAAAAAAATAGATTCCTCGCGCAAAAAAATTAAGAAATTTTTTGTTTTCGGACTGTTTGAATTTCGGTAATCAAATTGCCATTTTTGGCAAAAGAAGGTTAAAATTTGGTAAATATTAATGTAATGCACTATTGTCAATCGAAAACTCAAAGTTTGACTTGAAGTTGTTATGTATCGATTTTTGCTCTCGAGAACAAGTTATGTGCCTTTGGTCTTTCCTTATAAAATTGATGGAAACAATAATAACTTATCAGAAATTTAATTTCGTTTTACTGCATTTCAGTCGAAAATATCAGTCTGACTCTTGTTTTCCCCACTCTCTTTCTCTCTTCGCACACAGCCCTAGCACGCTCTCGGCACAATCTTATACTACTTCTTCAGCATGTGCCATGCTCTGTGACGCATACTAGGGCGAACTCTCTCAGTGTCTGTTTCCAACCAAGACGCAGAGTATAAAAGTCGACCGTTTTACCAACCAGACATCATTCTCTCCGCAACATTCTTACCAAACACAACAGAGCACAATCAATAATGGCTCCTCAAATGGAATACGTTTCAAAAACGCAACACTACCTGAAAGTGAAGAAACCCCTGCTGGAACGTCAAAGACGTGCTCGCATCAACAAGTGCCTGGATAGTCTCAAAGAATTAGTTGCTGAATTACAAGGCGATGATGCCATCCTACGCATGGATAAAGCTGAAATGATAGAAACTGCTCTGGCATTCATAAAGAAAGAGGTGAATAAACCAAAAGTACTCACTGCCACCGCTTCCTCAGTACCCATGGATTCTTTCCGTCACGGTTACATGAATGCTGTCAACGAGGTTTCCCGCGTCATGGCTGCTACTCCCGGTATGAATGTCCAATTGGGCAAATCTGTCATGATTCATCTGGGCGGCGAATACAATCGATTGCTGCAAGTTCAAACATCAACAGGAGAAGAAGTGTGCATGGGCCCCATGTCACCAGCCTCATCTGGATATCACAGTGATGAAAGCTCCCTACCCTCGCCATCACAAGAAGCTCCGTTGTGGCGTCCTTGGTAGATTTCGAAAATGGAAATAATATTCGAAATTAATCTTAATAGACACTAAGAGCTTTACCTGAAACACATCTACAAAGACTGCGATATAATTCATCTGTGATACCCAATTTAGTTTTAAGTTAATGATAAGAAAACCTCCCAACGAAAGCTTTATTTATTTTTATATGTTAAAAACACAAATATAAAATAATTATTAATTGACAACCTAAAAACAATCTATATCGTTTACTTATATTAAAATAACTAGGTCAGACGCAGACACAGGTAGCGGATTATATGCTCCCCAAGACAACCATTTCTAACGCAGGGGTTCGGCCGCCTAGGTGGTAAAGAACTAAAGGTTGTCTGAACGGTACAAAACTGTGCTGAGAATCAGAATAAACGAATGACTAAAAATGTTAATGAGAAATATTAGATAAATATGCAACTCAAATATCTTCGCAACCATAAGTGACAACTTAGTATCGTATTTAAATAGCAAATATTAGCCAACTCACTCATGTCGTCTGGGAGTTATCGAATTATTGCAACTCATGGGTTATGTGAAAAGGAGAGTAATTTCATCAAAATTTAAGACGTGTTAGAGTGGCTTACTTATCACCTGAACCCAACTATATTGCACGCTATTTATATTTGTAGTCAAGCCAAAGCTCTTTCAATGGTTTCCTGTAGGAGACTTTTTTGCTGTTGCCATTGTTAACTTTGTCGAGTATGGGAATGTGTTTGCATTCCTTGCTGAACGAATTCTCGAATGATATAATGACATAATATCAGCAATAGCACTCCTAATAAAAGCAATACACATTTTCAAAAATACCAACATTTAAGACAATAGTTAGTGCATGTCTGTCTATATTTGTTCGTTCTTCTATTTTTCTCTCTGAACATGGGAACGTTCAAAGGAATGGACCAGTGAAACATATTTCTTATAGAAATAAAAACAATAGCATCCTAGCAGTATAAGGAATTATATCGGGAACAGCAAATTCCATAGCAAAAATGAGAGAAGAAATGTCGTTAGAAAATGTTCGCATGGAATTGATTGAAAATAAACTGCCCAAGAGACACATGGGTGTCGTGTTTCTTTCTAAATTTGATTCTATGGTTGGTGAAAACCGTGTTGTCATAATAAGTATCTGAATTTCTGTAGCTGAAATGCAGACATACTGCCTTTTCATTTACATCCTAAAATTAAGGATTGACGACTCCTTCGAAAAAGGAAAGTGTGCGACCGTGCGTTAAGCGCTAGGCTGAATTGAATGAAAAGCAAATTCTACTGAAAAACATGTCTTTTTTCCAAATCGAAGAAATCACATTCGCCCTCGTGGTCGTGATTTTTTTTTGCAAACGATTTGGGTTTTATTAAATTCATTTCAGCCCTACACAATATAAAATATCTTAAATCTAACAGTGGTAATTTACATCCTAGCATACTATAGTATCTTTCAAGGACAATGTCATTTAGACTAAAGTTATGTCGCAGCTTGCTGCTAACATGGCATTCATTCATTTTTTTACATTAACATGTTTTTCCTTAAAAAATAGAAATATATAAAAAAGGTAGAGCTTTTACATTTTATTTCTTATAAAGGGTGTTTTTTATTGAATTGAAATAAAACACAAGAAAATCGTTTTAATGTCCATCAATTTGGCTTTATTGGAAGGATAATTTTGTGCCATTAATGTTTAAATATGATTTCGGGCATGTGGCCGCCGCGGCTGGCTCGAATATAGCCAATTCTACAGGTCCAATTTTCAACCACTTTGAGTTGATGGACAAAGCTCCAATTGCTGTGCACGGTGGCGAATCGATTCATTCGGGTCCTCTTCAACACTTTGCTCTACAGCGGCAATTGTTTCTTCGGTGCGCACTGTTCGACGTCTCTGCGGATGCGTATTATCACATAGAGTAAACGTAGTGCGAAAACGATCCATGGTTAACCGAATTAATTGCTCTGATGGACGATTATGTCGACCATAAAATGGACGGAGCTTGTGGTGAACTTCGCGAACTGAACCATTACTTTCGAAATAAATTTGCACGATTTGCAAGCGTTGTTCTTTTGTCAACCTGTTCATGATGAAATGGCAAACCAAACTAAATATTAATCACTTGACAGCTGACAAAATGGCAAAAAAGTGATGCCAACTTAAAATTCTATACCCCAATAAAAAACACCCTTTACTAACACTTACACTAAATGCTTACAAACTACTTAAAAACTATTATATACAAATTATTGATTGGTATTGTATACCGTGTCGTCAATGTCCAAGGTCTTAAACCGTCTGTGGTAGAAAAAGAGTTTGTCCGCACGGTAAAGAAGTCCCTCGGAATCGAGAGTCAGTAGCCCAGCAGGTGGAAGGAACTCATTACTGAGTTGCATTTCTACACTGTCGGTCATCTCAAGACAACCCCTAATCAGTCTGTTGTCCAGAAACTCAGCCCTTCCATAGAAGTTCAGAGCATTCCGGGCAAGGAAGACATCGATTCTATCGAAATCGATAGAACCGTAAATCTTCCGGCAGGGTGGTCTCCTAGGGATACCGTCGGAGCCCATGACTCGCTTAAGTCCCAGACAGGAAACCAAAATCGTCCTTTCCCATCTCCTGAGTCTTTCCATTTGGCTGGAAGAGATCCAATACCAGACTGGAAAGGCATAGGAGAGTAGCGGCCTAATTATCTGTCGATATAATAATAACCTAACTTCGTTACCCAGTCCTCCCCTACATCTGAGAATTCTGTGGTACAACATGTATGTCTTCTTCACCTTACTTAACATGAGGTCAATGTGTCGATAGAACCTAAAGTTTTCATTAAAAGTCACCCCTAGATATTTAATTTTCACCGAGTTGCGCACCCGTTCCCCTCCAATCCGTATTTCAGGTTCATATGACCTGCAATTTGGATAAAGGAGGGACCTTTTCACCTTGAATATGATACTGTCGCATTTACCAACGTTCAGTTTCAATTTCCACTTACGGAAGTATTCCGACAACTCTGAGAGATATGAGTTCAATCTCAAGTTAACGGTACGGGACTTAGGCCCCGAAGCAGCGACAAGTATATCATCCGCATACACTAGGAGTAGATCTCCATCCGGTGGCTGCGGGATATCACTTACAAATATGTTGTAGAGTACAGGTCCAAGTAATGAGCCCTGTGGTACACCTGCTACAACATTCCTACTGTCTGACCTACTGTCCCCTACTTTCATTTCGTGGTCGTGAAAACTCTCAAAGAGACGTCTTTACGACGAAAAGCCTTCATATTGCACCACCCAAAAGCCGAAATGCGTTAATGTTTAAATACTGCTTCAACTATACGAAAGATTTTTTATTTCAGTTATTTCAGTAAATAACATTAACCCGACAATGTACACACGGAAAGTAATAAGCAATTACCAATATCATTTGCAGGTTACAGATTTCTAATCATTTTCAAGGCATGTAATGTAAAAATAAAATATATGGAAGTTGACACTCAAACCCATCGAGACTTTTAAAAAGAATTAAAAATACTTTGTCGTTGGCTTGCCACTTTCATCTGCAATCCCAACCGACTTAAAAACATTAGACGTATATGTATATGGAACATTTGAATCCTTCGTGCAGTACCTAACGTGCTTACAGAAGACAGACAGACACGGAAACTACCACAAATATCGACATAAGTCTTTTTAAATAGTCTTTTTGAAACGGTTTTCTTAAAATTAGCATACTTATTTTTAATAATTTTGTACATATCATTTTTGCATTTTTGGCCAACGAGACAGCACTGTGCGCCTTATAATTTAAGGTATAAAGAGCCCTTCTTTATCCAAACCAAATGTTTTCGGTGTTGAAGAGATATTATTTTCTTATACCATAGAAACGGAGTCGGAATCAAACATTTTTCTTTCCAATTCCAGCAACTTTCTCTGAATCCATAGCCCTGCCCTTTTAAATTCGTTTATTTAGTTGAACTGCGTCAACGTTAACATTGATGACAACATGATTTTTTAATTTTCCAACCATCAAATAAACGATTTGAACGACTTCAAACTCATTTTGTCCCGACCACACAAGAAAATATAATCAAAAAGGCAGAGTATGTGTTTTGTTTTGAATTGTATTAATTATATATTTTATATATCATTTAATAAATATTTTGCTTTTAAATTAAGTTTGTAAAAATCACAATTGTTTTATTTTGTAACGCTTTCAATGTTTTTGTTTCAAGTTAAACTTGAAGAGGTAAATTGCAGGATTCGCAGATTGCTTGCTTCGGCGAAGACTTTGGAAGTCTTTTCGCTAATTTCTTATGCTTGAGCCCAACGATCTTGCATACAGGTCAATTGATTGTAGGTGGAGCAGCTCATAGGTTCAACCAAGTCATAATCGGCTGGGATGGCGCTGCTGGCTGTCCAGAAGAATGTGCCGTGTTCGGTGCGAACGAAGTGAACTGGGACGAAATCTTCCATTTCGCATGATTGTTTGGTGGAAAGACGTTCATTGATGTCGTTTTCATGAGATTCCAAAGAGGCACAGTCAAATTCAATATCGGTATTGCGGTTGTTCTCCAAGGATTCGAGTGATTCCAAGGATTCGGCTTTCTTGCCAGTTTGAGATTTGTGTTGTTTGAAGAGTTATTTCAACAGCTTCTTGATGCTGTAGGAGACTTTCTTGTTATCGGCATTGGTGATATCCATTTTGTCGAATTGGTTGTTTGAGATTTCTACGCACATAGTGATGAGAATGTGATTGAGTTCTTTGCTGAACGAATACTCGAATGAGAATAATGCCTTATCCTTGCTAGCCGTGGCCTTTTATAGTCTCAGCAATCGTCCTGCTAGTAAAAATGATGTGCAGGTATTTGTAAAAATACCAGCTCCTAGACAATAGACAGTGTATGAATGTCTGTCCTTTCTTCTGCTTTCCTTTCGGAGCGTGGGAATGTCTGTGAAACATTACTTTTCAGAAATAAAAACAACAACGGACAGCGGGTGTTTGTAGTATTCGGTCATAGGATATGCACGTGCATGAAAAAAGGTTTTTTTTCCAGAACAGATAAATTCCTCAACAATACAAATCGAAGTATCATTCAGAAAAGTTTCCCACGGAATTAAATGATGAGAACCAACACGCGTCCCTCCTGTTTAGCTAAGGAAAAAGTGCTGTTAATAGTGGTGAGAGCACTCGTGTTGTATGATAAGTGAATATTATTACTTGTAAAGGAGACGCGATCGTGTGCTCAGCGCGAGTCGGACATGAAGTCTTCGAAGTGGTAGCACTAGGTTAGTATATTTTGTTTATGATTTTTTAGGAAATTGAAATTATTACAAGTTATGTGTCAGACCCTTACTCGACAAATATGAAAGAGGGAGTGGCATGTGATCGGTTGTCATCTTATAGTATTTAAATAATGTTTTATAGTTCAAATAATATACATATGTATGTACATATGAGTTCGCATTTATGTCTCTAACCCCCATTTTCACGAAGTCAGGTTAACCATCAGGTAGAGCCAGGCCCGTGCGCAGGATTTTCCCCTGGGGGGTTTTCATCTTCACTCATAAAAAAAATGAGTTAAAATTAACTAAAATTTAGGAAACCATTTACATTTTTACTAAATATAAGTAGAATTTTTTCTGACATTTTCCTAAATCAAAGTAAATTTTTCCTAAAACCTAGTAACTTTTTACTAAATTTAAGCAAAACTTTCCTAAAACTAAGTAAATTTTTTCTAAATCTTAGTAAAATTTTGCTGAAAATTTCCTAAAACTAAGTAAATGTTTACTCAAATCAAGTAAATATTTTCTCAAACTGAGGACAATTTTGCTGATTTTTTCCTCAAAACGAGTAAATTTTTACTTAAACTGAGGAAAATTTTATTTGAAAAAAAGGAAAAAAGGTGCAATTAAATAAGTCCAATTTAACTAAAAAAATCAAACAAATAGTTTAGATTCAGAGTATGCAAAACTGATACAAACAATGAAAACATGAAATATTTCTCAAAAGTTTCATGATACATCTGCCATAAGGAGTTGAGCTATTACTCCATGATTGTTGCGAAGGCAAGATAGGCGCCTTCGCTGTGGTTGTTTAGAATAATTCATAAAGTATTTAAGAAATAAGTCTCTGCAAACGAACGAGAATTGCTTCTTAATTTAATATTCAAGAATTTTTTAAATGCATGAAGAACTCGGCATAAATTTTAGTAAACATTTTGACTTAATTTTAGGAAAAACACATTTTTAAGTTAAAATTTCCTAAATGGATTTTTTTCCATACAAAAATTACATATTTTTTTCTCACTTAAAACCTTAGAAATTGTAAGAATTTTTTATTAGATCCAAAGAAATATTTTTAAGTAAATCTACTACCATTTTTCTAGTAAATGAACTATTTACTATGGCTTTGAAAGAAGGAAACTTTACTCATACTTAGTTAATTTTCCAACTTTTTAGGAAATTTTTACTGGAACGTTTGGAAATCACTCATATTTTATTGCCGGATATTCGAGAAATATTGTGATACAGACATTGTCGGAAAAATTGCATTTCAGTAATCCATCTATCAGTACACTCAAAGGAATATGTCAGTAAAAGAAAGCAGAAAGTCTACTGAAAGATCAGATTTTCTGCCGTTAAAAAAGAGACAGCAGATTTGCATCTGCTGAGATGGTAAACAGCTGTTTGCTGTTTTTAGCAATTATGATACGCATTTGTCCCAAGCTAATATAAAAGAAACTCGCTTATGAACGCTTATCTATTTTTATATTTTAATTAACAACATCCAATTTTAGCAGACTGCAAACTCTTTAGAAGTGTGAATGGTGATGTAAGATTGCAGAAAACTGGTGTTATGCCAAAAAAACAGCTGTAATAGCAGAAAAGTGTCTGCTGATAGGCAGCAGACAATCGCTGCTTTTATTAACAGACTCGTTCTCTAAGTGTAGAACTTTTTTTAAAATAGTTGCTTGAAATTACATACATACATATCGAGTGGCTATGAACAAAAACATAACTTTTCAGGAGAGCGAAAAACTGATTTTCTCCTTAATTTGAAGAGAAATTATTAATCATTCTTCTACAGTTTAATATAAAAATGATTACTAATTGCTACGATTAAAAAGTTTTTGTATAGAAAACGCATTTTCTGTGATGTAAACAGCGAATTTAAAGATTCCAGCTTCATCCGTCAGATTGGTCGCTTGTAAAATATATGTAGCCAGTTGCAAAAATCGCTGCAATTGATGAAAAATCCAAAATTCGCCGTTGCAATTCCTTATATTTTAACTTTCTTCGTTCATAATTCTGAAACTTTTCATACACAAATATTCGCCATGAAGTCAGCAATTACATGCCAAAGAAATATTTTGGTATCTATATATAAAAGAAAGTGTCCGAAGCGATGTAATCCCATAACTCGAGATTGGCCAAATCGATTTTGATGATTTGTACTTTGTTGGAAAGATATTTTCTCAGCACGGGTTTTAAAAAAAATAAAATAAAAAATCAAAATTTGAAAATGTCTGATTTTTACCACCCAGCGTGTTTCGACAGGTTTATTTTCGATTTTTTTCAATTTTCTTTTTTCATTTACTCGAGATTGGCCAAACCGATCTTGATGATTTATACTTTGTTAGAAAGGTATTTTCTCAGTACGGGTTTTTTAAAAAAAAGTCAAAAAAAACGTCAAAAAATCAAAATTTCAAAATGTCTTATTTTTACCACACAGCGTGTTACGACAGGTTTTTTTCTGATGTTGTTGAAATTTTCAGTGCAGATAGATGTAGGTCTGGAAGGAACTATAGGCTATAGAATTTTTAAAAATTTGCTCTGTGGGCGGAGGGGGCGTGGCAATAGTGTTTTTGAGAGCTAGATGGCTGAAAATTGGTACGTATATATTACTGATCACGAGAATGATAAATATGATACCGAAATTTGGATTTTCGTTTTGTGGGCGGAGTGGGCGTGGCAATAGTGTTATTTGAGCTAGAAGGCTGAAAAATTGAATGTATATATTACTGACCAGGAGAAAGATCAAGTTGATGCCGAAATTTGGATTTTCGTTTTGTGGGCGGAGTGGGTGTGGCAAAAGTGTTGTTGAGAGGTAGTAGGTAGTAGACCACGAGAAAGATCAATTTGATGCTGAAATTTGGATTTTCGTTTTGTGGGCGGATTGGGCGTGGCAATAGTGTTCTTTGAGCTAGAAGGCTGAAAATTGGAATGTATATATTACTGGCCACGAGAAAGATCAACTTGATGCCGAAATTTGGATTTACGTTTCGTGGACTTTGGGGCGTGGCAAAAGTGTTTTGGAGAGCTAGAAGGCTGAAAATTGGTACATATATATTACTGACCACGAGAATGATAAATATGATGCCGAAATTTGGATTTTCGCTTTGTGGGCGGAGTGGGCGACAAAAGTGTTTTTGAGAGGTAGTAGGCTGAAAATTGGTACATATATATTATTGACCACGAGAAAGATAAATATGATGTCGAAATTTGGATTTTCGTTTCGTGGGCGTGGCAAAAGTGTTTTGGAGAGCTAGAAGGCTGAAAATTGGTACATATATATTACTGACCACGAGAATGATAAATATGATGCGAAATTTGGATTTTCGCTTTGTGGGCGGAGTGGGCGTGGCAAAAGTGTCTTTGAGAGGTAGTAGGCTGAAAATTGGAATTGGCTAGAAGTATTTTTAAGCTAGAAGGCTGCAAATTGGAACGTATATATTACTGACTACGGGAAAAAAGTGTTTTTTAGTTAGAAGGCTGAAAATTAGAACGTATATATTACAAACCACGATAATATCAATATGATAAGATCAATATATATTACTGACCACGGGAAAAATGTGGAAAAAGTGTTTTTTAACTAGAAGGCTGAAAATTGGAACGTATATATTACAAACCACGATAATATCAATATCATAAGATCAATATGAAACCTGATTTTAATTTTACCATTTGTATTTTTGCCTGGCGAAGCGGGCGGGGTTCAGCTAGTTTTCAATATAATAAAAAAGTTACGCCGGTTTTTTTCTAAATATACTTTTCACAATTTTTGACTTTACAGCCACCATTTTTCCTATTTTATTTTATTTCTATTATTTTTCATAGCCACTTATGCAGTCGCAAACTTACGTGCGAGGGGATAGCCAAATCAGAAAATTAAAAATATGGCTTTAGAAAAAAATCTTTTCTAAATTTTTATGGCAGATGACATCCAAATCTGAGAATAGTTTGGCATCAAAAACTCATTTTCGAGAAAATGGTTCATAAGCCCTCGATATATATTTTGAAGAAATATTACACAAAAAACGATCAAATTTCTCGGCGATAAAATCTTCAGTCCCGCATTTTTTCTATGATTGGATATACTTTTTGACAAAGTATGGGTCTAAATAGGATGTCTAAAGAGTTTATTGTGCACAATAGGGTAAGGCATTGTCCAATACAGGAATATAGAACAGAGCACATACAGGCTACGTCAATCAACCTCACAAATATGAACATTGTGATATCAGCAATTTATTGCCCTCCGAGATATAATATAAACAGTGCTCAATTTGTAGACTTCTTCTCTACACTAGGGTCGAAATTTATAGCAGCTGGTGACTATAACGCCAAACATACCTATTGGGGTTCACGAATTACCCTTCCAAGAGGTAGGCAATTATTAAGTGCGATGTCACGCGCTAAACTAGACGTTATTTCTAGCGGCCAGCCGACACACTGGCCCTCAGACTTAAGCAAAATACCTGATTTAATCGACTTCGCTATAGTCAAGAATATAAGACGTGATCAAAGTTCCATATATACTTCATTCGATCTTTCTTCTGATCACTCCCCTTCAATTATGACATTGTTCAATATCAAGTCAGAAAATGAGAACGAAGTCCATAACTTTCCTAACAGACGCACGAACTGGATGAAATACAAAAAGTATGTTAGTACACATATTCCTCAGGACATTTGTTTAAAATCTGAGGATGAAATAGAACATGCCGTTAACCTCTTTACTGATATTGTGAATAATGCAGCTAAGGTGGCAACACCGAAATACATTAATGGAGGTGGCAACCCTGCAAACTGCCCAAGGGATATTGAAGCCCTTATTAGAGAGAAAAGAAAGCTTAGAAGGGAATGACAGAGATATCGCTCCCCAACTCTGAAGTGTCGACTCAAGCATTGCCAGAAAAGATTAACGTCTGCCCTTAAGGCAAAGGAGGAATCTGCCCTCAAAATCTACCTGCAGAATTTAGATCCAACAGAGAGAAGTGATTTTAGCCTCTGGAAGGCCACAAAAGATATGCGAAGCCCTATTGCGCATGAATCCCCGCTACGCCTTCAGAATGGCAGTTGGGCAAAAAGCACTGAAGAGAAGGTCAATGCATTTGCCAACCACTTGGAAGAGGTATTTACACCAAATAGTGGACCATCTTCTGTCAATCCGCCCGAGATAGACGAAATGGTCCCTCACCCACTGCGTCTCAGGTTTAAGATCATAGAAGAATCTATTAAAGACCTCGAAACTAAAAAATCCCCTGGTAAGGATGGAATTACAGCGAGAATGATTAAAGAGCTTCCTCATTCAGCAATGAAAACTATTCTATTTATCTTTAATAGTATTTTGCGTACGGGCTACTTTCCAACATCTTGGAAGAGGTCTGAGATAGTAATGATTCCAAAACCCGGAAAGGACTTAACTCAGGTTAAGTCATACCGTCCGATAAGTCTACTGTAGATATTGTCAAAAATGTTTGAGAAAATTCTATTGATGAAGATTACACCATACATAGAAAATAGCGGAATTATTCCCGATCACCAATTCGGGTTTCGTAAAAGCCACAGTACCATAGAGCAAGTACACCGTATTGTTACTGTTATTAGAAGGGCGTTTGAGAACAAGCAGTATTGTTCCGCCCTCTTCATAGACATTTCCCAGGCGTTTGACAAAGTTTGGCATGATGGACTTGTGCATAAAATAACTCGTTTGCTGCCAAATAACACACACAAATTGCTCAAAAACTATTTAACAGATAGATCGTTTGAAGTAAGATTGAAAGGCAAATTTTCTAGCCCTAAGAAAATAACTGCAGGCGTCCCTCAAGGTAGTATTCTGGGACCCATCTTGTATATCTTATACACGGCAGATATGCCGACGAGTTCTCCGACACATACTTCCACGTTTGCAGATGACACTGCTTTCGTTAGTGTCCACAAAGACTCAACAATTGCGTCTTATCAATTGCAGTCACACGTCCGTGTGCTTCAAACGTGGTTAGTGAAATGGAGGGTAATGGTAAATGCAACAAAGTGCACACATGTCACGTTTACCCTAAGAAGAGACACTTGTCCACCAATTGATATATTTAATAACAGTATACCTCAAAAGGCAAACGTAAAGTACCTTGGAATTCATTTGGACCGCCGTCTTACATGGGCATACCATATTGATTCCAAAGTAACCCAGATAAAGCTGAAATTGCTACAGCTACAATGGCTTATTGGACCACGGTCTGCTCTAGACCTTGAATATAAAGTCCTTATTTACAAATGCATTATAAAACCCATATGGACATATGGTATCCAGCTTTGGGGTTCAGCGTGTGCATCCAATGTCAATAAGCTACAGAGAAGCCAGTCAAAAATTCTACGATTGATTACGAGCGCCCCTTGGTACATCAGAAATGGAAACATTCATAAGGACCTTAACATCCCAATGATCAAAGAAGAAGTCAAGAGATACTGCCGGAGCTACGTTTCTAAGCTACACATCCATCCAAATACACTCGCTCGAGAGCTGCTAAATTATGAAGGACACAGCCGTCTGAGGAGAAGAAATACCCTAGATCTAGTTTAGAATTTTGAATTGTCACAATGCTAATGTAATATTTTGATAAAACTTTTATTACATACTTTTGCAAACTCTTGCTGGTTATATACTGTAAATAACCTTTAGAATAAGAATCCTAGGTTAAGATTTGAATACTTATTGTTATTTTCACAAGTTATGAAAGATACAATAAATAACAAAAAACGTAAAAAAAAAAAAAAAAAAAAAAAAAGAGTTTTGCGGTTTTTAATTTATATATGACATGAGTAACAGGATGTTTACTCAAAATATTTATACGCATATTCCGATTAAATAAAAAATATTTGGAAATGTTTCTTCATTTTTATAATCCTAAATATGTATAAACTCGAATAACAAATACAGTTTTTTGTATTCGATGAAATGCAAGAAGAAACAACTAGAGATTTTAATTTCAAAAAACCAAATAATTGGTATTTTAGAGTTTCGTTTTCCTACGTAGATCCAAGTTACTGAATTTGTTGTTTCTCTTTTGAATAATACTTGTTACATATGTACTCTACAAGCATCAAGCAAATTATTTGCTTTTATTAAGAATATTTTAGATTTTATTATGATATCATAGTGATTCTTATCTACACTTTTTTAAAATTACTAAACGATTTTGTTATTAAATTTCCAAACTTATATTGCAGTACACAATTAAAACTTCATAAGATATAGCTTTATTCGAATGTAAAGAAGTGGTATCGGTAATAAAAATGAAAAATGTCCGAACAATTTGGTGTCCATTAGCGAATTTAGCATTACACAATCTTGAAATTGGCACAATTCGTTTAGTTTGTTTGTATTTTTCATAACCTCTGTCTGAAATTCAAGAAAGTGTCCACGATTTTTTGTGTAATTTCTCGTGTTTTTCATGATTTTACTGCAAAATTACCATTTCAGACGAGTTACTTTAAAAAGACCTTAAAAATTCTATATTTTATTGATTCAGAAAGTCTAGAAGGTTTTAAAAGGTATATGTTCGAAACCTCTCTGGGGGGTTTCGAACATATCAGACGAGTTACTTTAAAAAGACCTTAAAAATTCTATATTTTATTGATTCAGAAAGTCTAGAAGGTTTTAAAAGGTATATGTTCGAAACCTCTCTGGGGGGGGTTTGAACCCCCAAACCCCCCCCCCCCTCTGCACACGGCCCTGACAGCCAGCAATCGTCTGGGCATTGATGCAACTAAGTTTTCCAATTCCGCAGGTGATATTTGTCGCCATTCCTCTTCCAGCTTGTTTTTTAGCGTTTGGGCGCTAGTTATGTGATGTTTTCGGATCCTGCGTTGCAGAATCTCCCACACATGTTCAATAATATTCAGGTCGGGGCTTTGTGGAGGCGAATAAAGTTGTCTTGGAGCATGGTAAATCAGCCAATCTTTAACAAATTGGGCTGTGTTCTTCGGATCGTTATCTTGTTGGAAAATCCAGCGCTCTCCGAGGTTTAAATTATCGACCGATGCCTTCAGATTTTGTTCCAATATGGATTTATATTGATAGCGATCCATGTTACCCTCAATAAACGCAAGATTTCCAACTCCAGACGCCGCGACGGCACCCCAAACCATTACGTTGCCACCACCATGCTTTACCGTAGCAAGTAAATTCTTCGGATTCATAGCCGTATTCGCTTTTCTCCATACTTTGGCTCTCCCGTCACTTCCAAATATATTATACTTTGACTCGTCCGTAAATAAAACCCGCTTCCAGAAGTCTAATCCCTTGTCCAAGTGTTGCTGGGCGAATTCAAGGCAAAGCTTACGATTCTTTTCACTTATAAGAGGTTTTTTGCGTGGCGTTCTGCTTCGGAAACCATTATTATTCTGACTTCTTTGAATTGTTCTTGGATGTACAATTGTATCCGACCTTTCTGCGAGTTGTTTGGACAACATTGTAGCATTCACTTTCGGGTTTTCATTAACTTCTTTTAAAATAAAGCTTTCATCTCGTCGACTAAGTTTTTTTGGACGCCCACTTCTGGGCTTATTTTCAACAGTACCCGTATTTTCGAAGTTTTTGCATATAGTTTGGAAATTGATTTACTTAAATTAACCATTTTAGCTATTTCGCCTAAAGATTTCCTTTCGTTTCTGCATTTTATTACTAAATTTCGAATATCAGTTGCAATTTCTTTACGAGAAGCCATTTTCGCGGACTAATGTTTCTTGAATTATATTTATTTAAAGAAGAGCAAGCACAAGACAAATGACAATACAAATTTCGTCAATTCTCCTATAAAGTACATTATAAACTAGTAAATAAAAAAATTTCAAATCCATGCTTTATGCAAGCAGAATTCTATTGGGCCTAGAAATTCTTTTTTAGTTATCTTTTGTAGAAGGAAAAATTACTGCGTTATCAGGAGCAGAAATAATAGATTTTTAATTTGTGGTTTGTATGGGAGGTACCACGCCCCTTTGTCCATTCCCGCTCATATTTGCAGCAGCACTTAAAAAATGCACACCAAACCGACGTACCAAATTTTGTTCAAATACCGTTATCAGGAGCAGAAATAATAGATTTTTAATTTGTGGTTTGTATGGGAGGTACCACGCCCCTTTGTACAATCCCGCCCATATTTGCAGCAGCACTTAAAAAATCCACACCAAACCGACGTATCAAATTTTGTTCAAATACCGTTATCAGGAGCAGAAATAATAGATTTTTAATTTGTTGTCTGTATGGGAGGTACCACGCCCCTTTGTACAATCCCGCCCATATTTGCAGCAGCACTTACAACATGCACACCAAACCGACGTACCAAATTTTGTTTAAATACCGTTATCAGGAGCAGAAATAAAAGATTTTTAATTTGTGGTTTGTATGGGAGGTACCACGCCCCTTTGTCCAATTGGTCAAATTTTTCCATTTCCTTGTATTGTCATCGAAAATGATTAAGTGTGCAAAATTTGAGCAAAATTGGTTGAGAAAAAAGCTTTCAAAAATTGATTTCAAATTTTGTGGCACACAAACATATATAGAAAGTAACCTTATATAAAGCATGGAAAAATGACGTAAAGCATGGGATGCTATGTCGTATGTAGACTTTTGTCAAGGTGTATTTTTGTTTATTTTGCCAATATCTTTTAAGTTTATATTGAAGTAAATCATTTTGTTATTGTTATATGAATAAAAAACGATTTCAAACAAAACCGCATCATTACTTTTTTCAAATATTTATTGGAACTCGCTAAAACGCAAAAATGTGGGTCGTATGTTGACTTTTGTCGGCCACTGTAAGTCTTTTTAAATAGTCTTTTTGAAGCGGTTTTCTTAAAATTAGCATACTTATTTTTTTAATAACTTTGTACATATCATTTTTGCATTTTTGGCCAACGAGACAGCACTGTGCGCCTTATAATTTAAGGTATAAAGAGCCCTTCTTTATCCAAACCAAATGTTTTCGGTGTTGAAGAGATATTATTTTCTTATACCATAGAAACGGAGTCGGAATCAAACATTTTTCATTCCAATTCCAGCAACTTTCTCTATTTATTAGTTGAACTGCGTCAACGTTAACATTGATGACAACATGATTTTTTAATTTTCCAACCATCAAATAAACGATTTGAACGACCACACACGAAAATATAATCAAAAAGGCAGAGTATGTGTTTTGTTTTGAATTGTATAAATTATATATTTTATATATCATTTAATAAATATTTTGCTTTTAAATTAAGTTTGTAAAAATCACAATTGTTTTATTTTGTAACCCTTTCAATGTTTTTGTTTCAAGTTAAACTTGAAGAGGTAAATTGCAGGATTCGCAGATTGCTTGCTTCGGCGAAGACTTTGGAAGTCTTTTCGCTAATTTCTTATGCTTGAGCCCAACGATCTTGCATACAGGTCAATTGATTGTAGGTGGAGCAGCTCATAGGTTCAACCAAGTCATAATCGGCTGGGATGGCGCTGCTGGCTGTCCAGAAGAATGTGCCGTGTTCGGTGCGAACGAAGTGAACTGGGACGAAATCTTCCATTTCGCATGATTGTTTGGTGGAAAGACGTTCATTGATGTCGTTTTCATGAGATTCCAAAGAGGCACAGTCAAATTCAATATCGGTATTGCGGTTGTTCTCCAAGGATTCGAGTGATTCCAAGGATTCGGCTTTCTTGCCAGTTTGAGATTTGTGTTGTTTGAAGAGTTGTTTCAACAGCTTCTTGATGCTGTAGGAGACTTTCTTGTTATCGGCATTGGTGATATCCATTTTGTCGAATTGGTTGTTTGAGATTTCTACGCACATAGTGATGAGAATGTGATTGAGTTCTTTGCTGAACGAATACTCGAATGAGAATAATGCCTTATCCTTGCTAGCCGTGGCCTTTTATAGTCTCAGCAATCGTCCTGCTAGTAAAAATGATGTGCAGGTATTTGTAAAAATACCAGCTCCTAGACAATAGACAGTGTATGAATGTCTGTCCTTTCTTCTGCTTTCCTTTCGGAGCGTGGGAATGTCTGTGAAACATTACTTTTCAGAAATAAAAACAACAACGGACAGCGGGTGTTTGTAGTATTCGGTCATAGGATATGCACGTGCATGAAAAAAGGTTTTTTTTCCAGAACAGATAAATTCCTCAACAATACAAATCGAAGTATCATTCAGAAAAGTTTCCCACGGAATTAAATGATGAGAACCAACACGCGTCCCTCCTGTTTAGCTAAGGAAAAAGTGCTGTTAATAGTGGTGAGAGCACTCGTGTTGTATGATAAGTGAATATTATTACTTGTAAAGGAGACGCGATCGTGTGCTCAGCGCGAGTCGGACATGAAGTCTTCGAAGTGGTAGCACTAGGTTAGTATATTTTGTTTATGATTTTTTAGGAAATTGAAATTATTACAAGTTATGTGTCAGACCCTTACTCGACAAATATGAAAGAGGGAGTGGCATGTGATCGGTTGTCATCTTATAGTATTTAAATAATGTTTTATAGTTCAAATAATATACATATGTATGTACATATGAGTTCGCATTTATGTCTCTAACCCCCATTTTCACGAAGTCAGGTTAACCATCAGGTAGAGCCAGGCCCGTGCGCAGGATTTTCCCCTGGGGTGTTTTCATCTTCACTCATAAAAAAAATGAGTTAAAATTAACTAAAATTTAGGAAACCATTTACATTTTTACTAAATATAAGTAGAATTTTTTCTGACATTTTCCTAAATCAAAGTAAATTTTTCCTAAAACCTAGTAACTTTTTACTAAATTTAAGCAAAACTTTCCTAAAACTAAGTAAATTTTTTCTAAATCTTAGTAAAATTTTGCTGAAAATTTCCTAAAACTAAGTAAATGTTTACTCAAATCAAGTAAATATTTTCTCAAACGGACAATTTTGCTGATTTTTTCCTTAAACTGAGGAAAAATTTATTTGATAAAAGGAAAAAAGGTGCAATTAAAATAAGTCCAATTTAACTAAAAAAACCAAACAAATAGTTTAGCTTCAGAGTATGCAAAACTGATACAAACAATGACAACATGAAATATTTCTCAAAAGTTTCATGATACATCTGCCATAAGGAGTTGAGCTATTACTCCATGATTGTTGCGAAGGCAAGATAGGCGCCTTCGCTGTGGTTGTTTAGAATAATTCATAAAGTATTTAAGAAATAAGTCTCTGCAAACGAACGAGAATTGCTTCTTAATTTAATATTCAAGAATTTTTTAAATGCATGAAGAACTCGGCATAAATTTTAGTAAACATTTTGACTTAATTTTAGGAAAACCACATTTTTAAGTTAAAATTTCCTAAATGGATTTTTTTCCATACAAAAATTACATATTTTTTTCTCACTTAAAACCTTAGAAATTGTAAGAATTTTTTATTAGATCCAAAGAAATATTTTTAAGTAAATCTACTACCATTTTTCTAGTAAATGAACTATTTACTATGGCTTTGAAAGAAGGAAACTTTACTCATACTTAGTTAATTTTCCAACTTTTTAGGAAATTTTTACTGGAACGTTTGGAAATCACTCATATTTTATTGCCGGATATTCGAGAAATATTGTGATACAGACATTGTCGGCAAAATTGCATTTCAGTAATCCATCTATCAGTACACTCAAAGGAATATGTCAGTAAAAGAAAGCAGAAAGTCTACTGAAAGAGCAGATTTTCTGCTGTTAAAAAAGAGACAGCAGATTTGTATCTGCTGAGATGGTAAACATCTGTTTGCTGTTTTTAGCAATATATATGATATGCATATTGTCCGAAGCTAATATAAAATAAAATTCGAGCTAAACTCGCTTATTAACGCTTATCTATTTTTATATTTTAATTAACAACAGCCAATTTTAGCAGACTGCAAACTCTTTAGCAGGTGAAAACTGCTGTTATAGCTGTAATAGCAGAAAAGTGTCTGCTGATAGGCAGCAGACAATCGCTTTTATTAACAGTCTTGTTCTCTAAGTGTAGAACTTTTTTTAAATATAGGGTCCGCCAAATAACTTTTTTTTGAAAATGCTATAAAAAACTACTGAATATTTTCTCAAATTTCTTTTTTTATTTGAAAGTACAATCCTTCCGGTTAATAATGGAAAATAATTTCATTCAAATGGCTGCCTCGGGCACCCCACAAATAATAGTCCAACGATTGAATTGTTGAAAAAAAAACGGTAGATGGCGGACCCTATAGTTGCTTGAAATTACATACATACATATCGAGCGCTCATATTCATAGGTGGTTATGAACAAAAACATAACTTTTCAGGAGAGCGAAAAAACCGATTTTCTCCTTAATTTGAAGAGAAATTATTTATCATTATTCTAAAGTTTAATCTAAAAAGGTTTACTAATTGCTACGATTAAAAGGTTTTCGAAATTTCCTTGTATTAGCGGTTTCATGGTTCATAGCCACTTTTGTATGTTTAAAATTGAGCACTATGAATGTTGAAATAAGAATAAGATTTATTGTAAACTCCATAACTTTTTTCATGAAATCTTGGCAATGTTGTATAGAAAACGCATTTTCTGTGATGTAAACAGCGAATTTAAAGATTCCAGCTTCATCCGTCAGATTGGTCTCTTGTAACATATATGTAGCCAGTCGCGAAAATCACGACAATTGATCAAAAATCCAAAACTCGCCGTTGCAATTCTTTATATTTTAACTTTCTTCATTCATAATTCTGAAACTTTTCATACACAAATATTCTCCATGAAGTCAGCAATCACATGCCAAAGAAATATTTGGTTTCTCAATATAATAAAAAGTTATGCCGGTTTTTTTTTCTAAATATACTTTTCACAATTTTTGACTTTACAGCCACCATTTTTCCTAGTACGATATGCCCTAAATTTAGAAAAATGTTTTAAACAAAATCGTTGTAGCGAATTATAACCTTCGGTTTTATGCTGTTCCATTGTTGAACTATTTTATTTCTATTATTTTTATGTTCATAGCCACTTATGCAGTCACAAACTTACGTGCGAGGGGATAGCCAAATCAGAAAATTAAAAAAAATGGCTTCAGAAAAAAAATCTTTTCCAAATTTATATGACAGATGACATCCAAATCTGAGAATAGTTTGGCATCAAAAACACATTTTCGAGAAAATGGTTCATAGCCAATTTTGAATATAAGCCCTTATATATTTTGAAGAAATATTACACAAAAAACGATCAAATTCCTCGGCGATAAACTTTTCTGTCCCGCATTTTTTCTATGATTGGATAAGCTTTTTGACAAAGTATGGGTCTAAATAGGATGTCTAAAGAGTTTTGGGGTTTTTAATTTATATAGGACATTAGTAAAAGAATGTTTATTCAAAATCTTTATACGCATATTCCGATTAAATAAAAAAATATTTGGAAATGTTTCTATATATTTATAATCCTAAATATGTATAAATTCGAATAACAAATACATTATTTTGTATTCGATGAAATGCAAGAAGAAACAACTAGAAATTTTATATATATATATATATATATATATATATATATATATATAAAATATATATATATATATATTTATATAAAATATATATATATATATATAAAATATATATATATATATATAAAATATATATATAAAATTTCTAGTTGTTTCTTCTTGCATTTCATCGAATACAAAATAATGTATTTCTTATTCGAATTTATACATATTTAGGATTATAAATATATAGAAACATTTCCAAATATTTTTTTATTTAATCGGAATATGCGTATAAAGATTTTGAATAAACATTCTTTTACTAATATATTAGACCGGTCCTTATTTATATGGACAAATTTATTTTATTATTTTATATGTTACGGCAAGCGCTAAAAATATTCGTTTTAGTCCCAAAAAGCATAAAAAAAATTTGACAACGATTGGATAATTTTTAGCCGTGCCCCAAGCACCTTTTTGTTTTTATTATGAGAAATAAGGCAAAAATATATATTTTTTATTTTATTTACATTTATTTGAAAATTAAGAATAAACTTAAATATTTTTATTAATTACATACTCATAGTAACATTAATATTATTTTAATTTAATAGTGAAGTCTTTTTAAAAGTGGGATAATTCATGTTATATTCTTTAACCACCTGAAAAAGGAATTGTTTCTCCTCTTCGTTGTGGGTTAATTTATTATTATAATCTGTAATGAATTTGGCGCCTCTTTCAGCTGCATCATTCACTACAGATAGGTTTTTACAAATTTGTGATCCGTGAGCGTAGTCAAATCTTTCATTCCAATCCGATGGATCGACTTGCAAAAATTCTTTTGAAATTTCTAAACGATCAAAGAATGCGTGTGTATTGGAATTTACAAAATCGCTTAAATCTTTTTGCGCAAATGTGCCGATATTTGTTGGATTAGTTATTATTCGCTTGCATTTTTCTGTATTTGCTTCAACATTAATTGCCTGAACCATTTTTTTTAATTGCAACACTTACATTAGGATCGAAGAATGAAAGACCGACTGCTTCTTCCGACAAATACCACAAATGATTGCTGATTTTTTGTAGCAAAGCAAGAGCTATATCCCTTTCAGGATAAGCCATAATATTTTTAATTTAATTTAAGTCTTGATTTGGTGCTTCAATTGCTTTAGTGCATCCAAACCAGGCTTTTACATAAATACGAACTACGAACAGACAGACACTACGTATACCGTTTAACTCTTGGTTGGTCATATTGAATTCATTACGAAACAAATACATTTTAAGTGCATAAATACATTTTGACATCCATCGAGCATGAGAAGTTGCACCAGGCATACGAAAGGTGTTAAAATTCGGCACCGTACCACCAAGAAAAGTGACAACTAATTGCAATAATTCTTTGTAGTCGCGTCTGCTATGGCTTGTTTTAAGTTATCTAGAAATCAATTTAAAATTGTTCCACGTTCTTCAGCAGTCAATACTGTAATAATGTGTTCATCTTCTAAACAACTCTTGTAATTTAATTTGTCAATATTAATCCAGTATTTGCTAAAGCGATTAAAAATTAGCACTTCTGGACCGGCTGTAGTAGCCACTCTAATTTCAAACACTTTACGGATCAACAACTCGTAAATATGGTGTCTGCAGGGAAAATATAATAAATCGCGACCTAGTTTTCCTTCAAGCAGAGCAGCAGCGCCGCTTTGAACTCCTGTATTATGAGCAGTTGTGTCGAAGCAGATTATTTGAACTAGATCAAGCATTTCATATTCATTTATTGAATTAAACACGGCATCAGATATTTCTTTTCCACTCGAAGATTTTAACTTTGGAATGCCAAAAGATGAGATGAGATGAGACTATGATTGGCAAGCGGTCAACTTTTTCCCTGCCACTAATTTCTGGTAACATTGTACCATCCCAGTGCAAAACAAAACTACGTGGAATCTGGCAATAAAAACTCAAGTTTCTTAATTTATACTCAAAACATAAAAAAGAAGCATAGGGAAACCCCACATTACAGTACTTACATCAAAGTTTGCTGCAATGTTTTGTGCTGTTGTTGCACGATGCTTCTGACGCATTCGACGAATTGATGATCTATTTAGTATAAGATCTTCGATATCATAGCCCAACGCGTCAGCAGTTGCGCTTAAAAAATTGTTTTACCTCTGGAGATACCTGATGTTGATGTTGATGCTACAACTTCAATATCGTTTTCGTCGTCAATGTCAATCATACCTGTTTTACCAATAATTCTGATTTGCTTAAAAGATAGAATATTTAATTGTATACCTCTTTGAATCTGTTGTTCATATAACTCTTTTCGTTCATCTTCTTTTATTCGACGCTGGTTTTCTTGTTCTTTCTGGACTGCCTTTCGCTTTTCTTTCTGCATTACAATTTTATCCGTTCCTAGCATACAACCTGGTCTTCCTTTTTCTCGTTGCTTTTTTAAGAACTCTTTGTCTTCTTGTATTTTAATTAATTCAAACGCGTTTGCATGTGCGATATCGAATAAATCATCTAATTTATCTTGAAATTCAGTTTCTTTCCTGTTTTGACATTCTGTTTTTCGACCATGATGCTTTGTAATATCTCTCCACTTGTTGTATAATTTTTCCAGCTTCTCAATGCAGTGTTTTTCATGGTGTGTTGGAATTCGTGCTTTTTGCCAAAACGTGCTGACCTCAGCAACAACTAATCTAAAACTTTCTCTTAAATTTAAGCCAACTATTCTTAAATTATAAAATAAAACTTGTATCGCTTGTTTTCTTCCAGGTAATTTAGCTCCAGTAATTTGGTGGTCCATTACGCCAATTAACATAATGTCATCATCCGATCGAAGTCTTTTGGTTGTCATCGCTTTAGATTTTTTATTTTAAAATGTATTTGTTCGTTTTGGATTTTCTATGAATTTAAAAAATAAAAAATATTAATATTTTAGGCAAAAAATATTTATTTTCTTCATACATTTATTTTTACCGGCTAAACTGTTGATTATATAGAAAAACGCTATATATACACATTTTAAAGGAATTCTAATTCTTAATTATTTTTCAATTTATTTAAACAAAATCGGACTAGTGGTTCTCGAGTTATGTCAAAAAAGAGCACCAAAGGTGATAAGTTAATTTTGTGAAATAAATAAGGACCGGTCTAATATATATATATATATATATATATATATATATATATATATATATATATATATATATATATATATATATATATATATATATATATATATATATATATATATATCTGGAGTGGTAACCGTTTTTCGGCAATAAAAAATGCTGTAGAGCATTGGCGTCTCCACCTTTTGGTATTTCCTTATAAAATTGATGGAAACAATAATAACTTACCAGAAACTTCATTTCGTTTTACCGCATTTCAGTCGAAAATATCGAAATACCCCTGCTGGAACGTCAAAGACGTGCTCGCATCAACAAGTGCCTGGATAGTCTCAAAGAATTAGTGGCTGAATTACAAGGCGATGATGCCATCCTACGCATGGATAAAGCTGAAATGCTAGAAACTGCTCTGGCATTCATAAAGAAAGAGGTGAATAAACCAAAAGTACTCGCTACCTCTGTACCCATGGATTCTTTCCGTCACGGTTACATGAATGCTGTCAATGAGATTTCCCGTGTCATGGCTGCTACTCCCGGTATGAATGTCCAATTGGGCAAATCTGTCATGATTCATCGGGGCGGCGAATACAATCGATTGCTGCAAGTTCAAACATCAACAGGAGAAGAAGTGTGCATGGGCCCCATGTCACCAGCCTCATCTGGATATCACAGTGATGATTGCTGCGATGAAAGCTCCCTACCCTCGCCATCACAAGAAGCTCCGTTGTGGCGTCCTTGGTAGATTTCGAAAATGGAAATAATATTCGAAATTAATCTTAATAGACACTAAGAGCTTTACCTGAAACACATCTACAAAGACTGCGATATAATTCATCTGTGATACCCAATTTAGTTTTAAGTTAATGATAAGAAAACCTCCCAACGAAAGCTTTATTTATTTTTATATGTTAAAAACACAAATATAAAATAATTATTAATTGACAACGTAAAAACAATCTATATCGTTTACTTATATTAAAATAACTAGGTAAGACGCAGACACAGGTAGCGGATTATATGCTCCCCAAGACAACCATTTCCAACGCAGGGGTTCGGCCGCCTAGGTGGTAAAGAACTAAAGGTTGTCTGAACGGTACAAAACTGTGTTGAGAATCAGAATAAACGAGTTATTGACGAATGACTAAAAATTTTAATGAGAAATATTAGATAAATATGCAACTCAAATATCTTCGCAACCATAAGTGACAACTTAGTATCGTATTTAAATAGCAAATATTAGTCTCAATATTAACTCACTCATGTCGTCTGGGGGTTATCGTGAATTCAACTGATGAACGGATATAAGGATTTCGATTTTGTTTTTTTTGGATCCATAATGTATTTACTTTCATGGTCTCTGCAAATTGAATATCAACCTTATTATTGCAACTCATGGTGGGTTATGTGAAAAGGAGAGCAATTTCATCAAAAATTAAGACGTGTTAGAGTGGCTTACTTATCACCTGAACCCAACTATATTGCACGCTATTTATATTTGTAGTCAAGCCAAAGCTCTTTCAATGGTTTCCTGTAGGAGACTTTTTTGCTGTTGCCATTGTTAACTTTGTCGAGTATGGGAATGTGTTTGCATTCCTTGCTGAACGAATTCTCGAATGATATAATGACATAATATCAGCAATAGCACTCCTAATAAAAGCAATACACATTTTCAAAAATACCAACATTTAAGACAATAGTTAGTGCATGTCTGTCTATATTTGTTCGTTCTTCTATTTTTCTCTCTGAACATGGGAACGTTCAAAGGAATGGACCAGTGAAACATATTTCTTATAGAAATAAAAACAATAGCATCCTAGCAGTATAATCTGAGTGAAAGGAATTATATCGGGAACAGCAAATTCCATAGCAAAAATGAGAGAAGAAATGTCGTTAGAAAATGTTCGCATGGAATTGATTGAAAATAAGCTGTCCAAGAGACACATGGGTGTCGTGGGTGTTTGATTCTATGGTTGGTGAAGACCGTGTTGTCATAATAAGTATCTGAATTTCTGTAGCTGAAATGCAGACATACTGCCTTTTCATTTACATCCTAAAATTAAGGATTGACGACTCCTTCGAAAAAGGAAAGTGTGCGACCGTGCGTTAAGCGCTAGGCTGAATTGAATGAAAAGCAAATTCTACTGAAAAAACATGTCTTTTTTCCAAAGGGTTTTTTCTTATAAAGGGTGTTTTTTATTGAATTGAAATAAAACACAAGAAAATCGTTTTAATGTCCATCAATTTGGCTTTATTGGAAGGATAATTTTATGCCATTAATGTTTAAATATGATTTCGGGCATGTGGCCGCCGCGGCTGGCTCGAATATAGCCAATTCTACAGGTCCAATTTTCAACCACTTTGAGTTGATGGACAAAGCTCCAATTGCTGTGCACGGTGGCGAATCGATTCATTCGGGTCCTCTTCAACACTTTGCTCTACAGCGGCAATTGTTTCTTCGGTGCGCACTGTTCGACGTCTCTGCGGATGCGTATTATCACATAGAGTAAACGTAGTGCGAAAACGATCCATGGTTAACCGAATTAATTGCTCTGATGGACGATTATGTCGACCATAAAATGGACGGAGCTTGCGGTGAACTTCGCGAACTGAACCATTACTTTCGAAATAAATTTGCACGATTTGCAAGCGTTGTTCTTTTGTCAACCTGTTCATGATGAAATGGCAAACCAAACTAAATATTAATCACTTGACAGCTGACAAAATGGCAAAAAAGTGATGCCAACTTAAAGTTCTATACCCCAATAAAAAACACCCTTTACTAACACTTACACTAAATGCTTACAAACTACTTAAAAACTATTATATACAAATTATTGATTGGTATTGTATACCGTGTCGTCAATGTCCAAGGTCTTAAACCGTCTGTGGTAGAAAAAGAGTTTGTCCGCACGGTAAAGAAGTCCCTCGGAATCGAGAGTCAGTAGCCCAGCAGGTGGAAGGAACTCATTACTGAGTTGCATTTCTACACTGTCGGTCATCTCAAGACAACCCCTAATCAGTCTGTTGTCCAGAAACTCAGCCCTTCCATAGAAGTTCAGAGCATTCCGGACAAGGAAGACATCGATTCTATCGAAATCGACAGAACCGTAAATCTTCCGGTAGGGTGGTCTCCTAGGGATACCATCGGAGCCCATGACTCGCTTAAGTCCCAGACAGAAAACCAAAATCGTCCTTTCCCATCTCCTGAGTCTTTCCATTTGGCTGGAAGAGATCCAATACCAGACTGGAAAGGCATAGGAGAGTAGCGGCCTAATTATCTGTCGATATAATAATAACCTAACTTCGTCACCCAGTCCTCCCCTACATCTGAGAATTACTTAACATGAGGTCAATGTGTCGATAGAACCTAAAGTTTTCATTAAAAGTCACCCCTAGATATTTAATTTTCACCGAGTTGCGCACCCGTTCCCCTCCAATCCGTATTTCAGGTTCATATGAACTGCTATTTGGATAAAGGAGGGACCTTTTCCCCTTGAATATGATACTGTCGCATTTACCAACGTTCAGTTTCAATTTCCACATGAGTTCAATCTCAAGTTAACGGTACGGGACTTAGGTCCCGAAGCAGCGACAAGTATATCATCCGCATACACTAGGAGTAGATCTCCATCCGGTGGCTGCGGGATATCACTTACAAATATGTTGTAGAGTACAGGTCCAAGTAATGAGTCCTGTGGTACACCTGCTACAACATTCCTACTGTCTGACCTACTGTCCCCTACTTTCATTTCGTGGTCGTGAAAACTCTCAAAGAGACGTCTTTACGACGAAAAGCCTTCATATTGCACCACCCAAAAGCCGAAATGCGTTAATGTTTAAATACTGCTTCAACTATACGAAAGATTTTTTATTTCAGTTATTTCAGTAAATAACATTAACCCGACAATGTACACACGGAAAGTAATAAGCAATTACCAATATCATTTGCAGGTTACAGATTTCTAATCATTTTCAAGGCATGTAATGTAAAAATAAAATATATGGAAGTTGACACTCAAACCCATCGAGACTTTTAAAAAGAATTAAAAATACTTTGTCGTTGGCTTGCCACTTTCATCTGCAATCCCAACCGACCTAAAAACATTAGACGTATATGTATATGGAACATTTGAATCCTTCGTGCAGTACCTAACGTGCTTACAGAAGACAGACAGACGAGCATGGTTAGGTCGTCTTAGAATATCACAACAACACAGAGTACTTATATATGGCCTTCGCTGGGTATTTCCATCCTATGGTGGAGGGTATAAAATTCAAATTAGCTGCGCAGCTGACTTATATGCAACTTTGACCTAATATGCAACAATTCTAATTTAAGAAACTTTGTAGCGCAAGCGCTGTTATAACTTTACCTCAGACGCACGTGCAACACACGATTGAGGTCACACGCACCCAATTAACAAATAACTAGGAATGAGGCGCCATTCTTTAATAGGAAGACACCAACAGTATCAACACAACATCACTTCATTCACCTCTTATACTTACACTGGATACTTCTCATAGCGAAGCAGGAGGACAACGTAGCGTTTTTCCTTATTCATTTCCGTGGGAAACTTCTCTGGGCGACATTGCATTTTGTATTGCTATGGAATTTGTCTATTTTAGAAAGAAAAAACCTTTTTATTGCACGTGCATATCCAATGACCGCACACCAACAACATCCTTGATCTCAGATTATATTGTTGTTTTTATTTCTCCAAAATTATTGTTGCCCAGACCTTTTCACTCTACGTTCCCACGCCTAGAAAGAACCCCAGATAAAAGGACAGACAAACATACAAACTCGTACACTGCCTATTGTCTAGGAGCTGGTATTTTTACAAATACCTGCATATCCTTTTTACTAGCAGGGCGATTGTTGAGACTATAAAAGGCCACGGCTAGCAAGGATCAGACATCATTCTCATTCGAGCATTCGTTCAGCAAAGAACTTAAACACATTCCCATCAATATGTGCGTAGAAATCTCAAACAACCAATTCAACAAAATGGATATCACCAACGTCGACAACAAGAAAGTCTCCTACAGCATCAAGAAGCTGTTGAAACAACTCTTCAAACAACACAAACCTCAAACTGGCAAGAAAGCCGAATCCTTGGAATCCCTCGAATCCTTGGAAAACAACCGCAATGCCGATATTGAATTGGACTGTGCCTCTTTGGAATCTCATGAAAACGACATCAATGAACGTCTTTCCACCAAACAATTTCGTCCCAGTTCACTTCGTTCGCACCGAACACGGCACATTCTTCTGGACAGCCAGCAGCGCCATCCCAGCCGATAATGATTTGGTTGAACCTATGAGCTGCTCCACCTACAATCACTTGGCCTGTATGCAATATCGTTGGGCTCAAGCATAAGAAACCAGCAAACAAGTCTTCCAAAGACTTCGTTGAAATCCTCGCAATGCCTTCCTCTACAAGTTTAACTTGAAACGAAAATATTGATAGCTTTACAAAACAATACCATTTGTGACCTTTACAAATTTTATTTTTAACGAAAAAACTATATAAAAACATATATAAAATATATAATTTATACAATTTAAAGCAATATGTATCTTTGATTTTCATCATTGTTTGGGAATTTTAACACGAGGGAGACGTTTGCAAGAGGGGCTAAAATCCATTCCGCAACAACACAATCATTAAATATATATTATCAATTTCGTTCCATGATTTAACAGTACCAATCAGTACCAATACGGATGTGTCCTGCTTAGAAATAGCGAATAGTGTTCGAATTATTTTTCATGTTTCAACACAAGTATATTCAAGTTTACTTCTAGCACTTTTCATATAAAACTGATGCAGATGTTTTAATTTAACCATGCAAATATCTCGTTCTATTGCCTTTGTTCGAGAATCCCTTCCTATACGATTATTTGTACTGAGTGGCTAGGAGGCAAAACTTCGTGGCTTTATTGGGGACATTCATTATCATGGCTAGACACAGATTTTCCGATGTCAAAAATTTATACCAATGAACGGTTGAAATGCGTTGACTTTTTATATTTAGTCTTCTTGTACAGTCTTCAGCTGTACAATGTATTCGCAAATATCATAAATGTGTTTTAAAAATACATATCAGCGGTTAGCGCTTACAACGGCGTATGGCGCTCCAGGTAATGTATGGGCGCTCTCGACGACTTGTCGGCGTATGGCTCTCCCGATTTCAATCTAAAGCTTGTTCGAACATTACAGGTCACAATTGTTGTCCGATTGTCATGAAATTTGACAGAAGTAAGTTTTTTGGACCAAGAACTATCGCAATTGAATTTTGTAGAAATCGTCCCAGATTTAGCCTCCATACAAATATTCCTCCAATTTACCCTATTACTGCTCTAGAATACACATTTTGAGGATCATGTTATATCTGAACTAAAACCTGATGGTATGAAAGAGGACTACATAGGTCCTTGTTTTGGCACAGCCACCATATAAACGGGACCCAGTTTACACTATCTATTTATCCTGTTTAGCAGATCATGTTATATTTCAACTAAGAATACACACTATGAATGACAAATATGTGGGTTCATACTTTGGTATAATCCCCGTACAAATCGGCCGCCATTTCACACCATTACCGCTCTATATAGGCCCAAGTGTTGCATAGCCCCCTGCAAGTGTCCGTCAGATTTATCTTATTATATCTGTAAAATCTGCATTTGTCATCAAATTAAAAAAAAAATATGTAAGAAAATTATACATTAGGTGGGGTAGCGTTTATTTTTTTCTGCAAATTTGGACATTCTGCAGTTTTGAAAACAGATTTACCCCCAATTAGATTGATAGATAGACGGACATGGCTCAAATAGCATAGAAAGTCTGTGGAGTGAGGATATACAAATAAGATCATTACCCTTTGAGAAATTTGTTTCGAATTTAAAATACACACCAAGAAAAAGTGATGTTATAGAGATGAGTTTAAATTAAAAGATTAATAATTTCCTTTAATAAGTTAATTATTAAATTAATTTTTGAATTACAAATGGAATAATTTTTGAATTTCAAATGAAAACTTTTGAATTACAAATGGAATAATTTTTGAATTTCAAATGAAAACTTTTGAATTTCAAATGGCGTCTTTTGATTTACTTATGACGAGTTTTGAATTGCAAATGACGAATTTTGAATTACAAATGATCGCTTTTGAATTACAAATGACGAGTTTTGAATTACAAATGAAGAGTTTTGAATTTCGAATGATGTCTTTTGAATTTCAAATGATGTCTTTTGAATTATAATTTCAAATGTTGTCTTTTGAATTACAAATGACGAGTTTTGAATTTCAATTGACATTTTTTGAATTTCAAATGGAATTTTTGAATTTCAAATGATGTCTTTTGAATTACTATTGAAATGGTGTAGTGCCTCCCACACAAATCAACCTGAACCACGCAAAATTAAAACTGTTATAACTTATAAACGGCTGATCCGAATACCACGCCCCTTCTGGTACGTCCCACACAAAGTGGCATAAGCTTTGGTTAAAATAAAATTAATATAACATCCATTCGGATAGAAAAAAGGTGTTCGAAAAATCGAACATCGCAACTTGTTAAGGGGGATATATACCTCTGACTACGTAGGTGCGTAACATAAAGCGATATTTCAAATTGTAGGCGTTAACAGGCGAAAGGGATGGTGCATTTTCTAAATATAAAATAAACAAGCGAAAATGCGTTAAGTTCGAACCGGCGAATCTTATATACCCTCCATCAAGGAGTGCATTTTACAGAATAGAGATAGAGGCCGCAAACTTTACATAGTAGTACACTATCTTATAGGAAAATTGTGATGCTTCATTATTATAATATTAATAGTCCTCTACTATCTCTATATAATAAAAATGAAATGATGTTCGTTGGGATTCGCATCACTTAAGGACGGTTGATCCGATTTGGCTGATTTTTGTTACAAACTGTTCGTGGTAGTGCGAACTAGGTTTTAAGCTGAAAAAACTGTTGAATAGGTGCCCGCCACATTGGCAAAATTGTAAAAAACGGAATGTACCTTTTTCTACAGGATTTTTAAATAAACTCAAGACTCTATGTCACGATTCACACAATGAATATGCGAAATTCTATTGTGTTTTGGACGTTGTGATTCAGCGAAAGTTTTCAGTTCAAAAAATGTAGGTAATTGTAAAGAAAATTCGGACGTATTACTAAAAATCGTAAAGTTTTATTCATTTTTTTCATAACTAGCTATAGGAACGACATATTTTCTTCATTAATTTTTGTTTTACTACTTTCGTCTTTCCATCCCACTACATATGAAAAATAGATAACGTACTAAACATGTCAATACATTCAAATTACTTCCGTGTTGCTGATGGACCAATCTGGACTATTATTTTCAAAATAATTGTTGTGTCGCAAAATTATTATTGTTTCTACTCTTCGATTTTCTCGAAAATTTTGTTATTTAAACATGTATTTATTCTGTAATTTTTGAGCCTTGTCAAAATCGATCAAGGATTAAAGATTTTCCTCATAGAAGGACTAAAGGAAGGTAGAATTATAAGAACTAGAAAAATGAATCTTGGTATGAAAGACATTGGAACAGAAATAAATTATTTTTTGGGAAAAGTTGGTAAACAACGTTATGTCGATTAAAGTACTTGGATGATCTCAATAAAATTCAATTGCATTGCCCCTAGGAACCCTGCCGAATTTATGAAATAAATCGGTTCAGATTTGGATATGTTAACAGTCTAACCCAAGTAAAAGGAAATCACTAAATTTTGGGTAAACCACACATTTGTATTCCCCCCACCAAAGGATTGGGGTATATTCATTTTATCATTCCGTTTGTAACACCTTGAAATATTCATCGTAGATGCTATAAAGTATATATTCTGGGTCGTGGTAAAATTCTAAGACAATCTAGCCATGTTCGTCTGTATTTCTATCGACAGCACACTAGAAGCCGAACGAAATAAGTTAGGACGTTCAAATTTTCTCTAAACGTGTCGGATTGAAAGTGGGCGAAATCGTCCCAGAGGGAAAATTTTTTCCCTAACAAGGAAAGAAAATACCTCCTAATAGTTAGACTATTTAAGCATTTTTTTAATTTCTGTTTTATATGCACTTGAAATTTGTTGCCTTTTGTAAGCGGTCGAAATGGTCAAAGTGGGACAAAAATGATATCAATGAAACGACAACAGCTAGAAACAAAAAATTTGGAATGTACATCCCTCTAATTGCGTAGCTAAGTAACATAGAGGGATTTTTCAAAATGGGGATAAAAATGGTACCAACCAAACCGCTGAAGTTGAAATCATGAAATTCGGTGTATACATTCATCTGACCCCGAAACAAAAAGGAATTTTTCAAAATGTGTACTCATAGGCGGAAAATGGTGTGAATTTAAATAAATATGATACCGGTGTGTACTTTTACTGCGTAGACGGAAAAAAGAGATCTTTCGAAATTGGTACCTTCAGGATCTAAATGGAAATAAATTTGCACCAATCATGAAATTAGGTGTGTATATACTCTGAAACATATTGGAAATGAATTTTTACCAAAGTTGTATCTTTAAGGGATAAAAATTGAGAAAATCGGTGTGGACTTTTTTAAACGCTCGGCATAAAGCGATTTTCCTTTATACTGGTCCATTTTCAAAAGAAACAAGTACGGAAAGGCTAAAGTCGGTCGTGGCCGACTATACGATACCATTCACTTTCAATTAGGTTAGGATTTTGGAAAGTGTCCTATATCATAGACCGATGATACCCTTTTTCCCAATGTAGGTTTCCTGCTGAAATATAACGTGTTCTGATCAATATCTTCTAAAATATGTGTTTTCTAGAGCAGAAAAAGTAAAATCTACGACATTGGTATGAAACATATATATAAATCTGAACTATAGATGTTTCCAGTTGAAATATAAGGTGTAGATAAAAATCGGTTAATTTATGCAGTTTTTAGAGCAAAAAGAGTCAAACGGGGACTGATATTTGTATGGGAGCTATATATGAATTTGAAACGATTTGACTCATTTTCACTAGAGATATTTCTAGTTCAAAAAAGGTGTTGTGCCAAATTTGAAGAAAATCTGTCAGAACAAATGGCTTCGAGAGTGCAAAATTTGTATGGTGGCTATATCTAAATCTAAACCGATTCGGTTCAATTTAAATAGAGTCCGCACCTGCCCGAAAAACTTATTTTCGTAGGGATCGGACAATAATTGCGACCTATACTTTAATTACAAGAATATATGGGCAGACGGTCGGTAACCCTTTCATACAAAGCGTGGCCAAAAATAGAAGGAGTTACATTACGGCTGTCAAAACTTGTAGAACTTATTAAATCGATAAAATGTGAAAAATACTTAATTTTTGTGAGAATCCATCCAAGGATTCAGATACCTCCCATATATCCTGAAACTAAAATTAGTTTTAATTAAGAATGAAATTACCGTATTGATATAATTTTAAAGATTATTATATTGATAAACGATTAAAAACTAAATTTTTCATCAGAAACCTTTCAAGGATTCGGATACCTTTCATATATCTTGAATTTGACATTTTGAATTTAGTCAAATTTGTAAATTTAAAGGTAATAAAAAACTAACAAGTTTAATACAAATTCTCACTCATTTAATCATATTAACCGATACATAATAGATAAATTTTAAAAAATCGTAAATGTATATTTCAATTTTATTAGTATTCAAATAGTATTGTAATAAAACCAAACAATTCAAAGTATTTTCTATTCTTTACTCTTTTTAAAGAACTCCATTCACCAAAAATATAATGTTGAATATCTTTTGTGAATCGAGTTTACCAAAGTCCTCATCACGTTATATGTTCTAAAAGATATATCCATATCATTATATATCGATAGCCAAAGCTTGTTGTAGAGAAATGGTATCGTGGAGATCTGGCTTTGAAATCTTTTCTGACGCCTTTTATAGTAAATCAATCAACAGGAGTTGACGTGATTTTCTATTCCACTCTCCTCCTTCTTGTTCTATTAGATGAACCCTCATACGATACGCTTGGCCTACCTCGACCACCGCTTGTACTTGGTTCCTAATATAAAAATATTTATTTAAAAAATTTTTCAGGAAAACCAACTGATAACATACCAACACCGATATGTACTTTCAAATATATATTTAGTGCGGTCTGCCTTGGTCCACTTTGTTTGAAATTTACTAACAAGTAATCTGATTTTCTCGATATCATTAGTATTTAAACGGTCTCCACACAAACTTTCTGCTCGACTTTTCAAAAATTGGACCACACCTGTCCTCTTTTGGTTTTTTATCTCCAATCATTCGTTGTATATATCACGTATTTTCATTATGGGTTGATAAAGAAACAAAAAATGGGGCAAATTGGGGCAGCTAATCTTTTAACATTATGATTTTAGACACTTCTGACAATAATTTTTTCAAAGAGTAGAAGTGGACACTGGTGGTCATGTTTAGTTATTATCTATCAAATTTGTCAACACGGAGAGTTTTTTGATTTTCTTTCACGCTGTCTTTCTAATAGCGTCACATACCATATGATTGTCGATTGTAAACAAAATATTCATAAATACGTTGTCAACTATAGATATTTGAAAATATATTACAATTTTGGTATAACTATCGTCAAAATATTCTGTTTTAACCCTCAGAACTACAAGCGCATTTGTGTCGCTGATATGCGTACAAAGCATATGCGTAATAAAGTTCGACTATACACTTATAACACGGAAACTACCACAAATATCGACATAAGTCTTTTTAAATAGTCTTTTTGAAACGGTTTTCTTAAAATTAGCATACTTATTTTTAATAATTTTGTACATATCATTTTTGCATTTTTGGCCAACGAGACAGCACTGTGCGCCTTATAATTTAAGGTATAAAGAGCCCTTCTTTATCCAAACCAAATGTTTTCGGTGTTGAAGAGATATTATTTTCTTATACCATAGAAACGGAGTCGGAATCAAACATTTTTCATTCCAATTCCAGCAACTTTCTCTGAATCCATAGCCCTGCCCTTTTAAATTCGTTTATTTAGTTGAACTGCGTCAACGTTAACATTGATGACAACATGATTTTTTAATTTTCCAACCATCAAATAAACGATTTGAACGACTTCAAACTCATTTTGTCCCGACCACACAAGAAAATATAATCAAAAAGGCAGAGTATGTGTTTTGTTTTGAATTGTATAAATTATATATTTTATATATCATTTAATAAATATTTTGCTTTTAAATTAAGTTTGTAAAAATCACAATTGTTTTATTTTGTAACGCTTTCAATGTTTTTGTTTCAAGTTAAACTTGAAGAGGTAAATTGCAGGATTCGCAGATTGCTTGCTTCGGCGAAGACTTTGGAAGTCTTTTCGCTAATTTCTTATGCTTGAGCCCAACGATCTTGCATACAGGTCAATTGATTGTAGGTGGAGAGGCTCATAGGTTCAACAAAGTCATAATCGGCTGGGATGGCGCTGCTGGCTGTCCAGAAGAATGTGCCGTGTTCGGTGCGAACGAAGTGAACTGGGACGAAATCTTCCATTTCGCATGATTGTTTGGTGGAAAGACGTTCATTGATGTCGTTTTCATGAGATTCCAAAGAGGCACAGTCAAATTCAATATCGGTATTGCGGTTGTTCTCCAAGGATTCGAGTGATTCCAAGGATTCGGCTTTCTTGCCAGTTTGAGATTTGTGTTGTTTGAAGAGTTGTTTCAACAGCTTCTTGATGCTGTGGGAGACTTTCTTGTTATCGGCATTGGTGATATCCATTTTGTCGAATTGGTTGGTTGGTTCTACGCACATATTGATGAGAATGTGTTTGAGTTCTTTGCTGAACGAATGCTCGAATGAGAATGATGCCTTATCCTTGCTAGCCGTGTCCTTTTATAGTCTCAGCAATCGTCCTGCTAGTAAAAATGATGTGCAGGTATTTGTAAAAATACCAGCTTCTAGACAATAGACAGTGTCTGTCCTTTCTTCTGCTTTCCTTTCGGAGCGTGGGAATGTCTGTGAAACATTACTTTTCAGAAATAAAAACAACAACGGACAGCGGGTGTTTGTAGTATTCGGTCATAGGATATGCACGTGCATGAAAAAAGGTTTTTTTTCCAGAACAGATAAATTCCTCAACAATACAAATCGAGAACCAACACGCGTCCCTCCTGTTTAGCTAAGGAAAAAGTGCTGTTAATAGTGGTGAGAGCACTCGTGTTGTATGATAAGTGAATATTATTACATGTAAAGGAGACGCGATCGTGTGGTCAGCGCGAGTCGGACATGAAGTCTTCGAAGTGGTAGCACTAGGTTAGTATATTTTGTTTATGATTTTTTAGGAAATTGAAATTATTACAAGTTATGTGTCAGACCCTTACTCGACAAATATGAAAGAGGGAGTGGCATGTGATCGGCTGTCATCTTATAGTATTTAAATAATGTTTTATAGTTCAAATAATATACATATGTATGTACATATGAGTTCGCATTTATGTCTCTAACCCCCATTTTCACGAAGTCAGGTTAACCATCAGGTAGAGCCAGGCCCGTGCGCAGGATTTTCCCCTGGGTGGTTTTCATCTACACTCATAAAAAAATGAGTTAAAATTAACTAAAATTTAGGAAACCATTTACATTTTTACTAAATATAAGTAGAATTTTTTCTGACATTTTCCTAAATCAAAGTAAATTTTTCCTAAAACCTAGTAACTTTTTACTAAATTTAAGCAAAACTTTCCTAAAACTAAGTAAATTTTTTCTAAATCTTAGTAAAATTTTGCTGAAAATTTCCTAAAACTAAGTAAATGTTTACTCAAATCAAGTAAATATTTTCTCAAACTGAGGACAATTTTGCTGATTTTTTCCTCAAAACGAGTAAATTTTTACTTAAACTGAGGAAAATTTTATTTGAAAAAAGGAAAAAAGGTGCAATTAAATAAGTCCAATTTAACTAAAAAAATCAAACAAATAGTTTAGCTTCAGAGTATGCAAAACTGATACAAACAATGACAACATGAAATATTTCTCAAAAGTTTCATGATACATCTGCCATAAGGAGTTGAGCTATTACTCCATGATTGTTGCGAAGGCAAGATAGGCGCCTTCGCTGTGGTTGTTTAGAATAATTCATAAAGTATTTAAGAAATAAGTCTCTGCAAACGAACGAGAATTGCTTCTTAATTTAATATTCAAGAATTTTTTAAATGCATGAAGAACTCGGCATAAATTTTAGTAAACATTTTGACTTAATTTTAGGAAAACCACATTTTTAAGTTAAAATTTCCTAAATGGATTTTTTTCCATACAAAAATTACATATTTTTTTCTCACTTAAAACCTTAGAAATTGTAAGAATTTTTTATTAGATCCAAAGAAATATTTTTAAGTAAATCTACTACCATTTTTCTAGTAAATGAACTATTTACTATGGCTTTGAAAGAAGGAAACTTTACTCATACTTAGTTAATTTTCCAACTTTTTAGGAAATTTTTACTGGAACGTTTGGAAATCACTCATATTTTATTGCCGGATATTCGAGAAATATTGTGATACAGACATTGTCGGCAAAATTGCATTTCAGTAATCCATCTATCAGTACACTCAAAGGAATATGTCAGTAAAAGAAAGCAGAAAGTCTACTGAAAGATCAGATTTTCTGCTGTTAAAAAAGAGACAGCAGATTTGCATCTGCTGAGATGGTAAACAGCTGTTTGCTGTTTTTAGCAATTATGATACGCATTTGTCCCAAGCTAATATAAAAGAAACTCGCTTATGAACGCTTATCTATTTTTATATTTTAATTAACAACATCCAATTTTAGCAGACTGCAAACTCTTTAGAAGTGTGAATGGTGATGTAAGATTGCAGAAAACTGGTGTTATGCCAAAAAAACAGCTGTAATAGCAGAAAAGTGTCTGCTGATAGGCAGCAGACAATCGCTGCTTTTATTAACAGACTCGTTCTCTAAGTGTAGAACTTTTTTTAAAATAGTTGCTTGAAATTACATACATACATATCGAGTGGCTATGAACAAAAACATAACTTTTCAGGAGAGCGAAAAACTGATTTTCTCCTTAATTTGAAGAGAAATTATTAATCATTCTTCTACAGTTTAATATAAAAATGATTACTAATTGCTACGATTAAAAAGTTTTTGTATAGAAAACGCATTTTCTGTGATGTAAACAGCGAATTTAAAGATTCCAGCTTCATCCGTCAGATTGGTCGCTTGTAAAATATATGTAGCCAGTTGCAAAAATCGCTGCAATTGATGAAAAATCCAAAATTCGCCGTTGCAATTCCTTATATTTTAACTTTCTTCGTTCATAATTCTGAAACTTTTCATACACAAATATTCGCCATGAAGTCAGCAATTACATGCCAAAGAAATATTTTGGTATCTATATATATAAAAGAAAGTGTCCGAAGCGATGTAATCCCATAACTCGAGATTGGCCAAATCGATTTTGATGATTTGTACTTTGTTGGAAAGATATTTTCTCAGCACGGGTTTTAAAAAAAATAAAATAAAAAATCAAAATTTGAAAATGTCTGATTTTTACCACCCAGCGTGTTTCGACAGGTTTATTTTCGATTTTTTTCAATTTTCTTTTTTCATTTACTCGAGATTGGCCAAACCGATCTTGATGATTTATACTTTGTTAGAAAGGTATTTTCTCAGTACGGGTTTTTTTTAAAAAAAAGTCAAAAAAAAACGTCAAAAAATCAAAATTTCAAAATGTCTTATTTTTACCACACAGCGTGTTACGACAGGTTTTTTTCCGATGTTGTTGAAATTTTCAGTGCAGATAGATGTAGGTCTGGAAGGAACTATAGGCTATAGAATTTTTAAAAATTTGCTCTGTGGGCGGAGGGGGCGTGGCAATAGTGTTTTTGAGAGCTAGATGGCTGAAAATTGGTACGTATATATTACTGATCACGAGAATGATAAATATGATACCGAAATTTGGATTTTCGTTTTGTGGGCGGAGTGGGCGTGGCAATAGTGTTATTTGAGCTAGAAGGCTGAAAAATTGAATGTATATATTACTGACCAGGAAAAAGATCAAGTTGATGCCGAAATTTGGATTTTCGTTTTGTGGGCGGAGTGGGTGTGGCAAAAGTGTTGTTGAGAGGTAGTAGGTAGTAGACCACGAGAAAGATCAATTTGATGCTGAAATTTGGATTTTCGTTTTGTGGGCGGATTGGGCGTGGCAATAGTGTTCTTTGAGCTAGAAGGCTGAAAATTGGAATGTATATATTACTGGCCACGAGAAAGATCAACTTGATGCCGAAATTTGGATTTACGTTTCGTGGACTTTGGGGCGTGGCAAAAGTGTTTTGGAGAGCTAGAAGGCTGAAAATTGGTACGTATATATTACTGATCACGAGAATGATAAATATGATACCGAAATTTGGATTTTCGTTTTGTGGGCGGAGTGGACGTGGCAATAGTGTTATTTGAGCTAGAAGGCTGAAAAATTGAATGTATATATTACTGACCAGGAGAAAGATCAAGTTGATGCCGAAATTTGGATTTTCGTTTTGTGGGCGGAGTGGGCGTGGCAAAAGTGTTGTTGAGAGGTAGTAGACCACGAGAAAGATCAATTTGATGCTGAAATTTGGATTTTCGTTTTGTGGGCGGATTGGGCGTGGCAATAGTGTTCTTTGAGCTAGAAGGCTGAAAATTGGAATGTATATATTACTGGCCACGAGAAAGATCAACTTGATGCCGAAATTTGGATTTACGTTTCGTGGACTTTGGGGCGTGGCAAAAGTGTTTTGGAGAGCTAGAAGGCTGAAAATTGGTACATATATATTACTGACCACGAGAATGATAAATATGATGCCGAAATTTGGATTTTCGCTTTGTGGGCGGAGTGGGCGACAAAAGTGTTTTTGAGAGGTAGTAGGCTGAAAATTGGTACATATATATTATTGACCACGAGAAAGATAAATATGATGTCGAAATTTGGATTTTCGTTTCGTGGGCGTGGCAAAAGTGTTTTGGAGAGCTAGAAGGCTGAAAATTTGTAGATATATATTAATGACCACGATAATGATAAATATGATGCAGCCATTTGGATTTTCATTTTGTGGGCGGAGTGGGCGTGGCAAGTGTTTTTGAGAGGTAGTAGGCTGAAAATTGGAATTGGCTAGAAGTATTTTTAAGCTAGAAGGCTGAAAATTGGAACGTATATATTACTGACCACGGGAAAAAAGTGTTTTTTAGTTAGAAGGCTGAAAATTAGAACGTATATATTACAAACCACGATAATATCAATATGATAAGATCAATATATATTACTGACCACGGGAAAAATGTGGAAAAAGTGTTTTTTAACTAGAAGGCTGAAAATTGGAACGTATATATTACAAACCACGATAATATCAATATCATAAGATCAATATGAAACCTGATTTTAATTTTACCATTTGTATTTTTGCCTGGCGAAGCGGGCGGGGTTCAGCTAGTTTTCAATATAATAAAAAAGTTACGCCGGTTTTTTTCTAAATATACTTTTCACAATTTTTGACTTTACAGCCACCATTTTTCCTATTTTATTTTATTTCTATTATTTTTATGTTCATAGCCACTTATGCAGTCGCAAACTTACGTGCGAGGGGATAGCCAAATCAGAAAATTAAAAATATGGCTTTAGAAAAAAATCTTTTCTAAATTTTTATGGCAGATGACATCCAAATCTGAGAATAGTTTGGCATCAAAAACTCATTTTCGAGAAAATGGTTCATAAGCCCTCGATATATATTTTGAAGAAATATTACACAAAAAACGATCAAATTTCTCGGCGATAAAATCTTCAGTCCCGCATTTTTTCTATGATTGGATATACTTTTTGACAAAGTATGGGTCTAAATAGGATGTCTAAAGAGTTTTGGGGTTTTTAATTTATATATGACATGAGTAACAGGATGTTTACTCAAAATATTTATACGCATATTCCGATTAAATAAAAAATATTTGGAAATGTTTCTTCATTTTTATAATCCTAAATATGTATAAACTCGAATAACAAATACAGTTTTTTGTATTCGATGAAATGCAAGAAGAAACAACTAGAGATTTTAATTTCAAAAAACCAAATAATTGGTATTTTAGAGTTTCGTTTTCCTACGTAGATCCAAGTTACTGAATTTGTTGTTTCTCTTTTGAATAATACTTGTTACATATGTACTCTACAAGCATCAAGCAAATTATTTGCTTTTATTAAGAATATTTTAGATTTTATTATGATATCATAGTGATTCTTATCTACACTTTTTTAAAATTACTAAACGATTTTGTTATTAAATTTCCAAACTTATATTGCAGTACACAATTAAAACTTCATAAGATATAGCTTTATTCGAATGTAAAGAAGTGGTATCGGTAATAAAAATGAAAAATGTCCGAACAATTTGGTGTCCATTAGCGAATTTAGCATTACACAATCTTGAAATTGGCACAATTCGTTTAGTTTGTTTGTATTTTTCATAACCTCTGTCTGAAATTCAAGAAAGTGTCCACGATTTTTTGTGTAATTTCTCGTGTTTTTCATGATTTTACTGCAAAATTACCATTTCAGACGAGTTACTTTAAAAAGACCTTAAAAATTCTATATTTTATTGATTCAGAAAGTCTAGAAGGTTTTAAAAGGTATATGTTCGAAACCTCTCTGGGGGGTTTCGAACATATCAGACGAGTTACTTTAAAAAGACCTTAAAAATTCTATATTTTATTGATTCAGAAAGTCTAGAAGGTTTTAAAAGGTATATGTTCGAAACCTCTCTGGGGGGGGTTTGAACCCCCAAACCCCCCCCCCCTCTGCACACGGCCCTGACAGCCAGCAATCGTCTGGGCATTGATGCAACTAAGTTTTCCAATTCCGCAGGTGATATTTGTCGCCATTCCTCTTCCAGCTTGTTTTTTAGCGTTTGGGCGCTAGTTATGTGATGTTTTCGGATCCTGCGTTGCAGAATCTCCCACACATGTTCAATAATATTCAGGTCGGGGCTTTGTGGAGGCGAATAAAGTTGTCTTGGAGCATGGTAAATCAGTCAATCTTTAACAAATTGGGCTGTGTTCTTCGGATCGTTATCTTGTTGGAAAATCCAGCGCTCTCCGAGGTTTAAATTATCGACCGATGCCTTCAGATTTTGTTCCAATATGGATTTATATTGATAGCGATCCATGTTACCCTCAATAAACGCAAGATTTCCAATTCCAGACGCCGCGACGGCACCCCAAACCATTACGTTGCCACCACCATGCTTTACCGTAGCAAGTAAATTCTTCGGATTCATTGCCGTATTCGCTTTTCTCCATACTTTGGCTCTCCCGTCACTTCCAAATATATTATACTTTGACTCGTCCGTAAATAAAACCCGCTTCCAGAAGTCTAATCCCTTGTCCAAGTGTTGCTGGGCGAATTCAAGGCAAAGCTTACGATTCTTTTCACTTATAAGAGGTTTTTTGCGTGGCGTTCTGCTTCGGAAACCATTATTATTCAGACTTCTTTGAATTGTTCTTGGATGTACAATTGTATCCGACCTTTCTGCGAGTTGTTTGGACAACATTGTAGCATTCACTTTCGGGTTTTCATTAACTTCTTTTAAAATAAAGCTTTCATCTCGTCGACTAAGTTTTTTTGGACGCCCACTTCTGGGCTTATTTTCAACAGTACCCGTATTTTCGAAGTTTTTGCATATAGTTTGGAAGTTGATTTACTTAAATTAACCATTTTAGCTATTTCGCCTAAAGATTTCCTTTCGTTTCTGCATTTTATTACTAAATTTCGAATATCAGTTGCAATTTCTTTACGAGAAGCCATTTTCGCGGACTAATGTTTCTTGAATTATATTTATTTAAAGAAGAGCAAGCACAAGACAAATGACAATACAAATTTCGTCAATTCTCCTATAAAGTACATTATAAACTAGTAAATCAAAAAAATTTTTTTTTTCAAATCCATGCTTTATGCAAGCAGAATTCTATTGGGCCTAGAAATTCTTTTTTAGTTATCTTTTGTAGAAGGAAAAATTACTGCGTTATCAGGAGCAGAAATAATAGATTTTTAATTTGTGGTTTGTATGGGAGGTACCACGCCCCTTTGTCCATTCCCGCTCATATTTGCAGCAGCACTTAAAAAATGCACACCAAACCGACGTACCAAATTTTGTTCAAATACCGTTATCAGGAGCAGAAATAATAGATTTTTAATTTGTGGTTTGTATGGGAGGTACCACGCCCCTTTGTACAATCCCGCCCATATTTGCAGCAGCACTTACAACATGCACACCAAACCGACGTACCAAATTTTGTTTAAATACCGTTATCAGGAGCAGAAATAATAGATTTTTAATTTGTGGTTTGTATGGGAGGTACCACGCCCCTTTGTCCAATTGGTCAAATTTTTCCATTTCCTTGTATTGTCATCGAAAATGATTAAGTGTGCAAAATTTGAGCAAAATTGGTTGAGAAAAAAGCTTTCAAAAATTGATTTCAAATTTTGTGGCACACAAACATATATAGAAAGTAACCTTATATAAAGCATGGAAAAATGACGTAAAGCATGGGATGCTATGTCGTATGTAGACTTTTGTCAAGGTGTATTTTTGTTTATTTTGCCAATATCTTTTAAGTTTATATTGAAGTAAATCATTTTGTTATTGTTATATGAATAAAAAACGATTTCAAACAAAACCGCATCATTACTTTTTTCAAATATTTATTGGAACTCGCTAAAACGCAAAAATGTGGGTCGTATGTTGACTTTTGTCGGCCACTGTAAGTCTTTTTAAATAGTCTTTTTGAAGCGGTTTTCTTAAAATTAGCATACTTATTTTTTTAATAACTTTGTACATATCATTTTTGCATTTTTGGCCAACGAGACAGCACTGTGCGCCTTATAATTTAAGGTATAAAGAGCCCTTCTTTATCCAAACCAAATGTTTTCGGTGTTGAAGAGATATTATTTTCTTATACCATAGAAACGGAGTCGGAATCAAACATTTTTCATTCCAATTCCAGCAACTTTCTCTATTTATTAGTTGAACTGCGTCAACGTTAACATTGATGACAACATGATTTTTTAATTTTCCAACCATCAAATAAACGATTTGAACGACCACACACGAAAATATAATCAAAAAGGCAGAGTATGTGTTTTGTTTTGAATTGTATAAATTATATATTTTATATATCATTTAATAAATATTTTGCTTTTAAATTAAGTTTGTAAAAATCACAATTGTTTTATTTTGTAACGCTTTCAATGTTTTTGTTTCAAGTTAAACTTGAAGAGGTAAATTGCAGGATTCGCAGATTGCTTGCTTCGGCGAAGACTTTGGAAGTCTTTTCGCTAATTTCTTATGCTTGAGCCCAACGATCTTGCATACAGGCCAATTGATTGTAGGTGGAGCAGCTCATAGGTTCAACCAAGTCATAATCGGCTGGGATGGCGCTGCTGGCTGTCCAGAAGAATGTGCCGTGTTCGGTGCGAACGAAGTGAACTGGGACGAAATCTTCCATTTCGCATGATTGTTTGGTGGAAAGACGTTCATTGATGTCGTTTTCATGAGATTCCAAAGAGGCACAGTCAAATTCAATATCGGTATTGCGGTTGTTCTCCAAGGATTCGAGTGATTCCAAGGATTCGGCTTTCTTGCCAGTTTGAGATTTGTGTTGTTTGAAGAGTTGTTTCAACAGCTTCTTGATGCTGTAGGAGACTTTCTTGTTATCGGCATTGGTGATATCCATTTTGTCGAATTGGTTGTTTGAGATTTCTACGCACATAGTGATGAGAATGTGATTGAGTTCTTTGCTGAACGAATACTCGAATGAGAATGATGCCTTACCCTTGCTAGCCGTGGCCTTTTATAGTCTCAGCAATCGTCCTGCTAGTAAAAATGATGTGCAGGTATTTGTAAAAATACCAGCTCCTAGACAATAGACAGTGTATGAATGTCTGTCCTTTCTTCTGCTTTCCTTTCGGAGCGTGGGAATGTCTGTGAAACATTACTTTTCAGAAATAAAAACAACAACGGACAGCGGGTGTTTGTAGTATTCGGTCATAGGATATGCACGTGCATGAAAAAAGGTTTTTTTTCCAGAACAGATAAATTCCTCAACAATACAAATCGAAGTATCATTCAGAAAAGTTTCCCACGGAATTAACTGACGAGAACCAACACGCGTCCCTCCTGTTTAGCTAAGGAAAAAGTGCTGTTAATAGTGGTGAGAGCACTCGTGTTGTATGATAAGTGAATATTATTACTTGTAAAGGAGACGCGATCGTGTGCTCAGCGCGAGTCGGACATGAAGTCTTCGAAGTGGTAGCACTAGGTTAGTATATTTTGTTTATGATTTTTTAGGAAATTGAAATTATTACAAGTTATGTGTCAGACCCTTACTCGACAAATATGAAAGAGGGAGTGGCATGTGATCGGTTGTCATCTTATAGTATTTAAATAATGTTTTATAGTTCAAATAATATACATATGTATGTACATATGAGTTCGCATTTATGTCTCTAACCCCCATTTTCACGAAGTCAGGTTAACCATCAGGTAGAGCCAGGCCCGTGCGCAGGATTTTCCCCTGGGGTGTTTTCATCTTCACTCATAAAAAAAATGAGTTAAAATTAACTAAAATTTAGGAAACCATTTACATTTTTACTAAATATAAGTAGAATTTTTTCTGACATTTTCCTAAATCAAAGTAAATTTTTCCTAAAACCTAGTAACTTTTTACTAAATTTAAGCAAAACTTTCCTAAAACTAAGTAAATTTTTTCTAAATCTTAGTAAAATTTTGCTGAAAATTTCCTAAAACTAAGTAAATGTTTACTCAAATCAAGTAAATATTTTCTCAAACGGACAATTTTGCTGATTTTTTCCTTAAACTGAGGAAAAATTTATTTGATAAAAGGAAAAAAGGTGCAATTAAAATAAGTCCAATTTAACTAAAAAAACCAAACAAATAGTTTAGCTTCAGAGTATGCAAAACTGATACAAACAATGACAACATGAAATATTTCTCAAAAGTTTCATGATACATCTGCCATAAGGAGTTGAGCTATTACTCCATGATTGTTGCGAAGGCAAGATAGGCGCCTTCGCTGTGGTTGTTTAGAATAATTCATAAAGTATTTAAGAAATAAGTCTCTGCAAACGAACGAGAATTGCTTCTTAATTTAATATTCAAGAATTTTTTAAATGCATGAAGAACTCGGCATAAATTTTAGTAAACATTTTGACTTAATTTTAGGAAAACCACATTTTTAAGTTAAAATTTCCTAAATGGATTTTTTTCCATACAAAAATTACATATTTTTTTCTCACTTAAAACCTTAGAAATTGTAAGAATTTTTTATTAGATCCAAAGAAATATTTTTAAGTAAATCTACTACCATTTTTCTAGTAAATGAACTATTTACTATGGCTTTGAAAGAAGGAAACTTTACTCATACTTAGTTAATTTTCCAACTTTTTAGGAAATTTTTACTGGAACGTTTGGAAATCACTCATATTTTATTGCCGGATATTCGAGAAATATTGTGATACAGACATTGTCGGCAAAATTGCATTTCAGTAATCCATCTATCAGTACACTCAAAGGAATATGTCAGTAAAAGAAAGCAGAAAGTCTACTGAAAGAGCAGATTTTCTGCTGTTAAAAAAGAGACAGCAGATTTGTATCTGCTGAGATGGTAAACATCTGTTTGCTGTTTTTAGCAATATATATGATATGCATATTGTCCGAAGCTAATATAAAATAAAATTCGAGCTAAACTCGCTTATTAACGCTTATCTATTTTTATATTTTAATTAACAACAGCCAATTTTAGCAGACTGCAAACTCTTTAGCAGGTGAAAACTGCTGTTATAGCTGTAATAGCAGAAAAGTGTCTGCTGATAGGCAGCAGACAATCGCTTTTATTAACAGTCTTGTTCTCTAAGTGTAGAACTTTTTTTAAATATAGGGTCCGCCAAATAACTTTTTTTTGAAAATGCTATAAAAAACTACTGAATATTTTCTCAAATTTCTTTTTTTATTTGAAAGTACAATCCTTCCGGTTAATAATGGAAAATAATTTCATTCAAATGGCTGCCTCGGGCACCCCACAAATAATAGTCCAACGATTGAATTGTTGAAAAAAAAACGGTAGATGGCGGACCCTATAGTTGCTTGAAATTACATACATACATATCGAGCGCTCATATTCATAGGTGGTTATGAACAAAAACATAACTTTTCAGGAGAGCGAAAAAACCGATTTTCTCCTTAATTTGAAGAGAAATTATTTATCATTATTCTAAAGTTTAATCTAAAAAGGTTTACTAATTGCTACGATTAAAAGGTTTTCGAAATTTCCTTGTATTAGCGGTTTCATGGTTCATAGCCACTTTTGTATGTTTAAAATTGAGCACTATGAATGTTGAAATAAGAATAAGATTTATTGTAAACTCCATAACTTTTTTCATGAAATCTTGGCAATGTTGTATAGAAAACGCATTTTCTGTGATGTAAACAGCGAATTTAAAGATTCCAGCTTCATCCGTCAGATTGGTCTCTTGTAACATATATGTAGCCAGTCGCGAAAATCACGACAATTGATCAAAAATCCAAAACTCGCCGTTGCAATTCTTTATATTTTAACTTTCTTCATTCATAATTCTGAAACTTTTCATACACAAATATTCTCCATGAAGTCAGCAATCACATGCCAAAGAAATATTTGGTTTCTCAATATAATAAAAAGTTATGCCGGTTTTTTTTTCTAAATATACTTTTCACAATTTTTGACTTTACAGCCACCATTTTTCCTAGTACGATATGCCCTAAATTTAGAAAAATGTTTTAAACAAAATCGTTGTAGCGAATTATAACCTTCGGTTTTATGCTGTTCCATTGTTGAACTATTTTATTTCTATTATTTTTATGTTCATAGCCACTTATGCAGTCACAAACTTACGTGCGAGGGGATAGCCAAATCAGAAAATTAAAAAAAATGGCTTCAGAAAAAAAATCTTTTCCAAATTTATATGACAGATGACATCCAAATCTGAGAATAGTTTGGCATCAAAAACACATTTTCGAGAAAATGGTTCATAGCCAATTTTGAATATAAGCCCTTATATATTTTGAAGAAATATTACACAAAAAACGATCAAATTCCTCGGCGATAAACTCTTCTGTCCCGCATTTTTTCTATGATTGGATAAGCTTTTTGACAAAGTATGGGTCTAAATAGGAAGTCTAAAGAGTTTTGGGGTTTTTAATTTATATAGGACATTAGTAAAAGAATGTTTATTCAAAATCTTTATACGCATATTCCGATTAAATAAAAAAATATTTGGAAATGTTTCTATATATTTATAATCCTAAATATGTATAAATTCGAATAACAATTACATTATTTTGTATTCGATGAAATGCAAGAAGAAACAACTAGAAATTTTAATTCCAAAAAAAAACAAATAATTTGTATTTTTGAGTTTCGTTTTCCTACGTAGATCCAAGTTACTAAATTTCTTATTTCTCTTTTGAATAATACTTGTTACATATATACAAAAAAATACTTACTTTGAAAAATATTTGACATAAGTGATAAATATAACAAAAATATTAGTAAGTTAAAAAATTATTTGCTTTCACGGTTTTGCTATTAATGTTCATAATATATAGCTCTAGTCGAATGTCAAGAAGTGGTATCGATTAATAAAATTAAAATTTTCCGAACAATTTGGTGTTCGAAACCCCCTGGCAGGGGGGGGTTTTGGGGGTTCAATATATATATATATATATATATATATATAAATTATGTTTTTTCACAATTAATTTGTTTTTTAAAAATTTGCGATGGCTGCTAACTGCAACCAATCGCGTCTTTATTATTGAAAGGTTCCGAAACAAAAAGCCAAGAATAATTAAAACTACCTTAACTTATACGCTGGAGATTCATGCACACAGATGATATCTGACACTTGCTCGTGTTGTCTGTTGAATGTTGCTGTCTGACTGTTGAATGTTGCTGTCAGCGTTTTGGTGGGAATTGCTGCCTCAGCAATATGACACGCTCATACTTTGGTTGTTGGGTTTGATGACATTAGCTTCAAACGTGTCTGGTGTTAACTCCTCCCCTCTTAAATACAATCGTCCCGATTTTTCAAAATGAATGAATATTGTAGATGCTGGATGTTTTGGCTTCTTTAGAAGTTGCAGGTAAATTTACTTCCGTGATTTCTATTTCATTTCTTAATGAAATTAGCTTATCTCTATTACAAATTGTTATGTCGTAATTACTTTTACATTCTGTTTTTATTCCAAATAATTCTTTATTACATTCCAAAATTTTTTTGTATACAATTTTATCAATTACATGTCCATTTTTTATAGGTTTTATGAAATATACTTTACAAAGTTCTTTTTCAGTTACAGGGATACTAAGGATGTACAAAATTTCTCGTTTATTTGTAACAATTTTAACGGATCCAAAAGTTAATAATTCATCTATCGAATAAGAAGGAATATTATATTTTTCAAAAATAATGTTTATATGATCGATTTCAATCTTCGAAAGCAAAAATGAATTGACAATATTAGCCTTAGCCCACTGTATTGCAAACTCTACGTTCTGTAACTCTTTTTCAATAAAATTAAGTTTTCTTTCGATTTTGATTACTACTTCATCGTTCCACCCTTCCTTTTTTATTAATTTATTTGTTGTGTTAGTTATTTCAGTGATTCTTTCCGAAATTAATTGGTTTATGATCAACTGTCAATTGTTATTTTCCAAAATATTGCCAATCTTTTGTTCCAGGATTTTAAAATCATGACTATCTGGACTGCCTGCAATCCACTTCCAGGCGCTGCCTATAAAATCTATCGATCGTTTATCTCTATGTGGGCTCAGACGGTCTAATAGTCCATTGATGTCAATGAGTTGTTGCTTTATAAATGGGCGGAGAGGATGGTCTATGTTCACGTAATTATTCAGCATGTCTTCGGTTTCATGAGTGAGGTTATCATACTGTTCAAGGTTTATTGAGTGAATTACTTTAAATGTCCCATTCTGTTTTCTTGCTATTCCATTATGAATTGAAATAAGTCTTGCGTTCGAGTAGTCCAGGATATTGAAGTCAGCTAGGGCACTTCCAAAAAACAATCTGTAACATTTAGGATTTAATTAATTTCTAATGTGGCTTTTGTGAATAACTCTTCCGCTTTCTGTCAAGACGGTGGTATTCCGATTTTCTTTAACTATTTCCTCTTTGAACCGGTCACTTAGTTTTGTCCCTAACCTTTTGTTATTCCTCACATAAATTACTTCACCGGGTATATAATTTTTAACTGGTCGTTTCTTTTTGTTATGGTATGTCAAGTCGGCAGCCTGTTTCTGTTTAAGTTTTTCAACAATATCCTGTCTGGTAGTCTCTATGTCCTGTGGAGAAAAGTCAACAGTGCGTCCGAAATACAAATCTACAGGTCTCCTATTCAATGTGCAGTGAATAGAGTGATTGTACTCATTTACGGCCCTCTCCAATAATTCCTCGAAATTCCTGGAGGTTCCATCACTTTTCAAACATCTCACTATCTCAGCGAGAGTAGAATGAAACCGTTCTATCTGTCCGTTAGCTTCGCTCCTATAGGATGGGTAGTAAAAATGTCTATTCCCAATTCGTCCTTCATCATAAATAATATTGAACTGGAATTTAAGGATGGCTCGTTGTCCATTACTACGTTCTTCGGAACCCCGTAGGAGAATAGTAATTCCCTCAGTGGTTTCCTAATAGCTTCCGTAGATCTTCCGTCTAGCAGTCTCACTTTAGCATACTTCGAGAATTTATCAATTGAGGTTAGAATTAATTTCTTATCCGTAGAAAAGATGTCAATGTGGATAGTATGACCTGGGTAAGTTGGAATGGGCGTTTCACAAAGGTAAGGTTCAATGGGATGTCTTTCATATTTGCTTTTCTTGCATGTTGAGCACAATTTCAGAATTCGCTTTATTTTTCCCGACATCCCCGGAAAATAATATTTCTCTAAAATCTGTATTTTGTTTTCTCTGTCGTTCCTATGTGCTCTATTGTGAGTATCAATAATTATTCTTTCCTGGTCATTTTCCGATAATACGTCCTCCACTACTTTCTGGGTAAACCGGCACCTGTATTGGCTAAAATGAAGTGGGTAAATTTTCTGAATTTTTCCCATTACTTGTTCAGGTGCTTTAATTCCATTAATTACAGATGGGTTCAGATATCTTTTTAAGATAGTCTGAAGCTTTTGTTCATCATAATGGGGTTCAGTAATTATATGTCGGTGAATGCATGGGAAAACAATTTTAAACTGGTACGTTGATGTGTCATCTGTGCTTATAAGAAGCTGGTTCTTGAAAACATTGATGGGTGACTCAACACTGGGTATAAGGGACTCAGATGAACTTTCTGCACTATGTTGTGTGGGTGTTAGCGAGTTAACTGGTGAAATAACGTTATCGCTGTTCTGTATCATTCTAGAAAGAGCATCTGCCACGACGTTCTGTTTTCCGGGTTTATACCGTAATTCGTAATTATATTCCTCTAGAGTGCATTTCCAACGTTTCATCTTTGCATTGCTATTTTTGTTGCTAATTGCGTACGTCAGAGGTTGGTGGTCGGTATAAATTATAACCTTCTTTGACCCGTATAAATAATTTCTCAAGGTAGTGAGGGCCCATATGATGGCCAACATTTCCCTTTCGTTTGTGGCGTAATGTTCCTCTGCCTCATCCAGAGTTCTTGATATGAATGCGATTGGTCTTCCATTTTGACTCAAAACTGCTCCAAGAGCGACATTGGAAGCATCTGTCGTAAGGTCAAAATCTTCCTTAAAATCTGGATACGCAAGTATCACATCGTTTGAAACCAATGCATTTCTTAGCTCGTTGAAGGCCTTTACAGCAGCAACATCTAATGTTACCGGAATTTGGCTGGAGGCTGTCTTTGGAACTCTGCCTTCCTCCCCTCTAAGAAGCGATGTCAGTGGTTTCGCCACGTCAGCATATCCTCTTATGAATCTTCGATAGTAGCCTGAGAGGCCAAGAAAAGAACGAAGTTCCTTAAGTGTTCTGGGGATTGGGAAATTGAGAATGGCTTCTACTTTCTTGGGGTTAGTTTTTATACCATCCCTTGACACAATGAATCCCAAAAATTCCACATCATGTTTAAAAAATGAGCATTTATCCAACTGGATTTTCATATTAGCGGCCTCTAACGTTTGGAAGACTTTTTTATGTTTTCGATGTGTGACTTTTCGTCCTTGCCAAAGATGATAATATCATCAATGTACACAAAACATGTCTTTCCAATCAATTCCCTGAGGATATCGTCCAGTGTTCGCTGAAATATTGCCGGCGCGTTCCTCAGTCCAAAGGGCAGTCTCGTAAATTCATACTTGCCGTTGTTGATTGAAAATGCGGTTTTCTGTCTATCTTCCTCCCTTAAGGGTATTTGGTGGAAGCCGCTTTTAAGATCAATGAATGTAAAATATTGGTTTCCCCCATTTTATTTTTGCTACTTCCTGTGTCCAATAAAAAGTCTAAAGTCTTTCCGTCCCTCGTTTTGGCCTGAAAGTATGGCAACGAGGAACGGTTTAGTCTAAAAAATTGATATCCACGAAATTGGCTGGAATGTCAGCGGGGCTACGTTCCTGGTAATCGTCCGGTATCATGTCCTGTTGTCCGTAATGATCTGCGTCATTTTCAGCTACTGTCTCATAATCGCTATTATCCCTGTAATCGTCAACCGACTCATTCTGAATATCTGGGTCCACGTTCACGTGAAAATTCCGCTGAATTTTATTCATAGGAGTCTGGACAGAAAACTGGGCAGGCCTTTTATAATTCTGATTCTGTTGGGGCCTCACTTGTGTATATCTATCAATATCCATGGGTTCTGGCTTAATCTGGTTATTTTGAAATTGTGAGGGGAGTGATCTGAATTGGTCTCGAGGAAAATTCTGATTTCCTGTATAAGGACGAGTTGTGAATGGAGGTCCTCCAATTTGATTATGTTGAAAGAATTGCTGAGTAACAAATTGTGGTCCCCCAAACTGAGGACGTTGGTTTTGCAGATTTAAATTATTTGGGAATTGATAACCTGGAAATACCTTAGGCCTATAAGTAGGAACATTCGCTAATTCTGGGTAAAATTTCGATCCAGTTGACATTTTCAATGGTTCCCTCGTGTCTTGTCTATGACCTCCTTTGTGGGCATAATCTCTCCGAAATGACATATTGTCCAGTTTCAAACAAAGGTGTAGAGCCTCTGGTAGCGATGTAGGGCCTTTGACACTAAGTAGCTTAGGAAGTTCACCGTTCAGGCCTCTTATGAAGGTATCAAGTGCTTTCTCTCGATATGTATTTGTCATAGCTCTAAGACTACTCTCGTCTAATTCTAAGCAGGATACTTTATCCAGAACTAGAGACAATATTTGATAAACGTTCTGATAGAATTCTGTGACGCTTCTGTGTCCCTGACACAGAACATTCATTTGGTACTCTAGCGTACCGATGTCTCGCTTATCCGCATAGTGTACCATTAGACACCTACGTATTTTGGGCCAACCTAGTGGAGTCCTATAGGATTCCAAAGCAGTATCAGCCTCACCTATAATCTTTGTACGAATCGTATGTAAAATTGCATAGTACCTGCCGGTACCTTGAAGGGATGAATATAATTCCATTACCCTTTCAATTGATTTTCTCCAAGAGCTGAATTCTCCGGGTTTTCCAGAAAATTCCCTCAACGATTTGACTATATCCGGAACTTTGTCCAGTTCTTCTAGTTTCGAGGATACTGTCCCTACCGGTACGTCATTACCGTCGTCAAGCGTTTGATCTTGTCCGGCCAAAAGATTTGTGATCATTTGAGTTATTTCACTTTTCTGTCTGTCCGTAAGTACTGAACTACTTGATGTAAGGGTGCTTACCCTTGCTGAGGTCTCAGTGTTACTAGGGGTTCATTGTAATTCTGTTTAATTTTGCGGTAATATCATCTATGGTTTCTACCATTTTTTTTTTCAAAAGGAAAGGTGGAGCCAATACAAATACGAACAAAGTTAAGCTATTGTTTTTTTTTGTAAAATAAATTTGGGAGCTAAAATTTTACTGTAAACAATAGTAATTTTTTTAAAATTAAAATTCTTAAATTAGTCTTACATAAACAGCATCCTTGTAGTCCAGGGCAGCATCCTTGTAGATTGATATTCAGTACAGATGAGTTGTTATCTTAGTTGTTTTTACTTTATTTACAGTCTGTTTTAACTTTTTAAATATCTCTCTTTAATTTTCTTAGTCAGTTTTATTTGTTTTCATCAGCTTGATTTTTTCCACTTTAATTTTATTCATTTTATTTTCAATAATATTCATAAGTTTTTTTTTTTCACTTAAAAAAAATGTTCATTTTATTTCGTTCAAATTTTTATTATCTTTTTTTCCTTTTTAGTTTCTTTCTTTAATCGTTTTAATTTTCCACAATTTTTCTATTTAAATTCCTTTATTTTCATTTGTTTTTTGTTCTTTTTAACTCATTTCAATATTTTTGTTTCAATATTTTGTTTCAATTTCACTTTTTCACTTATAGAACTACCGTATCCTAGTAAACCGCTCCGCGGGCTTTAGGGGCTGTGGCATAACGTCACGTCCTTTTTACACTGAAGTTACTGGGGTGCCACCTAAAGGCTTGACTTTTGTCGAATATCCTTTACGGGTTGCTAAACCTGTGTAAAAACAGGTCCCTGCTCTCGGGCGCCAATTGTGTTTTTTCACAATTAATTTGTTTTTTAAAAATTTGCGATGGCTGCTAACTGCAACCAATCGCGTCTTTATTATTGAAAGGTTCCGAAACAAAAAGCCAAGAATAATTAAAACTACCTTAACTTATACGCTGGAGATTCATGCACCCAGATGATATCTGACACTTGCTCGTGTTGTCTGTTGAATGTTGCTGTCTGACTGTTGAATGTTGCTGTCAGCGTTTTGGTGGGAATTGCTGCCTCAGCAATATGACACGCTCATACTTTGGTTGTTGGGTTTGATGACATTAGCTTCAAACGTGTCTGGTGTTAACTTATATATATATATATATATATATATATATATATTAGACCGGTCCTTATTTATATGGACAAATTTATTTTATTATTTTATATGTTACGGCAAGCGCTAAAAATATTCGTTTTAGTCCCAAAAAGCATAAAAAAAATTGACAACGATTGGATAATTTTTAGCCGTGCCCCAAGCACCTTTTTGTTTTTATTATGAGAAATAAGGCAAAAATATATATTTTTTATTTTATTTACATTTATTTGAAAATTAAGAATAAACTTAAATATTTTTATTAATTACATACTCATAGTAACATTAATATTATTTTAATTTAATAGTGAAGTCTTTTTAAAAGTGGGATAATTCATGTTATATTCTTTAACCACCTGAAAAAGGAATTGTTTCTCCTCTTCGTTGTGGGTTAATTTATTATTATAATCTGTAATGAATTTGGCGCCTCTTTCAGCTGCATCATTCACTACAGATAGGTTTTTACAAATTTGTGATCCGTGAGCGTAGTCAAATCTTTCATTCCAATCCGATGGATCGACTTGCAAAAATTCTTTTGAAATTTCTAAACGATCAAAGAATGCGTGTGTATTGGAATTTACAAAATCGCTTAAATCTTTTTGCGCAAATGTGCCGATATTTGTTGGATTAGTTATTATTCGCTTGCATTTTTCTGTATTTGCTTCAACATTAATTGCCTGAACCATTTTTTTTAATTGCAACACTTACATTAGGATCGAAGAATGAAAGACCGACTGCTTCTTCCGACAAATACCACAAATGATTGCTGATTTTTTGTAGCAAAGCAAGAGCTATATCCCTTTCAGGATAAGCCATAATATTTTTAATTAAATTTAAGTCTTGATTTGGTGCTTCAATTGCTTTAGTGCATCCAAACCAGGCTTTTACATAAATACGAACTACGAACAGACAGACACTACGTATACCGTTTAACTCTTGGTTGGTCATATTGAATTCATTACGAAACAAATACATTTTAAGTGCATAAATACATTTTGACATCCATCGAGCATGAGAAGTTGCACCAGGCATACGAAAGGTGTTAAAATTCGGCACCGTACCACCAAGAAAAGTGACAACTAATTGCAATAATTCTTTGTAGTCGCGTCTGCTATGAGCTTGTTTTAAGTTATCTAGACAGCAATTTAAAATTGTTCCACGTTCTTCAGCAGTCAATACTGTAATAATGTGTTCATCTTCTAAACAACTCTTGTAATTTAATTTGTCAATATTAATCCAGTATTTGCTAAAGCGATTAAAAATTAGCACTTCTGGACCGGCTGTAGTAGCCACTCTAATTTCAAACACTTTACGGATCAACAACTCGTAAATATGGTGTCTGCAGGGAAAATATAATAAATCGCGACCTAGTTTTCCTTCAAGCAGAGCAGCAGCGCCGCTTTGAACTCCTGTATTATGAGCAGTTGTGTCGAAGCAGATTATTTGAACTAGATCAAGCATTTCATATTCATTTATTGAATTAAACACGGCATCAGATATTTCTTTTCCACTCGAAGATTTTAACTTTGGAATGCCAAAAGATGAGATGAGATGAGACTATGATTGGCAAGCGGTCAACTTTTTCCCTGCCACTAATTTCTGGTAACATTGTACCATCCCAGTGCAAAACAAAACTACGTGGAATCTGGAAATAAAAACTCAAGTTTCTTAATTTATACTCAAAACATAAAAAAGAAGCATAGGGAAACCCCACATTACAGTACTTACATCAAAGTTTGCTGCAATGTTTTGTGCTGTTGTTGCACGATGCTTCTGACGCATTCGACGAATTGATTATCTATTTAGTATAAGATCTTCGATATCATAGCCCAACGCGTCAGCAGTTGCGCTTAAAAAATTGTTTTACCTCTGGAGATACCTGATGTTGATGTTGATGCTACAACTTCAATATCGTTTTCGTCGTCAATGTCAATCATACCTGTTTTACAACAATAATTCTGATTTGCTTAAAAGATAGAATATTTAATTGTATACCTCTTTGAATCTGTTGTTCATATAACTCTTTTCGTTCATCTTCTTTTATTCGACGCTGGTTTTCTTGTTCTTTCTGGACTGCCTTTCGCTTTTCTTTCTGCATTACAATTTTATCCGTTCCTAGCATACAACCTGGTCTTCCTTTTTCTCGTTGCTTTTTTTAAGAACTCTTTGTCTTCTTGTATTTTAATTAATTCAAACGCGTTTGCATGTGCGATATCGAATAAATCATCTAATTTATCTTGAAATTCAGTTTCTTTCCTGTTTTGACATTCTGTTTTTCGACCATGATGCTTTGTAATATCTCTCCACTTGTTGTATAATTTTTCCAGCTTCTCAATGCAGTGTTTTTCATGGTGTGTTGGAATTCGTGCTTTTTGCCAAAACGTGCTGACCTCAGCAACAACTAATCTAAAACTTTCTCTTAAATTTAAGCCAACTATTCTTAAATTATAAAATAAAACTTGTATCGCTTGTTTTCTTCCTGGTAATTTAGCTCCAGTAATTTGGTGGTCCATTACGCCAATTAACATAATGTCATCATCCGATCGAAGTCTTTTGGTTGTCATCGCTTTAGATTTTTTATTTTAAAATGTATTTGTTCGTTTTGGATTTTCTATGAATTTAAAAAATATTAATATTTTAGGCAAAAAATATTTATTTTCTTCATACATTTATTTTTACCGGCTAAACTGTTGATTATATAGAAAAACGCTATATATACACATTTTAAAGGAATTCTAATTCTTAATTATTTTTCAATTTATTTAAACAAAATCGGACTAGTGGTTCTCGAGTTATGTCAAAAAAGAGCACCAAAGGTGATAATTTAATTTTGTGAAATAAATAAGGACCGGTCTAATATATATATATATATATATATATATCTGGAGTGGTAACCGTTTTTCGGCAATAAAAAATGCTGTAGAGCATTGGCGTCTCCACCTTTTGGTATTTCCTTATAAAATTGATGGAAACAATAATAACTTACCAGAAACTTCATTTCGTTTTACCGCATTTCAGTCGAAAATATCGAAATACCCCTGCTGGAACGTCAGACGTGCTCGCATCAACAAGTGCCTGGATAGTCTCAAAGAATTAGTGGCTGAATTACAAGGCGATGATGCCATCCTACGCATGGATAAAGCTGAAATGCTAGAAACTGCTCTGGCATTCATAAAGAAAGAGGTGAATAAACCAAAAGTACTCGCTACCTCTGTACCCATGGATTCTTTCCGTCACGGTTACATGAATGCTGTCAATGAGATTTCCCGTGTCATGGCTGCTACTCCCGGTATGAATGTCCAATTGGGCAAATCTGTCATGATTCATCGGGGCGGCGAATACAATCGATTGCTGCAAGTTCAAACATCAACAGGAGAAGAAGTGTGCATGGGCCCCATGTCACCAGCCTCATCTGGATATCACAGTGATGATTGCTGCGATGAAAGCTCCCTACCCTCGCCATCACAAGAAGCTCCGTTGTGGCGTCCTTGGTAGATTTCGAAAATGGAAATAATATTCGAAATTAATCTTAATAGACACTAAGAGCTTTACCTGAAACACATCTACAAAGACTGCGATATAATTCATCTGTGATACCCAATTTAGTTTTAAGTTAATGATAAGAAAACCTCCCAACGAAAGCTTTATTTATTTTTATATGTTAAAAACACAAATATAAAATAATTATTAATTGACAACGTAAAAACAATCTATATCGTTTACTTATATTAAAATAACTAGGTAAGACGCAGACACAGGTAGCGGATTATATGCTCCCCAAGACAACCATTTCCAACGCAGGGGTTCGGCCGCCTAGGTGGTAAAGAACTAAAGGTTGTCTGAACGGTACAAAACTGTGTTGAGAATCAGAATAAACGAGTTATTGACGAATGACTAAAAATTTTAATGAGAAATATTAGATAAATATGCAACTCAAATATCTTCGCAACCATAAGTGACAACTTAGTATCGTATTTAAATAGCAAATATTAGTCTCAATATTAACTCACTCATGTCGTCTGGGGGTTATCGTGAATTCAACTGATGAACGGATATAAGGATTTCGATTTTGTTTTTTTTGGATCCATAATGTATTTACTTTCATGGTCTCTGCAAATTGAATATCAACCTTATTATTGCAACTCATGGTGGGTTATGTGAAAAGGAGAGCAATTTCATCAAAAATTAAGACGTGTTAGTGTGGCTTACTTATCACCTGAACCCAACTATATTGCACGCTATTTATATTTGTAGTCAAGCCAAAGCTCTTTCAATGGTTTCCTGTAGGAGACTTTTTTGCTGTTGCCATTGTTAACTTTGTCGAGTATGGGAATGTGTTTGCATTCCTTGCTGAACGAATTCTCGAATGATATAATGACATAATATCAGCAATAGCACTCCTAATAAAAGCAATACACATTTTCAAAAATACCAACATTTAAGACAATAGTTAGTGCATGTCTGTCTATATTTGTTCGTTCTTCTATTTTTCTCTCTGAACATAGTAACGTTCAAAGGAATGGACCAGTGAAACATATTTCTTATAGAAATAAAAACAATAGCATCCTAGCAGTATAATCTGAGTGAAAGGAATTATATCGGGAACAGCAAATTCCATAGCAAAAATGAGAGAAGAAATGTCGTTAGAAAATGTTCGCATGGAATTGATTGAAAATAAGCTGTCCAAGAGACACATGGGTGTCGTGGGTGTTTGATTCTATGGTTGGTGAAGACCGTGTTGTCATAATAAGTATCTGAATTTCTGTAGCTGAAATGCAGACATACTGCCTTTTCATTTACATCCTAAAATTAAGGATTGACGACTCCTTCGAAAAAGGAAAGTGTGCGACCGTGCGTTAAGCGCTAGGCTGAATTGAATGAAAAGCAAATTCTACTGAAAAAACATGTCTTTTTTCCAAAGGGTTTTTTCTTATAAAGGGTGTTTTTTATTGAATTGAAATAAAACACAAGAAAATCGTTTTAATGTCCATCAATTTGGCTTTATTGGAAGGATAATTTTATGCCATTAATGTTTAAATATGATTTCGGGCATGTGGCCGCCGCGGCTGGCTCGAATATAGCCAATTCTACAGGTCCAATTTTCAACCACTTTGAGTTGATGGACAAAGCTCCAATTGCTGTGCACGGTGGCGAATCGATTCATTCGGGTCCTCTTCAACACTTTGCTCTACAGCGGCAATTGTTTCTTCGGTGCGCACTGTTCGACGTCTCTGCGGATGCGTATTATCACATAGAGTAAACGTAGTGCGAAAACGATCCATGGTTAACCGAATTAATTGCTCTGATGGACGATTATGTCGACCATAAAATGGACGGAGCTTGTGGTGAACTTCGCGAACTGAACCATTACTTTCGAAATAAATTTGCACGATTTGCAAGCGTTGTTCTTTTGTCAACCTGTTCATGATGAAATGGCAAACCAAACTAAATATTAATCACTTGACAGCTGACAAAATGGCAAAAAAGTGATGCCAACTTAAAGTTCTATACCCCAATAAAAAACACCCTTTATTAACACTTACACTAAATGCTTACAAACTACTTAAAAACTATTATATACAAATTATTGATTGGTATTGTATACCGTGTCGTCAATGTCCAAGGTCTTAAACCGTCTGTGGTAGAAAAAGAGTTTGTCCGCACGGTAAAGAAGTCCCTCGGAATCGAGAGTCAGTAGCCCAGCAGGTGGAAGGAACTCATTACTGAGTTGCATTTCTACACTGTCGGTCATCTCAAGACAACCCCTAATCAGTCTGTTGTCCAGAAACTCAGCCCTTCAATAGAAGTTCAGAGCATTCCGGACAAGGAAGACATCGATTCTATCGAAATCGACAGAACCGTAAATCTTCCGGTAGGGTGGTCTCCTAGGGATACCATCGGAGCCCATGACTCGCTTAAGTCCCAGACAGGAAACCAAAATCGTCCTTTCCCATCTCCTGAGTCTTTCCATTTGGCTGGAAGAGATCCAATACCAGACTGGAAAGGCATAGGAGAGTAGCGGCCTAATTATCTGTCGATATAATAATAACCTAACTTCGTCACCCAGTCCTCCCCTACATCTGAGAATTACTTAACATGAGGTCAATGTGTCGATAGAACCTAAAGTTTTCATTAAAAGTCACCCCTAGATATTTAATTTTCACCGAGTTGCGCACCCGTTCCCCTCCAATCCGTATTTCAGGTTCATATGAACTGCTATTTGGATAAAGGAGGGACCTTTTCCCCTTGAATATGATACTGTCGCATTTACCAACGTTCAGTTTCAATTTCCACATGAGTTCAATCTCAAGTTAACGGTACGGGACTTAGGTCCCGAAGCAGCGACAAGTATATCATCCGCATACACTAGGAGTAGATCTCCATCCGGTGGCTGCGGGATATCACTTACAAATATGTTGTAGAGTACAGGTCCAAGTAATGAGTCCTGTGGTACACCTGCTACAACATTCCTACTGTCTGACCTACTGTCCCCTACTTTCATTTCGTGGTCGTGAAAACTCTCAAAGAGACGTCTTTACGACGAAAAGCCTTCATATTGCACCACCCAAAAGCCGAAATGCGTTAATGTTTAAATACTGCTTCAACTATACGAAAGATTTTTTATTTCAGTTATTTCAGTAAATAACATTAACCCGACAATGTACACACGGAAAGTAATAAGCAATTACCAATATCATTTGCAGGTTACAGATTTCTAATCATTTTCAAGGCATGTAATGTAAAAATAAAATATATGGAAGTTGACACTCAAACCCATCGAGACTTTTAAAAAGAATTAAAAATACTTTGTCGTTGGCTTGCCACTTTCATCTGCAATCCCAACCGACCTAAAAACATTAGACGTATATGTATATGGAACATTTGAATCCTTCGTGCAGTACCTAACGTGCTTACAGAAGACAGACAGACGAGCATGGTTAGGTCGTCTTAGAATATCACAACAACACAGAGTACTTATATATGGCCTTCGCTGGGTATTTCCATCCTATGGTGGAGGGTATAAAATTCAAATTAGCTGCGCAGCTGACTTATATGCAACTTTGACCTAATATGCAACAATTCTAATTTAAGAAACTTTGTAGCGCAAGCGCTGTTATAACTTTACCTCAGACGCACGTGCAACACACGATTGAGGTCACACGCACCCAATTAACAAATAACTAGGAATGAGGCGCCATTCTTTAATAGGAAGACACCAACAGTATCAACACAACATCACTTCATTCACCTCTTATACTTACACTGGATACTTCTCATAGCGAAGCAGGAGGACAACGTAGCGTTTTTCCTTATTCATTTCCGTGGGAAACTTCTCTGGGCGACATTGCATTTTGTATTGCTATGGAATTTGTCTATTTTAGAAAGAAAAAACCTTTTTATTGCACGTGCATATCCAATGACCGCACACCAACAACATCCTTGATCTCAGATTATATTGTTGTTTTTATTTCTCCAAAATTATTGTTGCCCAGACCTTTTCACTCTACGTTCCCACGCCTAGAAAGAACCCCAGATAAAAGGACAGACAAACATACAAACTCGTACACTGCCTATTGTCTAGGAGCTGGTATTTTTACAAATACCTGCATATCCTTTTTACTAGCAGGGCGATTGTTGAGACTATAAAAGGCCACGGCTAGCAAGGATCAGACATCATTCTCATTCGAGCATTCGTTCAGCAAAGAACTTAAACACATTCCCATCAATATGTGCGTAGAAATCTCAAACAACCAATTCAACAAAATGGATATCACCAACGTCGACAACAAGAAAGTCTCCTACAGCATCAAGAAGCTGTTGAAACAACTCTTCAAACAACACAAACCTCAAACTGGCAAGAAAGCCGAATCCTTGGAATCCCTCGAATCCTTGGAAAACAACCGCAATGCCGATATTGAATTGGACTGTGCCTCTTTGGAATCTCATGAAAACGACATCAATGAACGTCTTTCCACCAAACAATTTCGTCCCAGTTCACTTCGTTCGCACCGAACACGGCACATTCTTCTGGACAGCCAGCAGCGCCATCCCAGCCGATAATGATTTGGTTGAACCTATGAGCTGCTCCACCTACAATCACTTGGCCTGTATGCAATATCGTTGGGCTCAAGCATAAGAAACCAGCAAACAAGTCTTCCAAAGACTTCGTTGAAATCCTCGCAATGCCTTCCTCTACAAGTTTAACTTGAAACGAAAATATTGATAGCTTTACAAAACAATACCATTTGTGACCTTTACAAATTTTATTTTTAACGAAAAAACTATATAAAAACATATATAAAATATATAATTTATACAATTTAAAGCAATATGTATCTTTGATTTTCATCATTGTTTGGGAATTTTAACACGAGGGAGACGTTTGCAAGAGGGGCTAAAATCCATTCCGCAACAACACAATCATTAAATATATATTATCAATTTCGTTCCATGATTTAACAGTACCAATCAGTACCAATACGGATGTGTCCTGCTTAGAAATAGCGAATAGTGTTCGAATTATTTTTCATGTTTCAACACAAGTATATTCAAGTTTACTTCTAGCACTTTTCATATAAAACTGATGCAGATGTTTTAATTTAACCATGCAAATATCTCGTTCTATTGCCTTTGTTCGAGAATCCCTTCCTATACGATTATTTGTACTGAGTGGCTAGGAGGCAAAACTTCGTGGCTTTATTGGGGACATTCATTATCATGGCTTGACACAGATTTTCCGATGTCAAAAATTTATCCCAATGAACGGTTGAAATGCGTTGACTTTTTATATTTAGTCTTCTTGTACAGTCTTCAGCTGTACAATGTATTCGCAAATATCATAAATGTGTTTTAAAAATACATATCAGCGGTTAGCGCTTACAACGGCGTATGGCGCTCCAGGTAATGTATGGGCGCTCTCGACGACTTGTCGGCGTATGGCTCTCCCGATTTCAATCTAAAGCTTGTTCGAACATTACAGGTCACAATTGTTGTCCGATTGTCATGAAATTTGACAGAAGTAAGTTTTTTGGACCAAGAACTATCGCAATTGAATTTTGTAGAAATCGTCCCAGATTTAGCCTCCATACAAATATTCCTCCAATTTACCCTATTACTGCTCTAGAATACACATTTTGAGGATCATGTTATATCTGAACTAAAACCTGATGGTATGAAAGAGGACTACATAGGTCCTTGTTTTGGCACAGCCACCATATAAACGGGACCCAGTTTACACTATCTATTTATCCTGTTTAGCAGATCATGTTATATTTCAACTAAGAATACACACTATGAATGACAAATATGTGGGTTCATACTTTGGTATAATCCCCGTACAAATCGGCCGCCATTTCACACCATTACCGCTCTATATAGGCCCAAGTGTTCCATAGCCCCCTGCAAGTGTCCGTCAGATTTATCTTATTATATCTGTAAAATCTGCATTTGTCATCAAATTAAAAAAAAAATATGTAAGAAAATTATACATTAGGTGGGGTAGCGTTTATTTTTTTCTGCAAATTTGGACATTCTGCAGTTTTGAAAACAGATTTACCCCCAATTAGATTGATAGATAGACGGACATGGCTCAAATAGCATAGAAAGTCTGTGGAGTGAGGATATACAAATAAGATCATTACCCTTTGAGAAATTTGTTTCGAATTTAAAATACACACCAAGAAAAAGTGATGTTATAGAGATGAGTTTAAATTAAAAGATTAATAATTTCCTTTAATAAGTTAATTATTAAATTAATTTTTGAATTACAAATGGAATAATTTTTGAATTTCAAATGAAAACTTTTGAATTACAAATGGAATAATTTTTGAATTTCAAATGAAAGCTTTTGAATTTCAAATGGCGTCTTTTGATTTACTTATGACGAGTTTTGAATTGCAAATGACGAATTTTGAATTACAAATGATCGCTTTTGAATTACAAATGACGAGTTTTGAATTACAAATGAAGAGTTTTGAATTTCGAATGATGTCTTTTGAATTTCAAATGATGTCTTTTGAATTATAATTTCAAATGTTGTCTTTTGAATTACAAATGACGAGTTTTGAATTTCAATTGACATTTTTTGAATTTCAAATGGAATTTTTGAATTTCAAATGATGTCTTTTGAATTACTATTGAAATGGTGTAGTGCCTCCCACACAAATCAACCTGAACCACGCAAAATTAAAACTGTTATAACTTATAAACGGCTGATCCGAATACCACGCCCCTTCTGGTACGTCCCACACAAAGTGGCATAAGCTTTGGTTAAAATAAAATTAATATAACATCCATTCGGATAGAAAAAAGGTGTTCGAAAAATCGAACATCGCAACTTGTTAAGGGGGATATATACCTCTGACTACGTAGGTGCGTAACATAAAGCGATATTTCAAATTGTAGGCGTTAACAGGCGAAAGGGATGGTGCATTTTCTAAATATAAAATAAACAAGCGAAAATGCGTTAAGTTCGAACCGGCGAATCTTATATACCCTCCATCAAGGAGTGCATTTTACAGAATAGAGATAGAGGCCGCAAACTTTACATAGTAGTACACTATCTTATAGGAAAATTGTGATGCTTCATTATTATAATATTAATAGTCCTCTACTATCTCTATATAATAAAAATGAAATGATGTTCGTTGGGATTCGCATCACTTAAGGACGGTTGATCCGATTTGGCTGATTTTTGTTACAAACTGTTCGTGGTAGTGCGAACTAGGTTTTAAGCTGAAAAAACTGTTGAATAGGTGCCCGCCACATTGGCAAAATTGTAAAAAACGGAATGTACCTTTTTCTACAGGATTTTTAAATAAACTCAAGACTCTATGTCACGATTCACACAATGAATATGCGAAATTCTATTGTGTTTTGGACGTTATGATTCAGCGAAAGTTTTCAGTTCAAAAAATGTAGGTAATTGTAAAGAAAATTCGGACGTATTACTAAAAATCGTAAAGTTTTATTCATTTTTTTCATAACTAGCTATAGGAACGACATATTTTCTTCATTAATTTTTGTTTTAATACTTTCGTCTTTCCATCCCACTACATATGAAAAATAGATAACGTACTAAACATGTCAATACATTCAAATTACTTCCGTGTTGCTGATGGACCAATCTGGACTATTATTTTCAAAATAATTGTTGTGTCGCAAAATTATTATTGTTTCTACTCTTCGATTTTCTCGAAAATTTTGTTATTTAAACATGTATTTATTCTGTAATTTTTGAGCCTTGTCAAAATCGATCAAGGATTAAAGATTTTCCTCATAGAAGGACTAAAGGAAGGTAGAATTATAAGAACTAGAAAAATGAATCTTGGTATGAAAGACATTGGAACAGAAATAAATTATTTTTTGGGAAAAGTTGGTAAACAACGTTATGTCGATTAAAGTACTTGGATGATCTCAATAAAATTCAATTGCATTGCCCCTAGGAACCCTGCCGAATTTATGAAATAAATCGGTTCAGATTTGGATATGTTAACAGTCGAACCCAAGTAAAAGGAAATCACTAAATTTTGGGTAAACCACACATTTGTATTCCCCCCACCAAAGGATTGGGGTATATTCATTTTATCATTCCGTTTGTAACACCTTGAAATATTCATCGTAGATGCTATAAAGTATATATTCTGGGTCGTGGTAAAATTCTAAGACAATCTAGCCATGTTCGTCTGTATTTCTATCGACAGCACACTAGAAGCCGAACGAAATAAGTTAGGACGTTCAAATTTTCTCTAAACGTGTCGGATTGAAAGTGGGCGAAATCGTCCCAGAGGGAAAATTTTTTCCCTAACAAGGAAAGAAAATACCTCCTAATAGTTAGACTATTTAAGCATTTTTTTAATTTCTGTTTTATATGCACTTGAAATTTGTTGCCTTTTGTATGCGGTCGAAATGGTCAAAGTGGGACAAAAATGATATCAATGAAACGACAACAGCTAGAAACAAAAAATTTGGAATGTACATCCCTCTAATTGCGTAGCTAAGTAACATAGAGGGATTTTTCAAAATGGGGATAAAAATGGTACCAACCAAACCGCTGAAGTTGAAATCATGAAATTCGGTGTATACATTCATCTGACCCCGAAACAAAAAGGAATTTTTCAAAATGTGTACTCATAGGCGGAAAATGGTGTGAATTTAAATAAATATGATACCGGTGTGTACTTTTACTGCGTAGACGGAAAAAAGAGATCTTTCGAAATTGGTACCTTCAGGATCTAAATGGAAATAAATTTGCACCAATCATGAAATTAGGTGTGTATATACTCTGAAACATATTGGAAATGAATTTTTACCAAAGTTGTATCTTTAAGGGATAAAAATTGAGAAAATCGGTGTGGACTTTTTTAAACGCTCGGCATAAAGCGATTTTCCTTTATACTGGTCCATTTTCAAAAGAAACAAGTACGGAAAGGCTAAAGTCGGTCGTGGCCGACTATACGATACCATTCACTTTCAATTAGGTTAGGATTTTGGAAAGTGTCCTATATCATAGACCGATGATACCCTTTTTCCCAATGTAGGTTTCCTGCTGAAATATAACGTGTTCTGATCAATATCTTCTAAAATATGTGTTTTCTAGAGCAGAAAAAGTAAAATCTACGACATTGGTATGAAACATATATATAAATCTGAACTATAGATGTTTCCAGTTGAAATATAAGGTGTAGATAAAAATCGGTTAATTTATGCAGTTTTTAGAGCAAAAAGAGTCAAACGGGGACTGATATTTGTATGGGAGCTATATATGAATTTGAAACGATTTGACTCATTTTCACTAGAGATATTTCTAGTTCAAAAAAGGTGTTGTGCCAAATTTGAAGAAAATCTGTCAGAACAAATGGCTTCGAGAGTGCAAAATTTGTATGGTGGCTATATCTAAATCTAAACCGATTCGGTTCAATTTAAATAGAGTCCGCACCTGCCCGAAAAACTTATTTTCGTAGGGATCGGACAATAATTGCGACCTATACTTTAATTACAAGAATATATGGGCAGACGGTCGGTAACCCTTTCATACAAAGCGTGGCCAAAAATAGAAGGAGTTACATTACGGCTGTCAAAACTTGTAGAACTTATTAAATCGATAAAATGTGAAAAATACTTAATTTTTGTGAGAATCCATCCAAGGATTCAGATACCTCCCATATATCCTGAAACTAAAATTAGTTTTAATTAAGAATGAAATTACCGTATTGATATAATTTTAAAGATTATTATATTGATAAACGATTAAAAACTAAATTTTTCATCAGAAATCTTTCAAGGATTCGGATACCTTTCATATATCTTGAATTTAGTCAAATGTGGAAATTTAAAGGTAATAAAAAACTAACAAGTTTAATACAAATTCTCACTCATTTAATCATATTAACGGATACATAATAAATAAATTTTAAAAAATCGTAAATGTATATTTCAATTTTATTAGTATTCAAATAGTATTGTAATAAAACCAAACAATTCAAAGTATTTTCTATTCTTTACTCTTCTTAAAGAACTCCATTCACCAAAAATATAATGTTGTATATCTTTTGTGAATCGAGTTTACCAAAGTCCTCATCGTGTTATATGCTCTAAAAGATATATCCATATCATTATATATCGATAGCCAAAACTTGTTGTAGAGGAATGGTATCGTGGAGATCTGGCTTTGAAATCTTTTCTGACGCCTTTTATAGTAAATCAATCAACAGGAGTTGACGTGATTTTCTATTCCACTCTCCTCCTTCTTGTTCTATTAGATGAACCCTCATACGATACGCTTGGCCTACCTCGACCACCGCTTGTACTTGGTTCCTAATATAAAAATATTTATTTAAAAATTTTTTCAGGAAAACCAACTGATAACATACCAACACCGATATGTACTTTCAAATCTATATTTAGTGCGGTCTGCCTTGGTCCACTTTGTTTGAAATTTACTAACAAGTAATCTGATTTTCTCGATATCATTAGTATTTAAACGGTCTCCACACAAACTTTCTGCTCGACTTTTCAAAAATTGGACCACACCTGTCCTCTTTTGGTTTTTTATCTCCAATCATTCGTTGTATATATCACGTATTTTCATTATGGGTTGATAAAGAAACAAAAAATGGGGCAAATTGGGGCAGCTAATCTTTTAACATTATGATTTTAGACACTTCTGACAATAATTTTTTCAAAGAGTAGAAGTGGACACTGGTGGTCATGTTTAGTTATTATCTATCAAATTTGTCAACACGGAGAGTTTTTTGATTTTCTTTCACGCTGTCTTTCTAATAGCGTCACATACCATATGATTGTCGATTGTAAACAAAATATTCATAAATACGTTGTCAACTATAGATATTTGAAAATATATTACAATTTTGGTATAACTATCGTCAAAATATTCTGTTTTAACCCTCAGAACTACAAGCGCATTTGTGTCGCTGATATGCGTACAAAGCATATGCGTAATAAAGTTCGACTATACACTTATAACACGGAAACTACCACAAATATCGACATAAGTCTTTTTAAATAGTCTTTTTGAAACGGTTTTCTTAAAATTAGCATACTTATTTTTAATAATTTTGTACATATCATTTTTGCATTTTTGGCCAACGAGACAGCACTGTGCGCCTTATAATTTAAGGTATAAAGAGCCCTTCTTTATCCAAACCAAATGTTTTCGGTGTTGAAGAGATATTATTTTCTTATACCATAGAAACGGAGTCGGAATCAAACATTTTTCATTCCAATTCCAGCAACTTTCTCTGAATCCATAGCCCTGCCCTTTTAAATTCGTTTATTTAGTTGAACTGCGTCAACGTTAACATTGATGACAACATGATTTTTTAATTTTCCAACCATCAAATAAACGATTTGAACGACTTCAAACTCATTTTGTCCCGACCACACAAGAAAATATAATCAAAAAGGCAGAGTATGTGTTTTGTTTTGAATTGTATAAATTATATATTTTATATATCATTTAATAAATATTTTGCTTTTAAATTAAGTTTGTAAAAATCACAATTGTTTTATTTTGTAACGCTTTCAATGTTTTTGTTTCAAGTTAAACTTGAAGAGGTAAATTGCAGGATTCGCAGATTGCTTGCTTCGGCGAAGACTTTGGAAGTCTTTTCGCTAATTTCTTATGCTTGAGCCCAACGATCTTGCATACAGGTCAATTGATTGTAGGTGGAGAGGCTCATAGGTTCAACAAAGTCATAATCGGCTGGGATGGCGCTGCTGGCTGTCCAGAAGAATGTGCCGTGTTCGGTGCGAACGAAGTGAACTGGGACGAAATCTTCCATTTCGCATGATTGTTTGGTGGAAAGACGTTCATTGATGTCGTTTTCATGAGATTCCAAAGAGGCACAGTCAAATTCAATATCGGTATTGCGGTTGTTCTCCAAGGATTCGAGTGATTCCAAGGATTCGGCTTTCTTGCCAGTTTGAGATTTGTGTTGTTTGAAGAGTTGTTTCAACAGCTTCTTGATGCTGTGGGAGACTTTCTTGTTATCGGCATTGGTGATATCCATTTTGTCGAATTGGTTGGTTGGTTCTACGCACATATTGATGAGAATGTGTTTGAGTTCTTTGCTGAACGAATGCTCGAATGAGAATGATGCCTTATCCTTGCTAGCCGTGTCCTTTTATAGTCTCAGCAATCGTCCTGCTAGTAAAAATGATGTGCAGGTATTTGTAAAAATACCAGCTTCTAGACAATAGACAGTGTCTGTCCTTTCTTCTGCTTTCCTTTCGGAGCGTGGGAATGTCTGTGAAACATTACTTTTCAGAAATAAAAACAACAACGGACAGCGGGTGTTTGTAGTATTCGGTCATAGGATATGCACGTGCATGAAAAAAGGTTTTTTTTCCAGAACAGATAAATTCCTCAACAATACAAATCGAGAACCAACACGCGTCCCTCCTGTTTAGCTAAGGAAAAAGTGCTGTTAATAGTGGTGAGAGCACTCGTGTTGTATGATAAGTGAATATTATTACATGTAAAGGAGACGCGATCGTGTGGTCAGCGCGAGTCGGACATGAAGTCTTCGAAGTGGTAGCACTAGGTTAGTATATTTTGTTTATGATTTTTTAGGAAATTGAAATTATTACAAGTTATGTGTCAGACCCTTACTCGACAAATATGAAAGAGGGAGTGGCATGTGATCGGCTGTCATCTTATAGTATTTAAATAATGTTTTATAGTTCAAATAATATACATATGTATGTACATATGAGTTCGCATTTATGTCTCTAACCCCCATTTTCACGAAGTCAGGTTAACCATCAGGTAGAGCCAGGCCCGTGCGCAGGATTTTCCCCTGGGTGGTTTTCATCTACACTCATAAAAAAATGAGTTAAAATTAACTAAAATTTAGGAAACCATTTACATTTTTACTAAATATAAGTAGAATTTTTTCTGACATTTTCCTAAATCAAAGTAAATTTTTCCTAAAACCTAGTAACTTTTTACTAAATTTAAGCAAAACTTTCCTAAAACTAAGTAAATTTTTTCTAAATCTTAGTAAAATTTTGCTGAAAATTTCCTAAAACTAAGTAAATGTTTACTCAAATCAAGTAAATATTTTCTCAAACTGAGGACAATTTTGCTGATTTTTTCCTCAAAACGAGTAAATTTTTACTTAAACTGAGGAAAATTTTATTTGAAAAAAGGAAAAAAGGTGCAATTAAATAAGTCCAATTTAACTAAAAAAATCAAACAAATAGTTTAGCTTCAGAGTATGCAAAACTGATACAAACAATGACAACATGAAATATTTCTCAAAAGTTTCATGATACATCTGCCATAAGGAGTTGAGCTATTACTCCATGATTGTTGCGAAGGCAAGATAGGCGCCTTCGCTGTGGTTGTTTAGAATAATTCATAAAGTATTTAAGAAATAAGTCTCTGCAAACGAACGAGAATTGCTTCTTAATTTAATATTCAAGAATTTTTTAAATGCATGAAGAACTCGGCATAAATTTTAGTAAACATTTTGACTTAATTTTAGGAAAACCACATTTTTAAGTTAAAATTTCCTAAATGGATTTTTTTCCATACAAAAATTACATATTTTTTTCTCACTTAAAACCTTAGAAATTGTAAGAATTTTTTATTAGATCCAAAGAAATATTTTTAAGTAAATCTACTACCATTTTTCTAGTAAATGAACTATTTACTATGGCTTTGAAAGAAGGAAACTTTACTCATACTTAGTTAATTTTCCAACTTTTTAGGAAATTTTTACTGGAACGTTTGGAAATCACTCATATTTTATTGCCGGATATTCGAGAAATATTGTGATACAGACATTGTCGGCAAAATTGCATTTCAGTAATCCATCTATCAGTACACTCAAAGGAATATGTCAGGAAAAGAAAGCAGAACGTCTACTGAAAGATCAGATTTTCTGCTGTTAAAAAAGAGACAGCAGATTTGCATCTGCTGAGATGGTAAACAGCTGTTTGCTGTTTTTAGCAATTATGATACGCATTTGTCCCAAGCTAATATAAAAGAAACTCGCTTATGAACGCTTATCTATTTTTATATTTTAATTAACAACATCCAATTTTAGCAGACTGCAAACTCTTTAGAAGTGTGAATGGTGATGTAAGATTGCAGAAAACTGGTGTTATGCCAAAAAAACAGCTGTAATAGCAGAAAAGTGTCTGCTGATAGGCAGCAGACAATCGCTGCTTTTATTAACAGACTCGTTCTCTAAGTGTAGAACTTTTTTTAAAATAGTTGCTTGAAATTACATACATACATATCGAGTGGCTATGAACAAAAACATAACTTTTCAGGAGAGCGAAAAACTGATTTTCTCCTTAATTTGAAGAGAAATTATTAATCATTCTTCTACAGTTTAATATAAAAATGATTACTAATTGCTACGATTAAAAAGTTTTTGTATAGAAAACGCATTTTCTGTGATGTAAACAGCGAATTTAAAGATTCCAGCTTCATCCGTCAGATTGGTCGCTTGTAAAATATATGTAGCCAGTTGCAAAAATCGCTGCAATTGATGAAAAATCCAAAATTCGCCGTTGCAATTCCTTATATTTTAACTTTCTTCGTTCATAATTCTGAAACTTTTCATACACAAATATTCGCCATGAAGTCAGCAATTACATGCCAAAGAAATATTTTGGTATCTATATATATAAAAGAAAGTGTCCGAAGCGATGTAATCCCATAACTCGAGATTGGCCAAATCGATTTTGATGATTTGTACTTTGTTGGAAAGATATTTTCTCAGCACGGGTTTTAAAAAAAAATAAAATAAAAAATCAAAATTTGAAAATGTCTGATTTTTACCACCCAGCGTGTTTCGACAGGTTTATTTTCGATTTTTTTCAATTTTCTTTTTTCATTTACTCGAGATTGGCCAAACCGATCTTGATGATTTATACTTTGTTAGAAAGGTATTTTCTCAGTACGGGTTTTTTTAAAAAAAAGTCAAAAAAAAACGTCAAAAAATCAAAATTTCAAAATGTCTTATTTTTACCACACAGCGTGTTACGACAGGTTTTTTTCCGATGTTGTTGAAATTTTCAGTGCAGATAGATGTAGGTCTGGAAGGAACTATAGGCTATAGAATTTTTAAAAAATTGCTCTGTGGGCGGAGGGGGCGTGGCAATAGTGTTTTTGAGAGCTAGATGGCTGAAAATTGGTACGTATATATTACTGATCACGAGAATGATAAATATGATACCGAAATTTGGATTTTCGTTTTGTGGGCGGAGTGGGCGTGGCAATAGTGTTATTTGAGCTAGAAGGCTGAAAAATTGAATGTATATATTACTGACCAGGAGAAAGATCAAGTTGATGCCGAAATTTGGATTTTCGTTTTGTGGGCGGAGTGGGTGTGGCAAAAGTGTTGTTGAGAGGTAGTAGGTAGTAGACCACGAGAAAGATCAATTTGATGCTGAAATTTGGATTTTCGTTTTGTGGGCGGATTGGGCGTGGCAATAGTGTTCTTTGAGCTAGAAGGCTGAAAATTGGAATGTATATATTACTGGCCACGAGAAAGATCAACTTGATGCCGAAATTTGGATTTACGTTTCGTGGACTTTGGGGCGTGGCAAAAGTGTTTTGGAGAGCTAGAAGGCTGAAAATTGGTACATATATATTACTGACCACGAGAATGATAAATATGATGCCGAAATTTGGATTTTCGCTTTGTGGGCGGAGTGGGCGACAAAAGTGTTTTTGAGAGGTAGTAGGCTGAAAATTGGTACATATATATTATTGACCACGAGAAAGATAAATATGATGTCGAAATTTGGATTTTCGTTTCGTGGGCGTGGCAAAAGTGTTTTGGAGAGCTAGAAGGCTGAAAATTGGTAGATATATATTAATGACCACGATAATGATAAATATGATGCAGTCATTTGGATTTTCATTTTGTGGGCGGAGTGGGCGTGGCAAGTGTTTTTGAGAGGTAGTAGGCTGAAAATTGGAATTGGCTAGAAGTATTTTTAAGCTAGAAGGCTGAAAATTGGAACGTATATATTACTGACCACGGGAAAAAAGTGTTTTTTAGTTAGAAGGCTGAAAATTAGAACGTATATATTACAAACCACGATAATATCAATATGATAAGATCAATATATATTACTGACCACGGGAAAAATGTGGAAAAAGTGTTTTTTAACTAGAAGGCTGAAAATTGGAACGTATATATTACAAACCACGATAATATCAATATCATAAGATCAATATGAAACCTGATTTTAATTTTACCATTTGTATTTTTGCCTGGCGAAGCGGGCGGGGTTCAGCTAGTTTTCAATATAATAAAAAAGTTACGCCGGTTTTTTTCTAAATATACTTTTCACAATTTTTGACTTTACAGCCACCATTTTTCCTATTTTATTTTATTTCTATTATTTTTATGTTCATAGCCACTTATGCAGTCGCAAACTTACGTGCGAGGGGATAGCCAAATCAGAAAATTAAAAATATGGCTTTAGAAAAAAATCTTTTCTAAATTTTTATGGCAGATGACATCCAAATCTGAGAATAGTTTGGCATCAAAAACTCATTTTCGAGAAAATGGTTCATAAGCCCTCGATATATATTTTGAAGAAATATTACACAAAAAACGATCAAATTTCTCGGCGATAAAATCTTCAGTCCCGCATTTTTTCTATGATTGGATATACTTTTTGACAAAGTATGGGTCTAAATAGGATGTCTAAAGAGTTTTGGGGTTTTTAATTTATATATGACATGAGTAACAGGATGTTTACTCAAAATATTTATACGCATATTCCGATTAAATAAAAAATATTTGGAAATGTTTCTTCATTTTTATAATCCTAAATATGTATAAACTCGAATAACAAATACAGTTTTTTGTATTCGATGAAATGCAAGAAGAAACAACTAGAGATTTTAATTTCAAAAAACCAAATAATTGGTATTTTAGAGTTTCGTTTTCCTACGTAGATCCAAGTTACTGAATTTGTTGTTTCTCTTTTGAATAATACTTGTTACATATGTACTCTACAAGCATCAAGCAAATTATTTGCTTTTATTAAGAATATTTTAGATTTTATTATGATATCATAGTGATTCTTATCTACACTTTTTTAAAATTACTAAACGATTTTGTTATTAAATTTCCAAACTTATATTGCAGTACACAATTAAAACTTCATAAGATATAGCTTTATTCGAATGTAAAGAAGTGGTATCGGTAATAAAAATGAAAAATGTCCGAACAATTTGGTGTCCATTAGCAAATTTAGCATTACACAATCTTGAAATTGGCACAATTCGTTTAGTTTGTTTGTATTTTTCATAACCTCTGTCTGAAATTCAAGAAAGTGTCCACGATTTTTTGTGTAATTTCTCGTGTTTTTCATGATTTTACTGCAAAATTACCATTTCAGACGAGTTACTTTAAAAAGACCTTAAAAATTCTATATTTTATTGATTCAGAAAGTCTAGAAGGTTTTAAAAGGTATATGTTCGAAACCTCTCTGGGGGGTTTCGAACATATCAGACGAGTTACTTTAAAAAGACCTTAAAAATTCTATATTTTATTGATTCAGAAAGTCTAGAAGGTTTTAAAAGGTATATGTTCGAAACCTCTCTGGGGGGGGTTTGAACCACCAAACCCCCCCCCTGCACACGGCCCTGACAGCCAGCAATCGTCTGGGCATTGATGCAACTAAGTTTTCCAATTCCGCAGGTGATATTTGTCGCCATTCCTCTTCCAGCTTGTTTTTTAGCGTTTGGGCGCTAGTTATGTGATGTTTTCGGATCCTGCGTTGCAGAATCTCCCACACATGTTCAATAATATTCAGGTCGGGGCTTTGTGGAGGCGAATAAAGTTGTCTTGGAGCATGGTAAATCAGTCAATCTTTAACAAATTGGGCTGTGTTCTTCGGATCGTTATCTTGTTGGAAAATCCAGCGCTCTCCGAGGTTTAAATTATCGACCGATGCCTTCAGATTTTGTTCCAATATGGATTTATATTGATAGCGATCCATGTTACCCTCAATAAACGCAAGATTTCCAACTCCAGACGCCGCGACGGCACCCCAAACCATTACGTTGCCACCACCATGCTTTACCGTAGCAAGTAAATTCTTCGTATTCATTGCCGTATTCGCTTTTCTCCATACTTTGGCTCTCCCGTCACTTCCAAATATATTATACTTTGACTCGTCCGTAAATAAAACCCGCTTCCAGAAGTCTAATCCCTTGTCCAAGTGTTGCTGGGCGAATTCAAGGCAAAGCTTACGATTCTTTTCACTTATAAGAGGTTTTTTGCGTGGCGTTCTGCTTCGGAAACCATTATTATTCAGACTTCTTTGAATTGTTCTTGGATGTAAAATTGTATCCGACCTTTCTGCGAGTTGTTTGGACAACATTGTAGCATTCACTTTCGGGTTTTCATTAACTTCTTTTAAAATAAAGCTTTCATCTCGTCGACTAAGTTTTTTTGGACGCCCACTTCTGGGCTTATTTTCAACAGTACCCGTATTTTCGAAGTTTTTGCATATAGTTTGGAAGTTGATTTACTTAAATTAACCATTTTAGCTATTTCGCCTAAAGATTTCCTTTCGTTTCTGCATTTTATTACTAAATTTCGAATATCAGTTGCAATTTCTTTACGAGAAGCCATTTTCGCGGACTAATGTTTCTTGAATTATATTTATTTAAAGAAGAGCAAGCACAAGACAAATGACAATACAAATTTCGTCAATTCTCCTATAAAGTACATTATAAACTAGTAAATCAAAAAAAATTTTTTTTTCAAATCCATGCTTTATGCAAGCAGAATTCTATTGGGCCTAGAAATTCTTTTTTAGTTATCTTTTGTAGAAGGAAAAATTACTGCGTTATCAGGAGCAGAAATAATAGATTTTTAATTTGTGGTTTGTATGGGAGGTACCACGCCCCTTTGTCCATTCCCGCTCATATTTGCAGCAGCACTTAAAAAATGCACACCAAACCGACGTACCAAATTTTGTTCAAATACCGTTATCAGGAGCAGAAATAATAGATTTTTAATTTGTGGTTTGTATGGGAGGTACCACGCCCCTTTGTACAATCCCGCCCATATTTGCAGCAGCACTTAAAAAATCCACACCAAACCGACGTACCAAATTTTGTTTAAATACCGTTATCAGGAGCAGAAATAATAGATTTTTAATTTGTGGTTTGTATGGGAGGTACCACGCCCCTTTGTCCAATTGGTCAAATTTTTCCATTTCCTTGTATTGTCATCGAAAATGATTAAGTGTGCAAAATTTGAGCAAAATTGGTTGAGAAAAAAGCTTTCAAAAATTGATTTCAAATTTTGTGGCACACAAACATATATAGAAAGTAACCTTATATAAAGCATGGAAAAATGACGTAAAGCATGGGATGCTATGTCGTATGTAGACTTTTGTCAAGGTGTATTTTTGTTTATTTTGCCAATATCTTTTAAGTTTATATTGAAGTAAATCATTTTGTTATTGTTATATGAATAAAAAACGATTTCAAACAAAACCGCATCATTACTTTTTTCAAATATTTATTGGAACTCGCTAAAACGCAAAAATGTGGGTCGTATGTTGACTTTTGTCGGCCACTGTAAGTCTTTTTAAATAGTCTTTTTGAAGCGGTTTTCTTAAAATTAGCATACTTATTTTTTTAATAACTTTGTACATATCATTTTTGCATTTTTGGCCAACGAGACAGCACTGTGCGCCTTATAATTTAAGGTATAAAGAGCCCTTCTTTATCCAAACCAAATGTTTTCGGTGTTGAAGAGATATTATTTTCTTATACCATAGAAACGGAGTCGGAATCAAACATTTTTCATTCCAATTCCAGCAACTTTCTCTATTTATTAGTTGAACTGCGTCAACGTTAACATTGATGACAACATGATTTTTTAATTTTCCAACCATCAAATAAACGATTTGAACGACCACACACGAAAATATAATCAAAAAGGCAGAGTATGTGTTTTGTTTTGAATTGTATAAATTATATATTTTATATATCATTTAATAAATATTTTGCTTTTAAATTAAGTTTGTAAAAATCACAATTGTTTTATTTTGTAACGCTTTCAATGTTTTTGTTTCAAGTTAAACTTGAAGAGGTAAATTGCAGGATTCGCAGATTGCTTGCTTCGGCGAAGACTTTGGAAGTCTTTTCGCTAATTTCTTATGCTTGAGCCCAACGATCTTGCATACAGGCCAATTGATTGTAGGTGGAGCAGCTCATAGGTTCAACCAAGTCATAATCGGCTGGGATGGCGCTGCTGGCTGTCCAGAAGAATGTGCCGTGTTCGGTGCGAACGAAGTGAACTGGGACGAAATCTTCCATTTCGCATGATTGTTTGGTGGAAAGACGTTCATTGATGTCGTTTTCATGAGATTCCAAAGAGGCACAGTCAAATTCAATATCGGTATTGCGGTTGTTCTCCAAGGATTCGAGTGATTCCAAGGATTCGGCTTTCTTGCCAGTTTGAGATTTGTGTTGTTTGAAGAGTTGTTTCAACAGCTTCTTGATGCTGTAGGAGACTTTCTTGTTATCGGCATTGGTGATATCCATTTTGTCGAATTGGTTGTTTGAGATTTCTACGCACATAGTGATGAGAATGTGATTGAGTTCTTTGCTGAACGAATACTCGAATGAGAATGATGCCTTATCCTTGCTAGCCGTGGCCTTTTATAGTCTCAGCAATCGTCCTGCTAGTAAAAATGATGTGCAGGTATTTGTAAAAATACCAGCTCCTAGACAATAGACAGTGTCTGTCCTTTCTTCTGCTTTCCTTTCGGAGCGTGGGAATGTCTGTGAAACATTACTTTTCAGAAATAAAAACAACAACGGACAGCGGGTGTTTGTAGTATTCGGTCATAGGATATGCACGTGCATGAAAAAAGGTTTTTTTTCCAGAACAGATAAATTCCTCAACAATACAAATCGAAGTATCATTCAGAAAAGTTTCCCACGGAATTAACTGACGAGAATCAACACGCGTTCCTCCTGTTTAGCTAAGGAAGAAGTGCTAATAGTGGTGAGAGCACTCGTGTTGTATGATAAGTGAATATTATTACTTGTAAAGGAGACGCGATCGTGTGGTCAGCGCGAGTCGGACATGAAGTCTTCGAAGTGGTAGCACTAGGTTAGTATATTTTGTTTATGATTTTTTAGGAAATTGAAGTTATTACATGTTATGTCTCAGACCCTGTGATCGGTTGTCATCTTATAGTATTTAAATGATGTTTTATAGTTCAAATAATATACATATGTATGTACATATGAGTTCGCATTTATGTCTCTAACCCCCATTTTCACGAAGTCAGGTTAAGCATCAGGTAGAGCTATCCAGCAGTTATAGCTGTCGGTTTGTGTGGAGTTTGACATCTATTACTGTTGGTTATCTCTAACCAGAGTTGGTGAAAATGGGGCTAAACGTATTTTATAACTGTCCCTTTTTGACAAAAAGGCCGTTCCGCTAAAACTGCTAATTTTAGTTATTTTGGAAAACACAATTCAGACACTGAAATAACAAAGCTGGCGAAATGTGCATATATATCTGGAGTGGTAACCATTCTTCGGCAATAAAAATGCCGTAGAGCATCGGCGTCTCCCCCTTTTTTTAATGTTGCGTCTGCGTCGGACTTTCCAAGACACTGCTTCTTATCAGACCTCTTACACAAATGGTTGAAAAGCTTCTTCATTGCCATATACTTTTTTGAATGACGGCATAGTTTTGTTTCGTTTTTTTCTTCATCCTTTTGAAACTTTTATGTTTTAATTTTATTCTTCTTCGTGACAAATATTGGAAAAGTTATTGTAATTCGTAGTTATGTCGAAGTATCCATATGTATATAATTTGTAGCACAAAGATTAAAAAGGAAAAACAATAGTTAAAGTTTGCTAGCTTCAAAAACCAATTACAAGCTCGATGTGCGCGGGCCTTGGGAGTAGATTGGAAAACGCACTGGTAGGGCTAACATTCTTATGAAGCAACGCTGCTTCATTACAAGCTTCGGTGCGCGCGGGCCTTGTGAATAGGTTGGAAATGTGTACATGATTTGATAACATTCTCACCACTCTCTTGCACAAACCGTGTAGGCTTGCTCGGTGGAATGACATCAGATTCACACATCCACATCCATTTGATGGCGTGAGTCATTTGCCCTAAAAATGAATAATTTATTTCATTTTTAAAAATACCACGAATGAGTAAAGTACCACGAAAAGTAGATTCCTCGCTATTTTGAATCTATATTTAATAGAATGCAAATTTATTTACAAAGCCAGGACAATATCCCAGTTCAAATCAAATATTGATGACAGGCCAAAAAAATACAAACGAAATAAACTAAAAAAATAGATTCCTTGCGCTAAAAAATTAAGACAATTTTGGTTTTCGGACTGTTTGAATTTCGGTCATAAAATCGCCATTTTTGACAAAAGTTAACCTTCTTTTCTTTTCTTCTTTGGTAAAAAATAATGTAATGCGCTATTGTCAATCGAAAACTCAAAGTTGGATTTGTGAGTTGTTTAACCCTTTTGCATTTCTGGTGACGATATGTATCTTGAAGTTGTTATGCAGCGATTTTTGCTCTCGAGAACAAGTTATACATGCCTTTGGTCTTTCCTTATAAAATTGATGGAAACAATAATAACTTATCAGAAATTTAATTTCGTTTTACTGCATTTCAGTCGAAAATATCAGTCTGGCTCTTGTTTTCCCGACTCCCTTTCTCTCTCTTCGCACACAGTCCTTGCACGCTCTCGGCACAATCTTATACTACATCTTCAGCATGTGCCATGCTCTGTGACGCATATTAGGGCGAACTCTCTCAGTGTCTGTTTCCAACCAAGACGCAGAGTATAAAAGTCGATCGTTTTACCAACCAGACATCATTCTCTCCGCAACATCCTTACCAAACACAACAGAGCATAATCAATAATGGCTCCTCAAATTGAATACGTTTCAAAAACGCAATACTACCTGAAAGTGAAGAAACCCCTGCTGGAACGTCAAAGACGTGCTCGCATCAACAAGTGCCTGGATAGTCTCAAAGAATTAGTGGCTGAATTACAAGGCGATGATGCCATCCTACGCATTGATAAAGCTGAAATGCTAGAAACTGCTCTGGCATTCATGAAGAAAGAGGTGAATAAACCAAAAGTACTCCCTACCTCTGTACCCATGGATTCTTTCCGTCACGGTTACATGAACGCTGTCAATGAGGTTTCCCGTTTCATGGCTGCTACTCCCGGTATGAATGTCCAATTGGGCAAATCTGTCATGATTCATCTGGGCGGCGAATACAATCGATTGCTGCAAGTTCAAACATCAACAGGAGAAGAAGTGTGCATGGGCCCCATGTCACCGGCCTCATCTGGATATCACAGTGATGATTGCTGCGATGAAAGCTCCCTATCCTCGCCATCACAAGAAGCTCCTTTGTGGCGTCCTTGGTAGATTTCGAAAATGGAAATAATATTCGAAATTAATCTTAATAGACACTAAGAGCTTTACCTGAAACACATCTACAAAGACTGCGATATAATTCATCTGTGATACCCAATTTAGTTTTAAGTTAATGATAAGAAAACCTCACAACGAAAGCTTTATTTATTTTTATATGTTAAAAACATAAATATAAAATAATTATTAATTGAGAACGTAAAAACAATCAATATTGTTTATTTATTTTGAAATAACTAGGTAAGACACTGGCACGGATATCGGATTATAGGCTTCCCAAGGCAGCTATTTCTAAAGCAGGGATTTGGCCGCCTAGGTGGTAAAGAACTAAAGGTTGTCTGAACGGTACAAAACTGTGCTGAGAATTGACGAAGGACTGTTAATGAGGAATGTTAATGAGAAATATTAGATAAATATGCAAATCAAATATCTTCGCAACCATAAATGACAGCTTAGTATCGTATTTAAATAGCAAATATTAGCCAACTCACTCATGTCGTCTGGGGGTTATCGTGAATTCAACCGACGAACGGATATAAAGATTTCGATTTTGTTTTTAGGATCCATAATGTATTTATTTGAATGGTTTCTGCAGATTGAATATCAACCTTATTATTTCAACTCATGGTGGGTTATATGAAAATGAGTTCAATTTCATCAAAATTTAAGACGTGTCAGAGTGGCTTACTTTTCACGTGCTCCCAACTATATTGTATTGTACGTACGGCTTTTCTATCATGTTGGTTTTTCGAAAACCGTCATTTTGAAAAAGACCGGTTGCCCGGTTTTCTTTTTTTCGAAACCCTGTGTCATTCGTGTTTTTCTCAAAACAGTAAAAATAGGAATCTTTGATTTTTGTGTCGAAAATCATAAGTAACAATTCCTTCAATTTATTATTTAACCTCCGTCTGTCTGTCCGTCTGTCTGTCTGTCCATTTTTTCTTGTAATCAAAGTACTGGTCGCAGAACCAAATGAAACTTTAGTTTTTCGGAATAAGGACGAACGCTATTTAATTTGAAGAACATTTTTCCAGATTTAGATGTAGCCCCCATACAAATTTAACTCCCGATTTGACGCTTTTCACTCTATTGTATAACATTTTATTATTTATATATAGCTCCCAAACAAATTTCACTCCCGATTTGACTTTTTCCACTCTATAAACCACATATTTTCACCGAATTTCTGCAAATTGGGCATAACACGTTATACTTGAAATGGAAGCACCTATTGTGAAAGTGGATCACTTCATTCTATGTTTGGATATAGCCCCGATACAAATATTATCCTCAATTTGACAAATTGGGTCAGGTCAGCCTAAGATTAAAAAACATACAAAAATCCTTCCCGTTTTCACTCTTTTACCGAATTGTATTCGGAGAAAAAGTGGATTGTATCATATAGTCGGCCCGCCCGACTTTAGCCTTTCCTTACTTGTTAACTTTTATAGAACTTTGGAACTATCATACAAGGGACTACGTTTTAACTGTTATGGTCAATATACTATCATTATGAATAGATTTACGCATAAACAGCGCTACCAAACAATACAAATTTACTTTAAACAAGTAAAAACCACAGAGACTGTCGATTTTCGTAGAAGTGCTGTAATATTACAGGAAAATATAAATTTTTCTAATATAGCCAAACCAAAACAAGTACAAATATTTAAAAAAAAATAATTTTATAAATAAATATATTATTTTTATAATTTCAAACCACGCTTATAAGACAATATATATACGTTTACGTATCGAAATACTACTTCAAGTCAATTCAAAAAATACATAAATATAAATATTAGTAGATAGTGGGTTTGTATTTCCATTCTATTTTAATTCCAAAAGTACAAATTTTGAAAATCCATTATCTCAACATCCTAATCACAACCTAACCTCATGATTCAACCAATTTTTGCCATAAAAGTAAAAATTACGAATTTATTTATTTTGCGTGTCTATACAGTCAGAGGAATGTATACACCGAGTTCCATGATTCTAGCTGCGACCATTTGGTTGGTACCATTTTTGTACCCTTTTTACTATGTTACCCCCTTAAGAGTACGACTTTCTAAAATCTCTTTATTTTACGTGTCTACGCAATGCGGGGTGTACACGCCGAATTTAATCATTCTAGTTGGTACTATTATTATCACTCTGTACCCATTGTATGCCTTGATTTTGGATACAACCTTTTCTTTTTCGTATCTGGAATGTATACTCCGAATTTTATGAGTCTAGCTGCGGTCATTTGGTTGGTACTATTTTTATCCCCTTTTTCAATTTTAACCCCAAAAAGTACGATTTTCTAAAAATCCGAATTTCTTTATTCTAGGTGCAGCCGTTTGTTTGGTACCATTTTTATCCCTTTTTGTCCCATTTCGCCCGCTGCGAATAAAAATCACTTTATGGTGAACGTTTTTGTTGTAGGGGGAATGCGCATACCCAATATCAAATAAGTACAAGTAGACATATTTAAAAAATATGCATAAATACTCTAAAATATTAGAGGTTATTATGGGTATTTTTAGTCCTTGTGAGGGAAAAAATTTCCATTTGGCCCGATTTTGCCCAGTTTCAATCCCAACCGATGTACGACTATAAGACGCATTTATGTAAAATTTGGACGTCCGACGTGCTTTCAACAGATGGACGGTCATGGCTAGATTGTCTTACTTCCTTTATAGGGTCTCAGGTCGATATTTCAAGGTGTTACAAACGGAATGACAAAGTTATTATACCCCCATCCTGGAGGTGGAGAGTATAAAAACCAGTCATCAATTCGTGAAATTTAGAGACGCCTGCGTGATTTTTGCGAATAGGGCGGCAATCAGTCAATGCCACCGATGTTTGTACATGTTATAGCCTTGTCATACTGCTTGCAAAATCTAGTTTAAATGACATAAGGTCGATTTCGCATGCAGTGTGATTTCATACAAATAAATTGATTTTGATTATGTAGCACCCTAAAAACTAGACCGAACTGGAGTAAGTTTTTTGAAAAGTGACACCTAATCAAAAGTGTTCCCTGAAGTGAAGAGTTATTAAGTCACACAAAAAAGAGGAATATTTTCAATATGGAAAACTGGTCGAGACCGACCAAAAAATCCGGGTTACCCGGTTTTCCGAAAACCGTAATTTTAAAAAACCCGATGGTCGGTCTCATTTGAAAAAGCCGGTTGGCTCGGTTTTCGGATTTGATCGATATTTATATTTATAGTCAGGCCAAAGCTCTTTCAATGGTTTCCTGTAGGAGACTTTTTTGCTGTTGCCATTGTTAACTTTGTCGTTTGATCTTTGTCGAGTATGGGAATGTGTTTGCATTCCTTGCTGAACGAATTCTCGAATGAGAATAGAACAATATTCTTGTCTGCGCGCGCCATTCATACTATCAGCAATATCACTCCTAATAAAAGCAATACACAGGTATTTTCAAAAATACCAACAGTTATTGTCTTAACTTAGTACATACCTGTCTATATTTGTCCATTCTCCTACTTTTCTCTTTGGACGTGGGAACGTTCAATGGAATGGGCCAGTGAAACATATTTCTTATAGAAATAAAAACAATAGCATCCTAGCAATATAATCTGAGTGAAAGGAAATGTATCGGGAACAGCAAATTCCATAGCAAAAATGAAAGAACAAATATCGTTAGAAAAATTCCCATGGAATTAATTGAAGATAAACTGTAAAATAGACACGTGTGAGTCGTGTTTCTTTCTATTCTGATTCTATAGTTAGTGAAGACCGTGTTGTCACGACAAGTTTCTGAATTCTGAGCTGAAAGCCGGGCATTTCGTTTAAATCGTAAAATTAAGGAATGACGCCTCTTTCGAAAAAGGAAAGTGTGTGATCGCGCTAGGCTGAATTGAAATGCGTCACTAAAGTTTAAATACTTCTCAAAATTTATTTTTTATTTCAGTAAATAACATTAAGCCAAAGATGTATACACGGAAAGTAATAAGCAATTACAAATATCATTTGTCAATATTTGCCAGTAGCTAACGTGCTTACAGCAGACATACAGATGGGCATGACTAGGTCGTCTTTGAATCTCACAACAACACAGGGTATATATTGTATATGGCCTTCGCTGGGTATTTCCATCCTTTGACCTAATATGCAACAATTTCAATTTAAGAAACTTTCTAGCGCAAGTGCTGTTATAACTTTACCTCAGACGCACGTGTAGCACACGATTGAGGTCACACGCACCCAATTAACTAGGAATGAGGCACCATTCCTTAATAGGAGGACACCAACAGTATCAACACAACATCACTTCATTCACCTCTTATAGTTACACTGGATACTTCTCATAGCGAAGCAGGAGGACAACGTAGCGTTTTTCCTTATTCATTTCCGTGGGAAACTTCTCTGGGCGACATTGCATTTTGTATTGCTATGGAATTTGTCTATTTTAGAAAGAAAAAAACCTTTTTATTGCACGTGCATATCCAATGACCGCACACCAACAACATCCTTGATCTCAGATTATATTGTTGTTTTTATTTCTCCAAAATTATTGTTGCCCAGACCTTTTCACTCTACGTTCCCACGCCTAGAAAGAAACCCAGATGAAAGGACAGACAAACATACAAACTCGTACACTGCCTATTGTCTAGGAGCTGGTATTTTTACAAATACCTGCATATCCTTTTTACTAGCAGGGCGATTGTTGAGACTATAAAAGGCCACGGCTAGCAAGGATCAGACATCATTCTCATTCGAGCATTCGTTCAGCAAGGAACTCAAACACATTCCCATCAATATGTGCGTAGAAATCTCAAACAACCAATTCGACAAAATGGATATCATCAACGTCGACAACAAGAAAGTCTCCTACAGCATCAAGAAGCTGTTGAAACAACTCTTCAAACAACACAAACCTCAAACTGGCAAGAAAGCCGAATCCTTGGAATCCCTCGAATCCTTGGAAAATAACCGCAATGCCGATATTGAATTGGACTGTGCCTCTTTGGAATCTCATGAAAACGACATCAATGAACGTCTTTCCACCAAACAATCATGCGAAATGGAAGATTTCGTCCCAGTTCACTTCGTTCGCACCGAACACGGCACATTCTTCTGGACAGCCAGCAGCGCCATCCCAGCCGATAATGATTTGGTTGAACCTATGAGCTGCTCCACCTACAATCACTTGGCCTGTATGCAAGATCGTTGGACTCAAGCATAAGAAACCAGCAAACAAGTCTTCCAAAGACTTCGTTGAAATCCTCGCAATGCCTTCCTCTACAAGTTTAACTTGAAACGAAAATATTAATAGCTTTACAAAACAATACCACAATACCATTTGTGATCTTTACAAATTTTAATTTTAACGAAAAAAAAAAACTATATAAAAACATATATAAAATATATATTTTATACAATTTTAAGCAATATGTATTTTTGATTTTCATCATTGCTTGGCAATGTTAGCAAAAGCCTTAAAATAAGATGTTGGTCGAGGAGCCCGGTCACTTTTACAATAATTTATATAGGGAGACGTTTGCAAAAGAGGCTAAAATCCATTCCGCAACACCACAATCGTTAAATATATATTATAAATTTCGTTCCGTGATTTAACAGTACCAATCATATACGGATGTGTCCTGGTTGGAAATAGGGAATAGTGTTCGAATTATTTTTCATGTTTCAACACAAGTATATTCAATGTAACTGTGGATGAATTCTGTCCAAATTTTACATCCAAGTTTACTTCTAATTCTAATTACTAAAATTGATGAAGATGTTTTAATTTATCCATGCAAATAAATCGTTTTATTGCCTTTGTTCGCAAAACAGGGTATCTCCCTTCCTATGCGATTATTTGTACTGAGTGGCTAGGAGGCAACACTTCTTGGCTTTATTGGGGATATTCTTTATCTAGAAACCGATTTTCCGGTGTCAGAATATTTATCCCAATAAACAGGTGGAATGCGTTGACTTTTTACACCCTCACTGTACAGAGTGAGTGGGACAGACAAAAAGTGCAACGCATGGAAGGAGTGACTTAAAACCCTAAGTATGTTTGGCCCAAATCCGTGTCATGACTTTTTAAGGAGTTAAGGATTCAATTCAAACTTTGCAAATAGTAATATATTTGGGCGGCGTATAGCTCTCCCGATGTCCATCTAAAACTTGTTCGCAGAACACCGATCTTTATCCTATATCTAACATTGGATCTTGATCAAATTTTGCAGATCGTGATACACTTCAACTAGGAATGCCTAAACCGAACTATATAAGCCCATGTATTATGTAGGCACCCAACAAATATCCGTCCGATTTATCTTAATACAGCTGTAAAATCTGCAGTTGTCATCGAATCTTAATAAAATTGTCCATATTATGTTATATTTAATCTATGAATATCTACCGTAAAATGTTTTCAAAGAGTTCATTATTACCGCCTTACAAACCTCTTAATAAAATTTCATGGATTCTTCGCATGAAGGAGATATTTATCGAAATTATAACTTTTAAAGATAAAATGGGTTAAAAAGGGACAAAAATTGTACCACTGTCTTGATTAAACGGGTGCGCCTATAATATTTACATTTGTTACGGACTTTCCTCTTATAGCATGAACGCGAGGAAAAAATATTTTTGAAATTTCGTACTTTTTGGGGGTGCAATCAATCAATCTGATGAATCTGGAATCATAAAATTCGGTGAGTACATCCTTCATGCATAGAAACGCAAAGGATTAAATTAAATTTGTACTATTTAAGGTGGTGCCAACAACTTGGCTGAAGCTAGAATATGCTTTAAAGGGCGAATCGGGATAAATATGGTATCAACCAAGATTTGCTGCTAGATTCGTGAAATTCGGTGTGTACATTTCTCTGTGTACGTTGACGCGCATCATAAATTGATTTTTCGAAATTTGTAAGTTTAAGGGAGCAAACGGCTCGAAAAATCCAGCATAAATGGATTTTTCGAAATTTGTAAGTTTAAGGGATACAAATTGTGCCGACCAAAGTGTTACAGCTGGAATCGTAAAGTTCTGTGTGAACATTGTAGTCAGTATAGTGAAGCTAATATAAAATCACAAAAATAAGCAAACCCTGTTTGTACTATTTATAAATTCAAATTTCAAGTCATAATCGGTGTAGAAGTTATAAGAGATCTAATTTTACCTAGAATAGAGACAATTATGTGGGAGGTACTACAAGGAGCGTGTCAAATGCATAGGTTTAAAGTGATTATAACAACATTTTCAAATATCTAATTACTATTTCATCTATTCTTAATCACTTCTATTTTAACCAAAGCGTAAGCGCATTTGTGTGGGAGGTACTAAAATAGTTGGACAATATCGCCCACAAGTGTGTACAACATCTCTGACAACATTTCCAAAGATCAAATTTCAGAGTTTTCCGATCATCTGTATATAAGTTATAAAAGCTTTAAATATTCGCAGGTTAGGGTGATTTGTGTGGGAGATGCAAGAAAGGATGTGGGAAATTTCGTATGTGATTATAAAAATTTTAGCAAATAATTTTGTTGTAACTATTTCCTCTGGTGCGAGATCATTTGTCTATGTTTTCTTAGACAGAAAACAAAGTGTTTTCAACGAGAAGTATGTGGTAATTTGGTTCGGTTGCTAGAAGGCCAGGCGATCGTTTCAAGGGACGTTACTCCCCCTTACCAATGCCCAGTGCAATGCAACAACTACACCGTGGATTATTGCTACTGTATTTGTATTGAATGAGAACTTTCCCTCATTCTACAGACTAGGAGGTATATATCACTTGGGAGAGAAAAAAGTGTTTGGACCAAATCCATTTCTCGATTTTTTAAACTGTTTGAGCCATGTCCGTTTGACAGGCTGGTGGACACGATAACTCTCGAATTGAGTTAAGGAATCAATTCAAACATTGCACATTATAATATGTTTCCCAAACTTAGTTTAAGTTCAAAGATGGGCGAAATTATTAAATTAAATTTAACCAATGTAACTTCTACACGGATATTCGGAATCAGCTATATTTTGGTATTTATTAAAGATTTCACAATCACTTTAAGTGTGCAAATATGACGGGTTTTGCACAGCCCTTCTTCACCATTTTCAAGGGTAATTCAAACGACACCATTTGAAATTCAAAAAAAAAATCATTTGAAATTCAAAACTCATTGTTTGAAATTCAAAACTCGTCAATTGTAATTCAAAAGACACCATTTGAAATTCAAAAGTTTTCATTTGAAATTCAAAAATTATTCCATTTGAAATTCAAAAGAATCCATTTGAAATTTAAAAATGTAAACAAAATTATTTAAGAAAATATACATTAGGTGGGGTAGCGTTTAATTTTTTCTGCAAATTTCGATATTCTGCAGTTTTGAAAACCGATTTAATAATATGATAAGCAACTAATAATTATAATGATGTAAAACGTCGGTAATTTCATATCTAGTTTATAACCTTTACCAGCTCAGAGAGCATCTGCATATAATTTATAAGGACTTGCATTTTACTTAGGGTCGGATTATTTGTGTGGGATGTACAACAAATCATAATTATTTTACAGCTATAAAGTGATTGCAAAACCATTTCCAATATTAAAGCAGATTGTATTCATTGATGAGACCAATTTTAATCTTTTCTGCCGTCAAGGTTGGTCCAGTGTTGGGTCTAGGGCGGTTCAGATGACTCCATCCTCCAGAGGGCCGAACATACATTTAAATGGGGCCGTTGGAAGTAGTGGATTTATAAAAATGGATAAATGTCGAGGTTCGTTCCGTGCGGTCAACGCAAACGACTGGCTAAGAAGTGGAAAGAAATGGGAAACCAATTGTCAGAACTGGTGGTTGTGTGCGACAATGCCCAATGCCACATCAAGTTCGGAGAGCTGTTTTTGGAGTCACCAGAAACATTGGCCTTACTCACCACAATTAAATCCCATAGAAAACAAATGGTCCAAAGTAAAAAGTGTGGTGAAATCCCAGATGGAGGTACCAAATGTTAATCCTCCCAATATTGGGGAGCAAAGACTTCAATACTTAGAAAATTTGGTCGAGCATGCAAAGCGAACTATATCAGTTGGAGATTGCACACGAGCAATGCACTCCGCTACATTCCATCAGATGGCGTAGTCTATGTCAGTTGCCAGTTGGAACATGAATTAAAGTAATATTTTTAATGAAGTAAATTTATTAATATTAACATAAAATTTTTCTAATTTTTTATCTCAAATTTGTTTCTATACCCTCCACCTCCAGGATGGGAGTATACTAACTTTGTCATTCCGTTTGTAACACCTTGAAATATCGACCTGAGACCCTATAAAGTATATATATTCTTGATCGTCATAAAATTCTAAGACGATCAAGCCATGTCCGTCCGTCCGTCCGTCTGTTGAAAGCACGCTAGCATCTAAACGAAAGGAGTTAGAACGTTCAAATTTTCCATAAATGCGTCTTATAATCGTAGATCGATGAGGATTGAAACGGGGCGAAATCGGCCCAAAGGGAAAAATTTTTCCCTCACAAGGACTAAAAATACCCTTAATAATCCCTAATATTTTAGCGTATTTAAGCATGTTTATTGAATATGTCTGTTTATATTTGCTTGATATTTGGTATGCGCATTCCCCTTATAAAACGTGCACCATAAAGTGATTCTTATTTGTAGGGGGTGAAATGGGGCAAAAACGGGATAAAAATGGTACTTATTAAACGACAACACCTAGAAACACGATATTCGGTGTGTACATCCCTCTAATTGAGTAGATACATAATATAAAATAATTTTTTCCAAATTCGTACTTTTAAGGGGTAAAATGGGAATAGAGGGATAAAAATGGTACCAACCAAACGGCTGTACCTAGAATAATGAAATTCTGTGTATACATTCCTCTGATTGCATACACATGCATAAAATACACGGATTTTTCAAAATTCGTACTTTTTGGGGTTAAAATTGTAGAAGGAGATAAATATAGTACCAATAAAATGACCGCAGCTAGAGACATGAAATTCGGAGTATACATTCCTTTGACGACGTAGACATGAAAAATAAAAGTTTTTTTCCAAATTCGTACTTTCAAGGGATACAATGGGCACGGAGGGATAAAAATGGTACCAACAAAACGGCTGTACCTAGAATAATGAAATTCGGTGTATACATTCCTCTGATTGCATAGACAAGTAAGATACACGGATTTTTCAAAATTCGTAATGTTTGGGGTTAACATGAAGAAAGGGGATAAAATTAGTACCAATAAAATGACCGCAGCTAGAGTCATGAAATTCGGAGTATACATTCCTCTGACTGCGTAGACACAGAAAATAAACGGATTCTTCGAAATTCGTACTTGCAAGGGATACAATAGTACAGAGGGATAAAAATAGTACCAACTAAACGACTACAGCGTCAAGGGGGTAAAAATGGTACCAACCAAATGGGCGCGGCTGGAATCATGGGATTCGGTGTATACATTCCTCTGACTGTATAGACACGCAAAATAACAAGTTTTTTTCCAAATTCGTAATTTTTCTTTTACGGCTAAAATTGGTGGAATCATACCTAACTTTATTTTGCACTATGGACGTCTGATAATGGATTTTCAAAATTTGTACTTTTGGAATTAAAATAGAATGGAAATACAACCAACTGTAGCACACACTATCTACCAATATATATGGCATTTAAGCTTATTGAAAATATAAATATAAGAATATTTATTTTTTGATTTGAAATAACTAATGGTTTGAAATAAATAAAATATTATATTTATTTATAAAATTATTTTTTTTAATATTTGTATTTGTTTTGGTTTGGCTATACTAAAAAAATTATATTTTCCTGTAATATTACTGCAATTCTACGAAAACCGACAACCTCTGTGGAAAGCAATCCATGGTGGAGGGTTTATAAAGTTCGGCCCGGCCGAACTTAACGCCGTTTATACTTGTTTAATCTATATATGTACCATTTTCTATTTACATCTTTAAATTTGCGAATAATTTGTCACTAACTGTAAATGCCTTTAAATATTTATTTCACGTTCTACACTTACAGTAGTAAGTATATCTTAAATATTATTTCTTCGTTACTTATGTATTCCAATCCTTATTTGTTTAAATCGATTTTTATTAATTATTTACCTTGATTTTATATTTAATCTTCAATCTATCTACATATATTAATTAGTTGTAATCAAGCGCCCCGGTAGTCGAGTTGGTAACGTGCTCGGCTATCAGCGTGGGGGCGTGGGTTCGATTCCCACCAGAGGCTCTGGTCTGTCGCTGCAATAACTAGCTACAATAGTCTTAGTCACCCCGGCTCAATCCCTCGACCCAAAATTAGAATTTACTTTGTATTGTAATTCATAATAAATAAGTAAATAAAATGACGAGTTTTGAATTTCAATTGACATTTTTTGAATTTCAAATGGATTTTTTGAATTTCAAATGATGTCTTTTGAATTACAATTGAAATGTTGTAGTGCCTCCCACACAACTCAACCTGAACCAAGCAAAATTAAAACTGGTACGCTTTGGTTAAAATAAAATTAATATAACATCCCTTCGAATAGAAAAAAGGTGTTCTAAAAGTCGAACATCGGAACTTGTTAAGGGTGTTCTCTCTGTTACGCACCTCTGACTACGTAGGTGCGTAACATAAAGCGATATTTCAAATTGTAGGCGTTAACAAGCGAAAGGGATGGTGCATTTTCTAAACATAAAATAAACAAGTGAAAAGGCGTTAAGTTCGAACCGGCGAATCTTATATACCCTCCATCAAAGAGTGCATTTTACAGAATAGAGAAAGGCCGCAAACTTTACATAGATGTACTATCATCCAGGAAAATTGTGATGCTTAATTATTATAATATTAATAGTCCTCTACTATCTCTATATAATAAAAATGAAATGATGTTCGATGGTAATCGCATCACTTAAGAACGGCTGAGCCGATTTGGCTGATTTTTGTTACAAACTGTTCGTGGTAGTCCGAACTAGGTTTTAAGATTTGCCACATTGGCAAAATTGTAAAAAACTGAATGTACCTTTTTCTACAGGATTTTTAAATGAACTCAAGGCTATATGTCACGATTCACACATTGAATATGCAAATTCTTTTGTGTTTTGGACGTTATGATTCAGCGAAAGTTTTCAGTCCAAAAAATGTAGGTAATTGTTAAGAAAATTCGGACGTATAACTAAAAATCGTAAAGTTTTATTAATTTTTTTCATAACTGGCTATAGGAACGACATATTTTCTTCATTAATTTTTGTTTGGTTCTTATTACTTTCTCTCAATTCTACCCCAAGGTTTTTAATACCATACTTGGATAATTCGAAATGTAAGTTAAAATTTCACTGCAGATATTTGTTGGTGAAATATAACGGTATGTCCAAAATTGGTCCAAATATAGAATTTCTACAGCGAGAAAAGTAAGCCATTTTGAAAAATATTAAAATAAAACAACAAAATAAACAACTCTTCATTCTTTTAAGCTTTCATAAAAGTTTGTTTTTGGTCACCCTGTACCAATACAGGGTGATAATTATGTTGGCTATATACTGAGTTTATATGGGAGGTGATAGTGGGCGTGGTCCGATCGGCCCAATTTTATTTTTTGCGTATTTATTATTTTTATTTTTAGCAAATGTGCAAAATTACAAGACTGTATGTTTATTTTTCAACTTTACGCCATAAAAAATGGATTTGGGACCAGTGTGCCACCTAATAAACTAATGATTGCTTCGATTGTGCAGAACGACGTATCTGCATAATTGTTTGAAATTTGCAATGGCAAAATATTGACATATATTTTATTATTATATATTCATATATTAATACGAGTCAAATATCCGTGACCATATCCTAAAATTGAATATCTATAAGAGCTAATGTTAATATATACATTAATCACTGAGAACTACATTTCTCTCATTTCCGTTTTGTTCAAATATTTGAAATAGCTTTTCAAAAATTCAGACAACGATCATAAAAAACTAATTGAAATGTTGACAGGAAATTTTCTGTCGGGTCAGCTAGTATATAAATAGAAAACTTAACCATTTACAATATTCAGTCTAATGACAGCTGCAATACTAAATTTAGTATGAGTGGTTTAGCATCAATGTGCGAAGTTGTGCCAAAAATGGGCGGTATTAGAGATGTGGGTGTGCTACCTCTCATACGAAGTTAAAACATATTATCGAATATAGTCAGTTCTATAACATCTAGAGTGCTGAAAATTTGTGTGAGTAGATCCAGTGTAAATACGAAATTAAAACCTGTTTTAGAGTATATTCGACATCGAGATGGACGGAAAGAGTATATTTGACACCGAGACTCCTAAATTGTCGTGTGACTTAATTTAGGTGTAACCAGCGGGATTTGAAAGATGGGGAAATTTTGATTTGAATTTTGTAAAATAGTAAAAAACAATAGTAAAGAAAGTTTACAAAAAAAAAAAAAATGAAATATCCATTAGTTTTTGTGTTGTTTGATTAGTGAACGATTGGATTGATTTGCTATGTGTTTTGAATGTAATACATTCGAATTCCACTTATTCGATTAAGTAATTTCTTCTTACGAATGAAGTTTTTTTGTTTCGGTAATGGAAAGGAGGAGAATCACACTCAACCAAAAATCAATTTGATTTCTTACATTTCTAACTTACATACACATAACATCTGGCCCATACCATTTGATGTTTTCCAACTCAATTAAAACAAAAATTTGATAACATTCAATCGTTCCTTTTGTAATTTAGGCGATTTAGTTGTAGGAACAAACAGTCCACAAACTAAACAAAACTTATTGTGATTCGGATAATTTAATTTTTTGTTTTGCGAAACATACTGTTGATCTGGCGATGACACGAGGACTATACAAATCTATATAAATTTATTTTGTAGAACATATGAAAGAAAACTAGTTCAAAATATGTTCAAAATTCCAAATAATTAGTGTGTAAAACTAATCTAAATGAAATAAATAAATGTCCTGTAATACTGTAAAAACGAAACTCACGTTTCTACTACTTGTCGTTATTCAAGCAATAACAAAATGCTCATGCTAAATAAGTCGAGCATTCGATACTAAACTGTATACAGTAGACCTATGAATTTTGGAAGAGTGTAAAAGAAGACAAGAGCCCATAAAATATATTTTTCCTGGAATTTTCTACCACGGATATGGTAAAAATAAAATATTTAGGAGAAAGCTGTCACCTTTCATTTGATACCCATGTTGTGATAATACGACTTGCACATAAACGGCGAAAATTCATGGAAGGGGACATGTCCTTTGCAACTTCGAAGTCCTTTTAAAGGAAAATTCGACCAGAGAACGATTACTACTTTCATAAAAATATAGTTTGGTTGATGTGCATTAAATTTGTTCATTTTTGTTCAACGATGTAACATGCCAAACATAATTCTGGAGCACTTGAAAAAAAATCTGTCTCGAACCAACACCGATATGTACTTTCAAATCTATATTTAGAGCGGTCTGACTTGGTCCACTTTGTTTGAAATTTACTAACAAGCAATCTAATTATCTCGATATCATTAGCATTTAAACGGTCTCCACACAAACTTTCTGCTCGACTTTTCAAAAATTGGACCACACCTGTCCTCTTCTGGCTTTTAATCTCCAATCATTCGTTGTAAATATCACGTATTTTCATTATGGGTTGATAAAGAAACAAAAAAGGGGCAAATTGGGGCAGCTAATCTATTAATATTTTGATTTTAGACACTTCTGACAATAATTTTTTCAAAGAGTCGAAGTGGACACTGGTGGTCATGTTTAGTTATTATCTATCAAATATGTCAACACGGAGAGTTTTTTGATTTTCTTTCACGCTGTCTTTCTAATAGCGGTACATATCATATGATTGTTGATTGTAAACAAAATATTCATAAATACGTTGTCAACTAAAGATATTTCAAAATATATTACAATTTTGGTATAACTATCGTCAAAATATTTTGTTTTAACCCTCAGAACTACAAGCGCATTTGTGTCGCTGATATGCGTACAAAACACGGAAACTACCACAAATCTATATACAGTGGTGGACACGAATTTAGCACATTCACCACATGTAACTTTATAAAGCAAATATTTCAACTTCTTTTTATGTTTTTTGACCGGTATTTTTTCTAAAATATTACGTAGCGTTAGCGTTATTTTTGTTCGGTTCTTATGTTGCATTTTAGTTTTATGCAATCTAAAGTACAAATAATACGAAAAGTGATTGGAGAGTAATTTATCACAAATTAAACAAACTTTAATTAAACCGGAAAAAACTGAAATAACCAATACATTTTATTATAAACTTAATATTTGGTTGGATAACAACTATTTTGAGTAATAGCTGTACATCTTCTGGACATACTCTCCACTAGAAACGTAAAACGCTCCATTGGAATAGCATATCAGGAATTTAGAGTTTAATTGAAGAAATCAGGCAAATTTTTGGGTTTTATTGCTATAATATGTTGTTAAAGTCCATTCCAAAGATTCTCAATAGGATTGAGATCCGGCGACCATTTTTAAAAATCTATTCTGTTCAGCTCCAAACAGCTCTTCTCTGGCGTTAAGTGTGTTTTGGTTGGTTGTCGTGCATAAAACGCCACTTAATTGGCATGTTTTTATCTGAATATGTTATCATGGTATCGACAAGTAGATTTTTTTAAATATACTGATCCATTAGTGCATCGATTTTGTGTATCGGACAAACGCCGTGTCCCGAAAACGCAGTATACACCATCAGATTTTCGCCAACAAGGTTTACCGTCTCATATTTGTACTTCGTGTTGTGCTGCATGTTTGGAGGGCACAATTCGTATTGTTTCCTATTAGATCCGAACCGACAAATGTTCGGTTCGCCAATCCAGGCGATATTTTCCCAAAAATCTTGGATTTTTCTAAATGCTCCTAAGCAAAATAAATTTGACACTGTAAGTCATATTTTGATACATCTGGCTTATATTGAACAATGCATCCAAGTAAATTTTTTTCATTGGTTCTTCATCTTATGGTTCTCGAGGAAATGCTAGTGCCAATTTTTGCCGAAATATCTCTCAGAATCACAGTTGAGCTCTTAAGTGGATCTGCTACGCAGATTCTATGAATTAAAAAATTCGATTTATTGCTTGTTTTTCTCGGCGTAGGACATTGTGCGACATTTTTCAAGCTCCTATAAGTGCCAATATGGCTTAGTATATTGCACACAACCTGTCTGGATCAATTTATAATGTTTGCAATATCCCTAGCGGTACTTCCACTGTCGTTCAATTGCATAATAACCTGACGCTGCGCCTCAATATACTATTTTCCTTTAGCAATGTCTAATTATAAATTTTGTTAAATAATAACTTCCATTTGAGTAAAAATTGCCGAAACATACCAATTAATTAATTAAAACGCAAAAAGAAACAGAAAATAACAACTTTTATCAAATGTGCTAAATTTGTGTCCAGCCCAGATTGCGAAATACTTGCAAATACATGAGAGTACGTGAAAAAGCCACAAAAGAATACGAAAAAAATTATTGGATCACACCATAAGCAACAATAAAAAACAAATATTTGGCGCAGAGTTCACTATCAGAACAAATTATTTGCTATTATAAACAACACATGTGAAGTGTGCTAAACTCGTGACCACCACTGTATATAAAAGGGTTGCGTGATTGAGTGACTGACTGATCACTCCCCAGACCAAACGGCTAGAGCTGGAATCATGCAATTTGGTGTGTACATTTCTCTTACAGTGTAGAGGTGTGATAAGACGGGGTTTTTCGAAATTCGTACTTTTAAGGGGTAAAAAGGGATAAAAATTGTACAACCGCAATGACCAAACGGCTGGGCTTAGAATCTTGAAATTTGGTATGGATATTCCTCTTGCAGCATGAAGGCATCCCAAAAAGTGGATTTTGGAAAATTCGTACTTTTGGGAGGTAAAATGGGACAAAAAAGGTACAAACAACACGACTGAAGCTGGAATCATGAAATTTGGTGTGTACATTTCTCTTACAGCGTAGAAATCAGATATGAAGTGAGTTTTTCGAAATTCGTACTTTTAAGGAATAAAATGGGGTAAAAAGGGATAAAAATGGTACTACTGCAGTGACCAAACGGCGGGATCTAGAATCTTGAAATTTGGCACAAAAAATTCCTCTTATAGCTTCAACGCGCCCAAGAAAATATTTTTCAAAATTCGTACTTTTTGGGGGTGAAATCGGGTAAAAAGGGATAAAAATAGTACCACTGCAATGACCAAACGGCTGAGCCTAGAATTTTGAAACTTGGTAAAAAATTCCTCTCATAGCTTCAACGCGCCCAAGAAAATATTTTTCAAAATTCGTACTTTTTGGGGGTGAAATAATGAAGTAAAAAGGGATAAAAATAGTACCAATAAAATGGATGGAGCTGAGACCATAAAATTCGGTGTGTACATCCCTCAAAATGTTTAGAATCGCAAAATTAAGGTATTTTTCGAAATTTGTACTTTTAAAGGGAAAAGGGGATAAAAAGTTACCAACATCACGGTTGCTCTACAATAATGAAATTCGGTGTGTATATTCGTTTTACAGCGCAGATCACTAACAAGAATGCATTTAGAATCTTGAAATTTGGAACGGTCATTACCTTTATAGCAAGAATGCGAACAAGAATATATTTTTCAAAATTCGTATTTTTTGTGGGTGATATCGGGTAAAAAGGAATAAAAATAGTACCAATCAAACGGATGGAGCTGGAATAATAACATTTGGTGTGTACATACCCCAAAACCCTTAGAAACGTAAAATTTTATACCAACAATACGGATGACGCTACAATAATGAAATTCGGTATGTATATTCGTTTTACAGCGCAAATCACTGATAAGAAGACATTTTTCGAAATTTGTAATTTTAAGGGATTAAATGGGATAAAAATTGTACCACAGCCCAGACCAAACAACTGGGACTGGGCATTACTTTTACAGCACGAATGCGACTAAGAAAATATTTTCAAAATTCTTACTTTTTGTGAGTGAAATTGGGTAGAAAGGGATACAAAATGGTACCAACAACATGGATGACGCTACAATAATAAAACAAAGTATTTTCCGATACTTGTACTACTAAAATTGTATCAAAAGACTGGGCCTAGAATCTTGAAATTTGGAACGCATATTACACTTATAACGCGAATACGACCACGAAAATATTCTTCATAAATTTAAACTTTTAGGTGTGAATTTGGGTAAAAACGGATAACAGCGGTACCAATCATGAAATTCGGTTTGTACATGCATAGAAACACAAAATAAATATATTTTTCGAAATTCGCACCTTTGTACCAAAAACACTAGAATCGTGAAATTCGGTGTGTATATTCCTCTGACAGTGTAGACGCGAAACATTGACTGATTTTCAATATTTATGCTTTTAAGTTGAACCTGGAAAAAGCGATTAAAATGGATACTGCTATACAATTGGATTGTAACAAATGTGTACTTTAAAGGGGGAAGCGGATCAAAAGTGTTGCAAATGGTACCAACCAAATTTGGGGATTTGGGATAAATATAGTATCAACCAAAGTTTTCAGTTAGAATATGAAAAGAAATTCGGTGTGTACATTACTCCGTGTACATAAATTATTGTTTCGAAATTTGTATGTTTAAGGGCACAAGCGGCACAGAAAGAGTTATGTGTGAACATTATAGTCATTATCCCCGGCAAAATAAAAGATAGATACAAGTCACGCACCTGTATAGAAGTTATGGTTTTAATTTTCACTTGGATAGGCACTACAAAGGACGCGGAAAAGCATACATATTTTGTAGGTTTAAAGTGATTATAAAAACATTTTAAAATCTCGACAACTAATTTCAACCATACGTATAGAATATCAGTTTTATTTTGACCAAAGCTTATGTCAATTTGCGTGGAAAGTATAGAAGTTATATTAGGTTTAATTTTACGTACGGGTCGTTTGTTTTGGAACGGGTCGTTTGTTTTGGAACGGGTCGTTTGTTTGGGTACCATAAGGTGTATATCAATTTCCCCATTTCCGAATTTAAACTAAGTTTAGGAAAATAGTACTATGTGCAGAGTTTGAATAAATTCTTTAAGTCCCTTCCAGAGTTATCGTGTATACACTTACACTTTTACACTTTTTTCTATCCCTAATGATAATAATATAATTTTCACAGCTTAAGAAAGAAACTTGCAAATAATTTTCTACTTTATATGATTTTTTGTAGAAAAATTGTTTCCATTTTGTGCCTATAAATTAAACTATTGACTACGTATAAATGGCATTTTTAATTTGTACAAGGTGTTTAAATCGTAGTGAAAAGTTAGTGTAAATATACCTCTGAAGACGTAGCGATTCTTCAAAAGTTGTGAGCGTTTACAAACGATTTACGCTGAAAGTGATATCCTTACACTAAGGCAATTTCAATATACAAAATACTGTCAAAATACCGATACAAAATACTGTCAATACCATACCATTTTTCCGCGTACGAAGTAGCGGGTATTTGCTAGTATCGACATAAATATTTTTAAATAGTCTTTTTTTCTTTTTTCTTAAAATTAGCATACTTATTTTTAATAATTTTGTACATATCATTTTTGCATTTTTGGCCAACCAGACAGCACTGTGCGTCTCAGCCTTATTATTTAAGGTATAAAAAGTCTTTCTTTATTCAAACCAAATATTTTCGGTGTTGAAGAGATATTATTTTCTTATATCATAGAAACGGAGTCGGAATCAAACATTTTTTCATTCCAATTCCAGCAACTTTCTCTGAATCCACAGCCCTGCCCTTTTAAATTCGTTTATTTGGTTTAACTGCGTCTACGTTAACATTGATGACAACATGATTTTTTAATTTTCCAACCATCAAATAAAGGATTTGAATGACTTCAAACTCATTTTGTCCCGACTACACAAGAAAATATAATAAAAAAGGCAGAGTATGTGTTTTGTTTTGAATTGTATAAATTATATATTTTATATATGATTTAATAAATATTTTTCTTTTAAATAAGGTTTGTAAAAATCACAATTGTTTTATTTTGTAACGCTTTCAATGTTTTTGTTTCAAGTTAAACTTGAAGAGGTAAATTGCAGGATTCGCAGATTGCTTGCTTTGGCGAAGACTTTGGAAGTCTTTTCGCTAATTTCTTATGCTTGAGCCCAACGATCTTGCACACAGGCCAATTGATTGTATGTGGAGCAGCTCATAGGTCATAATCGGCTGGGATGGCGCTGCTGGCTGTCCAGAAGAATGTGCCGTGTTCGGTGCGAACGAAGTGAACTGGGACGAAATCTTCCATTTCGAATGATTGTTTGGTGGAAAGACGTTCATTGATGTCGTTTTCATGAGATTCCAAAGAGGCACAGTCAAATTCAATATCAGCATTGCGGTTGTTCTCCAAGGATTCGAGTGTTTCCAAGGATTCGGCTTTCATGCCAGTTTGAGATTTGTGTTGTTTGAAGAGTTGTTTCAACAGCTTCTTGATGCTGTAGGAGACTTTCTTGTTGTCGGCGTTGGTGATATCCATTTTGTCGAATTGGTTGTTTGAGATTTCTACGCACATAGTGATGAGAATGTGTTTGAGTTCTTTGCTGAACGAATGCTCGAATGAGAATGATGCCTTATGCTTGCTAGCCGTGGCCTTTTATAGTCTCAGCAATCGTCCTGCTAGTAAAAATGATGTGCAGGTATTTGTAAAAATACCAGCTTCTAGACAATAGACAGTGTATGAATGTCTGTTCTTTCTTCTACTTTCCTTTCGGAGCGTGGGAATGTCTGTGAAACATTACTTTTCAGAAATAAAAACAACAACGGACAGCGGGTGTTTGTAGTATTCGGTCATAGGATATGCACGTGCATGAAAAAAGATTTTTTCCAGAACAGATAAATTCCTCAACAATACAAATCGAAGTATCATTCAGAAAAGTTTCCCACGGAATTAACTGACGAGAACCAACACGCGTTCCTCCTGTTTAGCTAAGGAAGAAGTGCTGTTAATAGTGCTGAGAGCACTCGTGTTGTATGATAAGTGAATATTATTACTCGTGTGCTCAGCGCGAGTCGGACATGAAGTCTTGGAAGTAGTAGCGCTAGGTTAGTATATTTTGTTTATGATTTTTTAGGAAATTGAAGTTATTACAAGTTATGTCTCAGACCCTTACTCGGTAAATATGACAGAGGGAGTGGCATGTGATCGGTTGTCATCTTATAGTATTTAAATGATGTTTTATAGTTCAAATAATATACATATGTATGTACATATGAGTTCGCATTTATGTCTCTAACCCCCATTTTCACCAAGTCAGGTTAAGCATCAGGTAGAGCTAACCAGCAGTTATAGCTGTCGGTTTGTGTGGAGTTTGACATCTATTACTGTTGATGTCAAACTCTACGTATTTTCCAACTGTCCTTTTTGACAAAAAGTCCTTTCCGCTAAAACTGCTAATTTTAGTTATTTTGGAAAACATAATTTAGACACTGAAATAACAAAGCTGGCGAAATGTGCATATATATCTGGAGTGGTAACCGTTCTTCGTCAATATAAAATGCCGTAGAACATCGGCGTCTCCCTCTTTTTTTAATGTTGCGTCTGCGTCGGACTTTCCAAGACACTGCTTCTTATCAGACGTCTTACACAAATGGTTGAAAAGCTTCTTCATTGCCATTTTTGAATGACGGCATAGTTTTGTTTCGTTTTTTTCTTCGTCCTTTAGAAACTTTTATGTTTTAATTTTATTCTTCTTCGTGACAAATATTGGAAAAGTTATTGTAATTCGTAGTTATGTCGAAGTATCCATATGTATATAATTTGTAGCACAAAGATTAAAAAGGAAAAACAATAGTTAAAGTTTGCTAGCTTCAAAAACCAAAAAAATACAAACGAAAAAAACTAAAAAAATAGATTCCTCGCGCAAAAAAATTTAAGACAATTTTTGTTTTCGGACTGTTTGAATTTCGGTAATCAAATTGCCATTTTTGGCAAAAGAAGGTTAAAATTTGGTAAACATTAATGTAATGCACTATTGTCAATCGAAAACTCAGTTTGAGTTGAAGTTCTTATGTATCGATTTTTGCTCTCGAGAACAAGTTATACATGCCTTTGGTCTTTCCTTATAAAATTGATGGAAACAATAATAACTTATCAGAAATTTCATTTCGTTTTACTGCATTTCAGTCGAAAATATCAGTCTGGCTCTTGTTTTCCCGACTCCCTTTCTCTCTCTTCGCACACAGCCCTAGCACGCTCTCGGCACAATCTTATACTACTTCTTCAGCATGTGCCATGCTCTGTGACGCATACTAGGACGAACTCTCTCAGTGTCTGTTTCCAACCAAGACGCAGAGTATAAAAGTCGATCGTTTTACCAACCAGACATCATTCTCTCCGCAACATCCTTAACAAACACAACAGAGCACAATCAATAATGGCTCCTCAAATGGAATACGTTTCAAAAACGCAACACTACCTGAAAGTGAAGAAACCCCTGCTGGAACGTCAAAGACGTGCTCGCATCAACAAGTGCCTGGATAGTCTCAAAGAATTAGTGGCTGAATTACAAGGCGATGATGCCATCCTACGCATGGATAAAGCTGAAATGCTAGAAACTGCTCTGGCATTCATGAAGAAAGAGGTGAATAAACCAAAAGTACTCGCTACCTCTGTGCCCATCAGGACCGTGCGCAGGGGGGGGTTTTGGGGGTTCAAACCCCCCCAGAGAGGTTTCGAACATATACTTTTTAAAACCTTCTAGACTTTATGAAGAAATAAAATATAGAATTTTTAAAGTCTTTTTGAAATAACTCGTCTGAAATTGTATTTTTGCAGTAAAATCATGAAAACACGAAAATTACATAAAAATCGTGGACTTTTTCTTGAATTTCGGACAAAGGTTATGAAAAATACAAACAAACTTAACGAATTGTGCCAATTTCAAGATTGTGTAATGATAATTTCGCTAATGAACACCAATTTGTTCGGAAAATTTTCATTTTTATTGACCGATACCACTTCTTGACATTCGACTAGAGCAATATCTTATGAACTTTTAATTGTGTACTGCAATAAAAGTTTGGAAATTTAATAACAAAATCTTTTAGTAATTTTAAAAAAGTGTAGATAAAAATCACTATGATATCATAATGAAATCTAAAATATTCTTAAAAAAGCAAATAAATTTGCTTGATGCTTGTAGAGCGCTATGATGTAAAATTTGCGATTGGATATTTTTATGGAGCTGTATCTGAATTTGAACCGATGTGTCCTATTTTCATCACAGATGCAACAACAACGGCTTCTGTTACTTCCAATGTTTTGGGAGTGTGCAATTATAATACAAATCCATTTCGACAAACGAAGAAAACTGTTTGATATATATAATATCATTTCTCTTTGCTCATTTACAACAACTGATGACATGTTTTTTGTGTAATATTTCTTCAAAATATATATCGAGGGCTTATATTCAAAAGTGGCTATGAACCATTTTCTCGAAAATGAGTTTTTGATGCCAAACTATTCTCAGATTTGGATGTCATCTATCATATAAATTTGGAAAAGATTTTTTCTAAAGCCATTTTTTTTAATTTTCTGATTTGGCTATCCCCTCGCACGTTAGTTTATGACTGCATAAGTGGCTATGAACATAAAATAGTTCAACAATGGAGCAGCATAAAACCGAAGGTTATAATTTTCTACAACGATTTTGTTTAAAACATTTTTCTAGATTCATTTTGATTCCCCAGTTATCAGGCTAAAATAGGAAAAATGGTGGTTGTAAAGTAAAAATTGTGAAAAGTATATTTAGAAAAACCGGCGTAACTTTTTTTATATTGAGAATACCAAAATATTTCTTTGGCATGTGATTGCTGATTTATGTATGAAAAGTTTCAGAATTATGAATGAAGAAATATAAGGAATTGCAACGGCGAATTTTGGATTTTTCATCAATTGCAGCGATCTTCGCGACTGGCTATATAAATGTTACAAGCGACCAATCTGACCAATCTGGATGAAGCTGGAATCTTAAATTCACAGAAAATGCGTTTTCTATACAACATTACCAAGATTTCATGAAAAAAGTTATGGAGTTTACAATAAATCTTATTCTTATTTCAACATTCATAGTTCAATTATATTATTCATTCAATTTTAAACATGCAAAAGTGGCTATGAAACATGAAACCGCGAATAATAGTAAATTTCGAAAACTTTTTAATCGTAGCAATTAGTAATCCTCTTTAGATTAAAGAAGAACGATTAAAAATTTCTCTTTAAACTAAGGAGAAAATCAGTTTTTCGCTCTCCTGAAAAGTTATGTTTTTGTTCATAGCCACTTATGAATATAAGCCCTCGATATGTATGTATGTAATTTCAAGCAACTATTTAAAATAGTTCTACACTTAGAGAACAAGTCTGTTAATAAAAACAGCGATTTCTGCTGCCTATCAACAGACACTTTTCTGCTATTACAGCTGTATTACAGCATAACAGCAGTTTTCTGCAATCTTACATCACCATTCACACTGCTAAAGAGGTTGCCGTCTGCTAAAATTGGCTGTTGTTAATTAAAATATAAAAATAGATAAGCGTTCATAAGCGACTTTAGCTCGAATTTTCTTTTATATTAGCTTGGGACAATATGCGTATCATATATATTGCTAAAAACGGCAAACAGCTGCTGTCTCTTTTTTAACTCCTTTTTCTGCTTTCTTTTACTGACATATTCTTTTGAGTGTACTGATAAATGGATTACTGAAATGCAATTTTGCCGACAATGTCTGTCGGACGAATGTATCAAAATATTTCTCGAAGATCCTGGCAATAACATATGAGTGGTTTCCAAGCGCTCCAGTAAAAATTTCCTTAAAAGTTGGAAAATTAACTGAGTATGAGTAAAGTTTCCTTCTTTCAAAGTAAATAGTTCATTTACTTGAAAAAGGGTAGTAGATTTACTTAAAAACATTTAATTGGATCTAATAAAAAATTCTTACAATTGAGTAATTTCATACTTATGTGGAAGAATATTTCCAAGGTTTTAAGTGAGAAAAAAATCTGAAATTTTTTGTATGGAAAAAAATTCCATTTAGGAAATTTTAACTTAAAAATGTGTTTTTCATAAAATGAAGGTAAAATGTTTACCAAAATTTATGCCGAGTTCTTCATACGTTTAAGTATTAATGAACTTATAAAAATCATTTGAAATTGTTAAAAAAAATTCTTGAATATTAATTTAAGAAGCAATTCTCGTTCGTTTGCAGAGACTTATTTCTTAAATACTTTATGAATTATTCTAAACAACCACTGCGAAGGCGCCTATCTTGCCTTCGCAACATTCATGAAGTAATAGCTCAACTCCTTATGGCAGAGGTATGATGAAACTTTGAAGAAATACTTCATGTTGTCATTTTTTGTATTGTTGTTTGATATTTTTAGTTAAATTGAACTTATTTTAATTTCATCCTTTTTCCTCGTATAAAATAAAATTTTCCTCAGTTTAAGTTTTGAGAAAAAAAAAAATCAGGAAAATTGTCCTCAGTTTGAGTAAATATTTACTTGATTTAAGTAAACATTTACTTAGTGTTAGGAAATTTTCAGCAGAATTTTACTAAGATTTAGTAAAAATTTACTTAGTTTTAGGAAAATTTTGCTTAAATTTAGTAAAAATTTAATTGGTTTTAGGAAAAATTTATTTAGAATTAGGAAAATTTGAGCAAAATTCTACTTATATTTAGTAAAAATGTACTTTTTTTCCTAAATTGTAGTTAATTTTAACTCAACTAACTTTTTTATGAGTGTAGCTGAAAACCCCCCCCCCCAGGGGAAAATCCTGCGCACGGGCCTGGTGCCCATGGATTATTTCCGTCACGGTTACATGAATGTTGTCAACGAGGTTTCCCGCGTCATGGCTGCTACTCCCGGTATGAATGTCCAATTGGGCAAATCTGTCATGATTCATCTGGGCGGCGAATACAATCGATTGCTGCAAGTTCAAACATCAACAGGAGAAGAAGTGTGCATGGGCCCCATGTCACCGGCCTCATCTGGATATCACAGTGATGATTGCTGCGATGAAAGCTCCCTATCCTCGCCATCACAAGAAGCTCCGTTGTGGCGTCCTTGGTAGATTTCGAAAATGGAAATAATATTCGAAATTAATCTTAATAGACACTAAGAGTTTTACCTGAAACACATCTACAAAGACTGCGATATAATTCATCTGTGATACCCAATTTAGTTTTAAGTTAATGATAAGAAAACCTCCCAACGAAAGCTTTATTTATTTTTATATGTTAAAAACACAAATATAAAATAATTATTAATTGACAACGTAAAACCATCTATATCGTTTACTTATATTAAAATAACTAGGTAAGACGCAGACACAGGTAGCGGATTATATGCTCCCCAAGACAGCCATTTCCAACGCAGGGGTTCAGCCGCCTAGGTGGTAAAGAACTAAAGGTTGTCTGAACGGTACAAAACTGTGCTGAGAATCAGAATAAACGAGTCATTATTCGGTATAATTTCTTCGAAAACTTTATGTGACCGATCAATTTACATTACTGCACAACCTTGACCACCGGCACAGTTCTTCAACAGTTAGACCATTGGATTTTCTTTAATCTGCACATTCAACGGCAATTTGATTGCTGAATGAGCGGTTCGAGCGTACGTATTGATGTAATTCCCGATGATGCCGGTACAATTAAATTCTGTGAGGGAATCGCACGCCATCGAAGTAGTCTTGCGGTTCGAACGTGAGCGCCCAAGAGTACTCCACTCCAATCCTATCACTCACAACTTTAATGTGTCGTTCGTTAATTCCCGATTTAACAGCGGAACATTCGTTACAACAGATATGTCTATCGGAATCATTGGAATGCGTGCTGTCAAATCGTCGTCACCTTTCCTTTAAGAAGTGTTGCTTCAATACGCAATTCGTTAGTTTTTCCTCTTCCTAGTATCATTGCAAAAATAATCTGATTTTGAGTGAATATTCTATGGCGATAGTCTTTGCAAGTACAGTGGTTTAATAATTCGGTTGTATAGATAAATTTTGCGAGCTAATTTTTACCAAAATTTTACGATCAAAAATATTTTTCCGTTTCCACCGGGAGCGTACAAGAAGAAAATCACTATAGTTATAATTCCTAGCCGAGCTAATATTAATCACATGTTTTCATTCAATGCCTCATTTTCAGGCATGTTTTCTTTATATTTGGTTCACAGATAATGGAAACATTTTGAGATAATTATGGAATTGGATGGGCATTCTACGTAATCAAAACATTTGGGATTGTGCAATACCAATAACCGTAGACCTAATACATCGGTGAAAATACCTGAAATACATGTAACTGGATTTTCCTGTTTATTGTATGTACGTATGATGACTGATTACGAACTGGAATTACGAACCAAACAAAAAGGAATCAAAGGAATCGTTCCTATCATCAGTTCTGACATAAAATATAACGATTTTTGCATGTTTTCCGATTTTTCTGATTTATCTTTAAAAAAACCTAAATTTGTGTATTCCGAAAACTTTCGCAGAATCATAACGAATGTAGCATAAACGAATTTCGCTTATCCAATACTTGAATAGTCACTAATAGCCTTGAGTTCATTCAAAAATTCTATAGAAAAACATTAAATCATTAAACATTTTCCTATTTTGCGGTCAAATATCCAAAAATTTTTTCATCTTAAAACCTAGTTCGGACTACCACGAATAGTTTGTAACAAAAATCAGCCAAATCTGTTCAGCCGTTCGCAAGTGATGCGATTACCAACGAACATCATTTCATTTTTATAATATAGAATGACAGCTTAGTACGCTATTTAAATACCAAATATTAGCCAACTAACTCATGTCGTCTGGGGGTTATCGTGAATTCAACCGATGAACGGATATAAGGATTTCGATTTTGTTTTTTTGGATCCACAATGTATTCACTTTCATGGTCTCTGCAAATTGAATATCAACCTTATTATTGCAACTCATGGTGGGTTATGTGAAAAGGAGAGCAATTTCATCAAAATTTAAGACGTGTTAGAGTGGCTTACTTATCACCTGAACCCAACTATATTGAACGCTATTTATATTTGTAGTCAAGCCAAAGCTCTTTCAATGGTTTCCTGTAGGAGACGTTTTTGCTGTTGTCATTGTTAACTTTGTCGAGTATGGGAATGTGTTGCTGAACGAATTCTCGAAAGAGAATATAACAATATTCTATATATATATATATATTCAGCATAGCACTCCTAATAAAAGCAATACACAGGTATTTTCAAAAATACAAAAAATTAAGACAATAGTTAGTGCATGTCTGTCTATATTTGTTCTTTCTTCTACTTTTCTCTCTGAACGTGGGAACGTTCAATGGAATGGACCAGTGAAACATATAATCTGAGTGAAAGGAAATGTATCGGGAACAGCAAATTCCATAGCAAAAATGAGAGAAGAAATGTCGTTAGAAAATGTTCCCATGGAATTGATTGAAGATAAGCTGTCCAATAGACACGTGGGAGTCGAGTTTCTTTCTAAATTTGATTCAATGGTTGGTGAAGACCGTGTTGTCATAATAAGTTTCTGAATTTCTGTAGTTGAAATCCAGACATACTATCTTTTCATTTACATCCTAAAATTAAGGATTGACGACTCCTTCGAAAAAGCAAAGTGTGCGATCTTACGTTAAGCGCTAGGCTGAATTGAATGAAAATAAAATTCTGAAAAAACATGTCTTTTTTCCAACTAAATAGAATGTCGAAGAAATCTCCTTCGCCCTCGTGAAAACTCTCAAAGAGACGTCTTTACGACGAAAAGCCTACATATTGCACCACCCAAAAGCCGAAATGCGTTAATGTTTAAATACTGCTTCAAATATACGAACGATTTTTTATTTCAGTAAATAACATTAACCCGACAATGTATACATGGAAAGTAATAAGCAATTACCAATATCATTTGCAGGGATCGCGGTTACAGATTTCTAATCATTTTCAAGGCATGTAATGTAAAAATAAAATATATGGAAATTGACGGTTGACAATCAAACCCATCGAGACTTAAAATGATTTAAAAATGCCCTGTCGTTGGCTTGCCAATTTAATCAATTTGCAATCCCAACCGACCTAAAAACATTAGACGTATATGTATATGGAACATTTGAATCCTTCGTGCAGTACCTAACGTGCTTACAGAAGACAGACAGACGAGCATGGTTAGGTCGTCTTAGAATATCACAACAACACAGCGTACTTATATATGGCCTTCGCTGGGTATTTCCATCCTATGGTGGAGCTTATAAAAATCAAATTAGCTGCGCAGCTGACTTATATGCAACTTTGACCTAATATGCAACAATTCTAATTTAAGAAACTTTGTAGCGCAAGCGCTGTTATAACTTTACCTCAGACGCACGTGTAACACACGATTGAGGTCACACGCACCCAATTAACAAATAACTAGGAATGAGGCACCATTCCTTAATAGGAAGACACCAACAGTATCAACACAACATCACTTCATTCACCTCTTATACTTACACTGGATACTTCTCATAGCGAAGCAGGAGGACAACGTAGCGTTTTTCCTTATTCATTTCCGTGGGAAACTTCTCTGGGCGACATTGCATTTCGTATTGCTATGGAATTTGTCTATTTTAGAAAGAAAAACCTTTTTATTGCACGTGCATATCCAATAACCGCACACCAACAACATCCTTGATCTGAGATTATATTGGAAAGATGCTGTTGTTTTTATTTCTCTAAAATTATTGTTGCCCAGACCTTTTCCACTCTACGTTCCCACGCCTAGAAAGAAACCCAAAAGAAAGGACGGACAAACATACATACACTGTCTATTTTCTAGGAGCTGGTATTTTTACAAATACCTGCATATCCTTTTTACTAAGAGATAAGATTGCTGAGAGTATAAAAGGCCAAGGCTAGCAAGGATAATGTATCATTCTCATTCGAGCATTCGTTCAGCAAAGAACTCAAACACATTCTCATCAATATGTGCGTAGAAATCTCAAACAACCAATTCAACAATATGGATATCACCAACGCCGACAACAAGAAGGTCTCCTACAGCATCAAGAAGCTGCTGAAACAACTATTCAAACAACACAAATCTCCAACTGGCAAGAAAGCCGAATCCTTCGAATCACTCGAATCCTTGGAGAACAACCGCAATGCCGATATTGAATTTGACTGTGCCTCTTTGGAATCTCATGACAACGACATAAATGAACGTCTTTCCACCAAACAATCATGCGAAATGGAAGATTTCGTGCCAGTTCACTTCGTTCTCACCGAACACGGCACCTTCTTCTGGACTGCCAGCAGCGCTATGGTCGAACCTATGAGCTGCTCCACCTACAATCAATTGGCCTGTATGCAAGATCGTTGGGCTCAAGCATAAGAAACCAGCAAACAAGTCTTCCAAAGACTTCGTTGAAATCCTCGCAATGCCTTCCTCTACAAGTTTAACTTGAAACGAAAATATTGATAGCTTTACAAAACAATACCATTTGTGATCTTTACAAATTTTATTTTTAACGAAAAAACTATATAAAATATATAATTTATACAATATAAAACAATATGTATATTTGATTTTCATCACTGGTTGGGAATTTTAACACGAGGGAGATGTTTGCAAGAGAGGCTAAAATCCATTCCGGAACACCACAATCATTAAATATATATTATCAATTTCGTTCCATGATTTAACAGTCCGAATCACATACGGATGTGTCCTGGTTAGAAACAGCGAATAATGTTCGAATTATTTTTCATGTTTCAACACAAGTATATTCAATGAAACTGTGGATGAATTCTAGCACTTTTCATATAAAATTGATGCAGATGTTTTAATTTGACCATGCAAATATCTCGTTCTATTGCCTTTGTTCGAGAAACAGGGTATCTCCCTTCCTATACGATTATTTGTACTGAGTGGCTAGGAGGCAAAACTGCGTGGCTTTCTTGGAGACATTCGTTATCATGGCTAGACACAGGTTTTCCGGTGTCAAAAATTTATCCCAATAAACAGGAGGAATGCGTTGACTTTTTCATACACTCCACGAGAGTATTATGTCTTTGTGCATTTGTTTGTAACACCCAAAAGGAAGCGAGATAGGCCGCCTGTCTATCTGTCCATCTATTCTTGTAATCAGAATACATGTCGCAATTGTAGCCAGAACTAAATGAAACGTTGCACAACGAAGTTTTTCGGTATAAGGTCGAAAGCTATTTAATTTAAAGAAAATCGGTTTAGAGTTAGGTATAGCCCCCATACGAATTTCACTCCCGATTTGACTCTTTTCACTCTATATACCACATATTTTAACATATTTTCTTCAAAATTGGCCAAACATCTTATATTTTAACTAGAAACACTCATGGTGAAAATGTGTCAGATCGGTTCAGATTTATATATAGCTCCCATACAAATTCAGCTTTCGATTTGACTCTTTCTGCTCTAGAAACCACATATTTTAACAGATCTTCTTCAAATTTTGCAAAATATCTTATATTTCAACTAGAAACACTCATGGTGAAAATGTGTCAGATCGGCTCAGATTTATATATAGCTCCCATACAAATTCCGCTCCCGATTTGACTCTCGACGGCGTATGGCGCTGCAGGTAATGTATGGGCGCTCCTTACGATTTGTGGGCGACTCGGCGTATTTTGGCGGCGTATGGCTCTCCAGATGTCCATCTAAAGCTTGTTCGCACATTACAGGTCGCAATTGTTGTCCGATTGCCATGAAATTTGGCAGAAGCAAGTTTTTTGGACCAAGAACGATCGCAATTGAATTTGATAGAAATCGTTAAAGATTATATAAATATTCCTCCAATTTATCTTATTACTGCTCTAGAATACACATTTTGAGGATCATGTTATATTTGAACTAAAACCTGATGGTATGAAAGAGGACTACATAGGTCCTTGTTTTGGCACAGCCACCATATAAACGGGACCCAGTTTACACTATCTATTTATCCTGTTTAGCAGATCATGTTATATTTCATATCTTATTATAACTGTAAAATCTGCATTTGTCATCGGATCTTGATAAAATTTTCCACATCATGTTATATTTAATCTACACCATTTTCAAGTGTAATTCAAAAGACACCATTTAAAATTCAAAAATTAGTCCAATTATTCCAATGTAAACAAAATTATTTAAGAAAAATATACATTAGGTGGGATAGCGTTTATTTCTTCTGCAAATTTGGATATTCTGCAGTTTTGAAAACAGATTTAATAAAATGATAAGCAACTAATAATTATAATGATATAAAACGTCGGTAATTTCATATATAATTTATAACCTTCATCAGCTCAGAGAGCATTTGCATATAATTTATAAGGACTTGCATTTTACTTAGGATCGGATTATTTGTGTGGGAGGTACAACAAATCATAATTATTTTACAGCTATAACGTGATTGTAAAACCATTTCCAATATTAAAGCAGTTTGTATTCATTGATGAGACCAATTTTAATCTTTTCTGCCGCCGGAGTCAAGGTTGGTCCAGAGTTGGGTCTAGGGCGGTTCAGATGACTCCATCCTTCATACTTAGAAAATTTGGTCGAGCATGCAAAGCGAACTATATCAGTTGGAGATTGCACACGAGCCATAATGCACTCCGCTACATTCCATCAGATGGCGTTGTCTATGCAGGAAATGCCAGTTGAACATGAATTAAAGTAATATTTTTAATGAAGTAAATTTATTAATATTAACATAAATTTTTTCTATTTTGAACTGGGATATTGTCCTGGCTCAAGACCATTTTGCATCTATATTTAATAGAATGCAAATTTATTTACAAATGGCATGGTGACATTTATTACTTGGCTGCAGACTACCACTATCATGATTTCCACCCTGTATAATTGTTTCATTCAGGTGGCTTCACAGCGACTTTCAATTCTATTTTTTATCTCAAATTTGTTTCTATCAATTTTTTTAATCTATGTATGTACCATTTTCTATTTACATCTTTAAATTTGCGAATAATTTGTCACTAACTGCAAATGCCTTTAAATATTTATTTCACGTTCTACACTTAAATATTATTTCTTCGTTACTTATATATTCCAATCCTTATTTGTTTAAATTGATTTTTATTAATTATTTATCTTGATTGTATATTTAATCTTCAATCTATCTACATATATTAATTAGTTGTAATCGTTATGTATTATAACACTATGTTGATTTTACCAAATAAAACTTGTTTGCAGCCCGAATTAATCACTTATTGTTTGTAATCAAAATTATTTCCATTGGTTCTTATTATTAAATAAACTAATTAAAGAAAATTACGAATCTTTTAATTTAAACTCATCTCTATAACATCACTTTTTCTGGGTGTGTATTCTAAAATCGAAACAAACTTCTCAAAGGGTAATGTTCTTATTTTTATATCCGTCTATCTATCAATCTAAATGGGGGTATATCTGTTTCCTAAACCGCAGAATATTAAAATTTACAGAAATAAGTAAATGCTACCCAACCTAATGCATATTTTGCTTAAATAATTTGGTTTAACCTTTTTGAATTGCAAATGGAATAATTAATAAAAATAAATTAAATAACTGTTTTAACTTATATATGGCTGATCCGAATACCTCGCCCCTTCTTAATTAAAAAATATTAAAAAAAATTAATTAAAATTAATATAACATCCATTCGGATATAAAGAAGGTGAAAAATCGAACGTCGGAACTTGTTAATGGGGGCAAAAATTAATTTGGTACGTAACATAAAGCGATATTTCAAATTGTATTGGCGTTAAGTTGGAACCGGCAAATCTTATATACCCTCCATCAAGGAGTGCATTTTACAGAAAAGAGAATAGAGGCCGCAAACTTTATGTAGAAGTACACTATCATATAGGAAAACTGTGATGCTTCATTATTGTAATATTAACAATTAAGAAATGGCTAAAGTCGGGCGGGGCCAACTATATAATATCCTACCCTTAATGCACGTAAGACTCTGTGCTCCTTGTTGTCTCACAAGCGATTCACTGATCCAACGGTGTCGTCGATTATAATGAGCGGTATAGATACTCTCGATGTTCTTGGCATGAAAATACAACGTAATTCGTTGGACAAAACATGTATTTGATGTGTCGAAAGAAGCATTCAAATGTTTAGGCTTTTTAAAACGATGTAAGAAATATTTCACACCCTCTATTCTTCTCAATATCTATACTACCTACATCAGACCAAAGATGGAATACAACTCCCATATATGGTCGGGTACTCCAGCTTCATCACTGTAGCTACTTGACCGTGTCCAGAGGTGGGCGATGGTGTTGATAGGTGACGGTAGGATATCCAATTCTATTTTCTCCCTTGAACACCGTCGTAATGTTGATTGTGTGTCATTGTTCTATCGATACTTTCATGGTGTTTGTTCTTCGGAAATTCGTGATCTTATACCGCCCGTGAGAACGTTCGGTAGAGATACACGATTCTCCAGGAACGCTCACCCATTTGTTGAAGATTGGACAACCGGGGACATCCCCTGAGTGTTGGTTCAGTGAAAAAAAAATTAATGAATATGGTAAATAATAAAGTAATTGATCCAATTTTCCCGCAGATATTCCGAGTAAAGTAAATATAACAGGATCTGGAAAAGTTGATCAAGATCCAATGATAAATACAGATTATACAGCGGTAATAGGATGAATCGGACGGACATTTGAAGGGGGCCTATAACAACACTTGAGGCCTGTGCAAAACATGCGCCTATATATTCCTCATTCACGGTAGGTATTGTAACGTACAAGTACTGATTTGCTAAATTTGTGTTTAGAATATCAGACAAATTCAAAAAAAAAAAACTTATCAAAGATTAGGACAGTAGGAGCCATTAAAAGAGCTAGCAAGCAGTCGAAGGGGGGTTCGGGTCCTTTCCCTGGAAAGTTCTGATTTGTACAACAAAACGAATATTTTATAGACTCCTGTTTTTTTTTTTTTTAGATAGACAACAATTATTAGTGGCCGGAATAGCTGGAAAACAAACAAAGACAAAGCCCCATTTCCAGTTCACATATACAAAATTTAAGTACAAGAAAAAAAATATATATCCATCCGTCTGTAGTTCAGTGGTTCTCTAGATGACAAGAGAACCCTACGCCTCAATACCCACCCTACCTATGGTTCTAGTGGCGAAATATTTTACTTAGAACCCCATATCATAAATGATCTAGCGAGAGTTATCCTATCACCTCTCCATTGCCTTTAGTAGAAGAAACACTCATAAGTTTTCTATTCACTCGACATATTCATACTTATTCAGTAATTTATTTAATTCAAACAAAAAAGAAATTGTGCAGACAAATAGTCTAACAAGTTCTCCTTCATATCTTATTATTTAAAAGTTTTCATATTCAAATTTAGGCATCTTAAAAAGGTTTTTTTTTCTAAAAAATTACTATTACCAGAACAAAACTTAGTAATTAAAATTGCCTATCTTTACAATTCAAATTCATTAAATCATAAAAAAAATTCTTCTAATATTAATATTGAACAATATTCGGTTGATGTCTATTGTCATAACCAAATTTGACTATTTTTTTTTTTTTGATTATTGTTATTAGTTATTACCTTTCATTATTATAAACTTTGATTTAATTTACTTAAGACGATGAGACAGACAAAGCAATGACCAATTTCTGCACTGATTTTTTAAGAAAAAGAAGCATATTTAAAAAAAAAAATTATATCAAATTCAATACCCCTTTATAGTCACTGATTTTTAGTTTCTTCTTCTTTAATCATCAATTATTAGCTTTTGCTTTGTCTCCGTATCAGATAAGGCAAAAAAACACAAATACCCATTTCTACAATACACATGTTTTTGTTGTTACGCACTCACCGTTTTTTATCCATCGACGTTCGAAGAGGGCCCTTTTCTCACTTGATGACGTAGTGTGTATTAGGTGGATCAAAATGAGTTTTGCCTTAACTTATATGCATATTATAATTAGAGGTTCTTAATTATAGGTACTAAACATCTTGAAGAAACTATTGCTTAATAGAAAAAAAACAATTAGGCATTTTTCAGGTACACATATAATATAGTTTCTACGTAATTTAATAATACTTTACATGCATTCTGCAACCTATGGATGTGGAGTAATCATGGTAAGAAGCTATTTTTGCGTTCCTCCAATTCTCCGGAGCTTTCGCAATAGTTCAAGGCTTACAGTAAGGGATGATTTTGGTAATTTTTTAATTAGGTCCAAAATTATGTTTTACCAAGATCTGCTTATATGGTGCTGTTGCATGCAATTTTTAAGTTTAAGATTGGTTTTTTTTCAGAACCTGCCTCGAAACACTGTTGTTGAAGCGTGAGACCAAATTTACTATGGTTTCGCTGCCTCGAGTGTTCACGGTGCAGAAAGTGTTCACGGTGTAGGAGATTTACGTGGTTTGCTGTTGTCTTCTTTGCTGAATGTTTTCTTGTAGTCCACGTCGGCTGGTCAAAACAGATGTGTAAAAACTGACACAACACCATAAGCAATAATCTTGGAATTTTTGGCCTTAGATACTTGTAAAAAGTGGCTTGGATCACCAAATTCAATAAAGTTCCAGGGACGAAAACGAATTTCTCTTTGCAGTGGGTATTGGGAGAATGTATATAGCGATCTTCGGCAACTGCTTGGGAAATTCTTGTGGTTGTACCCAACTTTAAGAGACAACTGCGGCCACCAATTAAATTGGATAAATTCACTATTATAAAAAATAACTTTCGTAAAGATCTTCGAAAAAATTAATTAACTTACGTACCGAAAAAATCACTGCAGTATTTTTTTTTCGTATATTAAATAATGCCAGGTTGAACCACTTTTTAAATTACTTGGACAGATTTCATATATTATTACGGATTTTTTCCCTAGAACACAATGATGTTTCTTTTTCGGCAGATTAAGTAAAAAGGAAGTATGTGACCAGCAAATCTGATTACGATAACTCTCTTTTGATTCGAACAAAAGGAAATGTCACAAGAATGTCAAGAATCATTTATGGTAAGTGTAAACAAGTACTTTATTGCATACATTTGTCCTGAATAAACAGACGATAAAAGCACACAATATCTCTATAAAACATTAACATTCAGTGAATTTATATTTTAAATAAAAATCATATATTTTCTGAACCGACCATTACAAAACCGGATAATTCTATATCAGTGATAAATAGAATTAGCAGGAAAAAGGGAGTTGTTCTTATTATGGACGTATGTCCTTTGCATGATAAGTTCCATCTAATCTACCTTGCAAATCTTCTAAGATGTAATAATGATTACCGGATTTCTCTCGAATCCTCGCCTTTATAAAGACAGGTGAAAGTTTTGCATTGAACTTCTTTTCTGCGGAGCTTTGTGCAAAGTTTCGCCTAAAAACTTCCTGTCCTACTTGAAAAGATTGTGGTTTAGACCGTAAGTTATATTGCCGTTGGTTTTTCTCAAAGGCTTCTGCCATTCGTTGTCGCAGATCTTGTCGATTTAATTGTAAGCGGTCATCTCTGGACAAATGAAAAGAAGGTTCCTCCAATAATCGTAAATTACTGAGTAAAGTGTATGATGATGCATGCGTGATCATATCAATTCCAAATAAGGCGTGGTAAGGTGAGCTATGTATCGCTTGGTGGTATGAGTTTCTCAATGCGCAGCTAATGGCACTGATAGTCTCGTCCCAGCAGCGGTGGTCTTTCTTTAAGTACGCTCGTATACCGGCAATCAGAGAACGATTAACACGTTCTGAAGAATTTGATTGTGGCGAATATACAGCAGTGTACATATGTTTTACACCGTATGAAGTAAGAAACGCATTAAAGTCGTTGGCACGAAATTGGCTGCCATTGTCACTGACGATGGTTTCAGGCACTCCATATATATGAAAGATTTGCTTTTCCAGAAAATTTACTATATTTTTAGATGTGAAAGTTCTTAGTTGGCAAAGCCAATGAAACTTGGTGAGGTGGTCTAAAACAATAAATAACCCCACATATCCAGTTTTACTTCGTGGGTATGGCCCAAGTATGTCTACATACAACCTTTGGAATGGACGTAAAGAAATTATGTGTTTACCTATTGGTGGTTTCATGGTGAAATTCGGTGCCTTTGTCGTCTTACATATTTCGCATTCCCGAACATAGTTTCTTACATCACTAACCATCCCTGGCCAAAAAAAATTTCTTCGCAATAACTCAAGTGTTTTGGTCATGCCTCCATGGGCTCTGATTGGAGAATCGTGAGCTCTGGATAACACCTCTTTACGCAGCCTAAATGGAATCCATAATTTCCAACATCCGATCTCCTGTTCTTCCTCACCAGAATAATGTTCTATACGATAATAAATATATTGGTCGACAATCTTCATATCAGGATATTTCACCTGATTTAAGCTAATTTTGTCCTTCAAGTCTTTATAATCCTTGTCAAAGAAGTGTGGAGAATTTAAATCTATGTCAGGTTTTGAAATCTCGAGAGCGGCTAATTCATGAGTGGGGATTCTAGATAATGCGTCAGGGACGACATTATCTTTCCCTTTTCGATGACTAATTGTGAATTGATAGCCCTGCAACTTAAATACCCATCTAGCTAATCTTTTTTTTTTTTTTTCACTGAACCAACACTCAGGGGATGTCCCCTATAAATGCAGTGCATTGCGTTGGTAGAAGGAAGATAAGGTATTGGAAGGAGGAAAGAGGGAGTAGTGTCTGTTGACATCTGTTTTGAATCTCTGAATGTCGTAATTGGAGGGAAAGATATTTGCCGGAAGTCGATTCCACATACGGATGGTACGGGCGAAGAACGAATTTATTCTGTAATGTGTAGTGCGGTCGGTTGTCCAATCGACAACAAATGGGTGAGCGTTCCTGGAGAGTCGCGTATCTCTACCGAACGTTCTCACGGGCGGTATAAGATCACGAATTTCCGAAGAACAAACACCATGAAAGTATCGATAGAACAATGACACACAACCAACATTACGACGGTGTTCAAGGGAGACAATAGAATTGGATACCCTACCATCACCTATCAACACCATCGCCCTCCTCTGGACACGGTCAAGTAGCTCCAGTGATGAAGCTGGAGCACCCGACCATATATGGGAGTTGTATTCCATCTTTGGTCTGATGTAGGTAGTGTAGATATTGAGAAGATCAGAGGGTGTGAAATACTTCTTACATCTTTTTAAAAAGCCTAAACATTTGAAGGCATCTTTCGACACATCAAATACATGTTTTGTCCAACGAACATCACATTGTATTTTTATGCCAAGAACAACTAGATCATCTGATTGCTCAATATCTACACCGTTCATTAAAATCGACGACACCGTTGGATCAGTGAATCGCTTGTGAGACAACAAGGAGCACTGGGTCTTACGTGCATTAAAATCTACTCTATTCTCACGACCCCATTCAGAAATGGCCATCAAATCCTGGCTAAGTGACTCATCCATCAATCGCCTTTTATCCTCAATTTCTTGACGACTTGGTCTATGATCGAATGAGTATGAATGACAGAGGTTGCTGTCATCCGCGAATGAGTATATTGGATTCACAGTCCGATCCAAGAGGTCGTCGATGAAAATAAGAAAAAGGCAGGGGGAAAGGACAGAGCCCTGTGGTACTCCTGCGGTTAACCTATGCTCGTCGGATGAGAACCCATCTACAACAACACGTATAGTGCGATCTCTGAGGAAGCTCGATATAAATCGAGAGAAGTCACTACCAACACCAAAAGCGATAAGCTTTGATATGAGTGCGCCGTGCCAAACTCTATCAAAGGCCTTGGAGATATCTAGAGCAACGACCTTACTCTCACCAAGCTTGTGAATAGATCGATTCCATTTTTCGGATAGCAGTGTCATCAGGTCTCCCGTAGATCGATTCCTACGGAAGCCATACTGTCGATCATTAAGTAAGTCATTAGTTTCTAAATACCTCACAAGATGGTGGTTAACCATACTCTCCATAACCTTCGAAAGCGCTGAGCAAATCGCGATCGGTCGATAGTTAGCAGGATTGTTAGCCTCACCTTTTTTAGGGATGGGCTGGATGTTCGCAATCTTCCAACGCGCTGGGAAAACCCCTGCACGGTATGCAAGGTTGAAAAGATTACGAAGGGGACGGGCAAGCGTCGAAGAGCACTTACATAGGACAAGTGCTGAAATGCCATCCGGGCCTGGAGATTTATTTACGTCGAGATTTGCAAGAACCCTTTTAACTCCACGTGTTCGAAAAAATATCTGAGGCATGGAACTAGATACATTTTCGATCACGGGGAGTGGTTGATTGCTTTCCGGCAAGGATGAATTCCTTGCAAACATTTCAGCCAATAGGTTAGCTTTGTCAACCGGGTTAGTGAATATCTGGTCATCTTTAACAAGAGTTGGGATAGATGAGGAGTTATCCTTTACTCTTCTCACAAATGACCAAAAGCTCTTACTTCCCCTTGGAGAAGCAAGAACTTTGGCACGAAGACGTTGTTCGTACAGAAGCTTTTCACGTCTAAGTACCCTGGCACACATGGTTCTTGTCTGCTTGCGTAGCAGATCAGTTGTGGCATTTTTATTTAAACGCCATTTCCTGAATGCTTCCTCTTTGGATCTGACAGCAGCCTTGCATGTCTGGTTAAACCAACTTTTATTAGATGGTTTATCCGAAATAACTTTAATTGGAATAAATGACTTCATTCCAATCAAGATAATATTTTCAATCATTTCAGCCGCAGCATCTATATCGCCATTTAGAAAACAAAGTTTCCAATTGAAATGCTGGAAAAAGTTGTTGAGCTCGGCCCAACGTGCCTTTTCGTATAAATATATTGTCCGCTTTGGGGCTGCGGTCGAAACGACACGAAGAGCGGAATACGAAAAGGATGCTGAAACAATGCAGTGATCCGAATTACCAAGAGGTGCTAGAACGTTAACTTCATACTTTTCAGGGTGTGATGTTAAGAAAAGATCAAGAATATTAGAGTGTAGCCCTTGGACACACGGAATGTGTGTCGGTTCATTCACTAGTTGCGTCAAATCATTATGCGCGGCAAAAAGCTCGGCGTATTGGCCCTCCGGTGTTGAGTGACTCGAATGGGCAAGCCAAGAGGAATTATGGACATTGAAATCGCCAGCAACCACAATTTCACTGTCAGGATAGTCCTCTAAAATTTTTGTAATTGAATCGGAAAGGGCGTCAAAGCCATTTAGGGATACCTCCCTTTCCGCGTTTGGACTTCTATACACAAATCCGAAATGTAGTACGTGTGTTCCAATCTTGAATTTAACCCAAAGGGAGTTAAATTCTGGATTTTCAGAGTTTAAGTTATGCCGGCTCTGGAACACTATATCATTACGTACGTATACCAAAAGACCTCTGTGGGGGATAAAGAGGGATAGGGTGTGATACCCAGGAATGTGAAAATCCTGTGGATCAGAATCCTCACACACCTGGGTCTCACAAAGAGCAAAAACATCAGGCCGATGGAATTGTACATGAGCGTACACGGCAAAAAAATTCGCTCTCAGCCCTCGTATATTGGCAAATTGTACTTTAAACTTACCCACCATTAGAACAGACAAACAAGAAAAAAAACAAAACAGAGTCAGTATGCAGCTACAGTTACCAAACTCCTCTCCCTGCCGTTGCTGTATTCCCCCAATGCTCAGTGTTATGCCTTGAGCATTGGGCGAACAACGACAGAAAGAAAAGAGTGTCAACTGCACTGCACGAATGGGAAGGGGGGGAAGGGAAGGAGACAACGCACACACTACGGAGCGGACATAGATGTGTGGTCAGTGATGTGCGGCTGTTATGGATGCTGCTGCGATGTTTTGTTGTTTTTTGATGTTCGCGCTGATGTTATTGTTGTTGTTGTTGGGTTGTTTGGTTGTTTAAATATTTTGGTCGGCGCGGCGCGACGCGGTTATTGTTGTTGGTTGTTTTTCATTTGTTCTATTTTGTTGTTGTTTATGATTTCGGTATTTTGTTTCAATTTTTTTTATTTTGACACAAAACTGAACGGCACACAACACGGACGACAGAGAAACACAAGTGCATCGGACGACGGACTGACAAACACATCTTCCGCTAAGGTCAGGTTGTTTTAAAAGCCAAACCAAACTGGCATGATCAGTGATGACCTCGAACTCCTGCATTTCAATATAACAACGAAATTTATTTATCGCCTCGATCGCGGCAAGACATTCTCTCTCTGTGACGCTGTAATTACGCTGGGCAGTATTAAGTTTTCGACTCATATATGCAATGGGTTTCTCTTGGCCATTATCATCCAGTTGCACCAGAACTGCCCCTATGCCGTAATCACTCGCATCACAATGTAGAAAGAATTTCTTGCTGAAATCGGGGTTTGCCAAAACCGGAGCTGACGTTAACAAATTCTTTATATGGTCGAAGGCACTCTGAGCTTCTTTTGTCCAGCAGAACTTTTGCTTGGTCGACAATAGATTAGATATTGGAGTAACTATAGTAGAAAAGTTATCGATAAATCGACGGTACCACCCCGCTAAGCCTAGGAATCCCCGAACTTGTTTTAAGTTTTTGGGTACTGGCCAATTCATTATCGCGGTAACTTTTTCCGGGTCCGTGGCAATACCCCCATCTCCGATCACATAGCCAAGATACTTGACCTTAACGACACAAAATTTGCTCTTCGATATATTTAATGTCAGGTTAGCTCGTCTAAATTCCACAGCAATACGGGTTAAGACTGCAATATGAGTTGAAAAATCCTCTGACACTATTACCAAGTCGTCCAAGCAGCCAAAGACGCAATGTCTGAGATCGGGTGGAATAAGTTGATCCATCAACCGACACATTGTCTGTGGAGCCGTGCACAGGCCAAATGGCATCACAACAAATTGGTAGAGGGGTCTACCGGGGACGGTAAAAGCAGTGTAAGCTTTTGATTCCTCGTCCAAGGCTATTTGCCAATACGCGTCTTTGAGGTCAAGTTTGGAGATAAGATTAGCCTTTGGTAACCTAGCAAAAATACCGTCTATTTTTGGAAGAGGATATGCATCCTTTTGAGTTACGCAATTCACCTTCCGTGCATCCAAACATAAACGAATCTTACCAGGCTTCATCACCAGTCTCATAGGTGAGCTCCACGGTGATTCGGATGGCTCAATCACACCTAGATCCAACATTCGATCTATCTCCTGATATATTATCTTTTCGACCGCCGGTGATACCGGATAAAAACGTTGTTTAATCGGATTCGCATTGCCGACATTAATATGATGTGTCAGAAGACTAGTCCTGCCGAGTCCCTGTTTCTCAAAACTCGGAAACATAGAAATGATAACATCGAGTTGTGAACGCTGGTCAAGTGTTAGAGGGTAAAAACATTCCTCTGATTCGACATCAGGTATATTTTGATGCTCGGTCTGAAGGTCAGAAATTGATTTCTGAGGATCTTTGGCATTTTCATGTAATTCAAAAATGTCTACCGAACTTATAATGTTGGGAACTAAGTTGAAGGCTCTCCAGAAGTCAATTCCGAGTATTAATCTGGATGAAATTGCCGGGATAATAAATAATTTGATTTCTCTAACTTGGCCTTTGAATTTAATATCAACCTGTATCCATCCAATTATCTCTTGTGTTTTACCATCGGCGGTGCGTACCAATGATTTACATTTAACAAATCTTGAATACTGATGAAATGGATGAGTAGCCAAAGTAGATCCAATACAGCTGATGTTTGCCCCAGTATCTAATAAACCGAATTCATTGAAATCTAAAAACGAAACATTCGCATAAAAGCGTTTATCCGAAGGGTCGGATATTATCGCAGAAACGAGAAGTTTCTTAGCAAGTTTTTTGAATCTCAAATAATTTCTCATACGGATAGTTGAACGTTTTGGTTTATATATGGCATTAACCGAAACTGAAGGTGAATTGAATATTTCACGTCTCCTCTGCATATAAATTTCCCACCTTTTGTGGAAAGGAAGTTTAGGAAATATTATACGTAAGTCATCGCCACAAGAATTACTATCGGGAGTATAGGAAAATCTTTGGTTATTGTCTGAATGAATTGCTGCATTGTCTCTTTTTAGAATATTAGATGGATTTGTACTATGACAAATATTTATATTGTTTTGTTTTGCAGAAAAATTATCGAGTGGGATTGAATGGTTGCTTGTGGTTTGATTGACGACGTCTACTATGGAAGTTCCTTTGGGAAACTTGCCTGTCGAAAATTTCTTTGATAATTTGATTTCCTATTGGCACAAATCGTGCAGTTTGGCTTGTATGTGTTTTTCGTTCCACAGCCATAGCAAAAAACTTTCCTTTCATTCAAACAATCCTCCCAATAGTGACCTTTCTCGTCACAATTCCAACATTTTAATTCCTTTGTTGTTCCCTGAATTGCATTAATTTCCATATCTGTTGAGTCTATCTGGGGATCTTTTTCGAAATCTGAAATTTCGGCTATTTGCCTTTTTGGTATATAGGTGTTACTGTTACGTATAGCTAAATTTTTTCTGACATACTCATCATTTAGGAAATTCTCTCTCATATGAACAAGTTTACGTAGGTGAGATAGAGAATTTATAGGAATATATAGCAGTTCTTGCCGGATTTCAGGTCGAAGATTGCGTGTGAGAATCTCAATCAATTCCATTTCTGACATCTGAGTAGATAGTCGGTCATGAATAGACGTCACAGATTCATAAAAAGCGTCAAATGTTTCACCGGGTTTTTGTTTCCTCCCGGATATCAAAAGATGTTTTGAAGTCTCGATATTGATACTTTATGGAGTCGCAAAATTCCTCCCAAACAATAGGACTGGCGTTTTTCCAATACCTCCAGTACCAATCTCGTGCTTTACCTGCCAGTAGAATATTCAAATTTCGGCAAATAAGCGAGAAATCTCCATTGAAGTTATCTTCAGTAAGAGTTCTCACGCGATATAAAAATTCATCTACGGTCAAGCCATTTGTGGACCCATCGAATTTTAATTGCCAATTCTGTATGATGGTGGTTATTTTATCTGGTTGCAAAGGCTGATTAGATACTGAAAACCGATTAGGCGAATCCGAGTAGTGAGAATGAGCTTGCTCTCGATTAGTGAGAACACTATTTCTATTGCCGCTAGTATTTCTCGGTTCATGTGCTTGTGAATCAGTCTGATTGGCCGTACTAGGTTTAGTCGAGTTATTTGCCCCGATGTTTAAACTTGTTAAAATTTTCGATAAACTGTTTTCCACCAGTCTATGAATTTCCCGATAATCGAAAGAGTTACAAGGTTGGTTCGAAGTATTATTTTGTATGTCTGGGTCGGTATTTTGAATTGCCCGTGTAGGGGTCAATCCTACAGCACCTTGTAATTCTGAGCTGACATCTAATAAGTTATTCTGATTCTCTTGAAAAAGATTTTTCTTCGAATTCCTAGTATTATAATGCTTAGACATTGCTCCACGTCCTTTTCCTCTATGATTCTGTCTGGAGGATGGTACAGCTTTTGAAGTTATCATCACAGTCCTGAAATCTGCTAGTTGACACGACAATTTACAGACAGGACATTCTGAGGTATTCGACAAATAACTCTCAATACAATTTCTATGAAATGCATGAGAACACGCATTAAGAATAAGACATTCTTGTCCTTCGTTCATAGGTTCATTACAACTTGGGCAAAATGAAGAATTAATCGAAACAGTAAACGCAGCAGAAGGTTCATCCATTGATGGACCCACAACCAATGATGGTGGAGGAGTTCGTTCAATAGACATTTCTGAGATAATAATGTTTTAGTTTCTCAAATAGCAAAGTTGATTATGGACAATCTGAGGGATTTCTGGTATAAGACAATTTTTTCCAGATGGAATTACACAGAAATAATGTTGTTATTATAATTGTTGACATATATACTTAGTGTTTCTTTACTTCAGGCATAGAGTGATTGGTGATAGAATAGTGAACTTAACACTCTGATGGATATAAAATAACAATTTGGTCTATGGATGTATAAATACAATTATTAGATCATAGCAACAGATCAAACCAGTAGAAATAATCTCTGCGAGCATATATATTTCCTAACATAACATCGGATATGAATTCGCAAGCAGCAATATCATATTATCCAGAAGATATGTTAGCACTGATACCTAAGCGCTGAAACTGTTAATTTAATAACCAAATTCATAGCTAACATATCCTATTTTATTCAACCAAGGCCACTTCCAACTAAAAGTATTACAAATCATGGAACCTGTCGGTTAGAATACTCGAACCGTTCAACCTCAAGTTTCCAATATCCTGATAGGTAATGAAATGTATTCCTAAAGCTGTTCCTGACATTAGTCAAACAAAACGGTTATGTACTTATTCATTGAACTCTAAGATTTTAAAACTATTGAAAGAGCAGACAAGGAACCAATTAAGTCCTTCTTGCCCCACGTTGGGCGCCATCTTCTATTCTGTAACGTACAAGTACTGATTTGCTAAATTTGTGTTTAGAATATCAGACAAATTCAAAAAAAAAACTTAAAGATTAGGACAGTAGGAGCCATTAAAAGAGCTAGCAAGCAGTCGAAGGGGGGTTCGGGTCCTTTCCCTGGAAAGTTCTGATTTGTACAACAAAACGAATATTTTATAGACTCCTGTTTTTTTTTAGATAGACAACAATTATTAGTGACCGGAATAGCTGGAAAACAAACAAAGACAAAGCCCCATTTCCAGTTCACATATACAAAATTTAAGTACAAGAAAAAAAATATATATCCATCCGTCTGTAGTTCAGTGGTTCTCTAGATGACAAGAGAACCCTACGCCTCAATACCCACCCTACCTATGGTTCTAGTGGCGAAATATTTTACTTAGAACCCCATATCATAAATGATCTAGCGAGAGTTATCCTATCACCTCTCCATTGCCTTTAGTAGAAGAAACACTCATAAGTTTTCTATTCACTCGACATATTCATACTTATTCAGTAATTTATTTAATTCAAACAAAAAAAGAAATTGTGCAGACAAATAGTCTAACAAGTTCTCCTTCATATCTTATTATTTAAAAGTTTTCATATTCAAATTTAGGCATCTTAAAAAGGTTTTTTTTTCTAAAAATTTACTATTACCAGAACAAAACTTAGTAATTAAAATTGCCTATATTTACAATTCAAATTCATTAAATAATAAAAAAAATTCTTCTAATATTAATATTGAACAATATTCGGTTGATGTCTATTGTCATAACCAAATTTGACTATTTTTTTTTTGATTATTGTTATTAGTTATTACCTTTCATTATTATAAACTTTGATTTAATTTGCTTAAGACGATGAGACAGACAAAGCAATGACCAATTTCTGCACTGATTTTTTAAGAAAAAGAAGCATATTTAAAAAAAAAATTATATCAAATTCAATACCCCTTTATAGTCACTGATTTTTAGTTTCTTCTTCTTTAATCATCAATTATTAGCTTTTGCTTTGTCTCCGTATCAGATAAGGCAAAAAAACACAAATACTCATTTCTACAATATACATGTTTTTGTTGTTACGCACTCACCGTTTTTTATCCATCGACGTTCGACCCTTTTCTCACTTGATGACGTAGTGTGTATTAGGTGGATCAAAATGAGTTTTGCCTTAACTTATATGCATATTATAAAGAGGTTCTTAATTATAGGTACTAAACATCTTGAAGAAACTATTGCTTCATAGAAAAAAAAAACAATTAGGCATTTTTCAGGTACACATATAATATAGTTTCTACGTAATTTAATAATACTTTACATGCATTCTGCAACCTATGGATGTGGAGTAATCATGGTAAGAAGCTATTTTTGTGTTCCTCCAATTCTCCGGAGCTTTCGCAATAGTTCAAGGCTTACAATAAGGGATGATTTTGGTAATTTTTTAATTAGGTCCAAAATTATGTTTTACCAAGATCCGCTTGCTATATAAGGGTGTCTGCTTATATGGTGCTGTTGCATGCAATTTTTAAGTTTAAGATTGGTTTTTTTTTCAGAACCTGCCTCGAAACACTGTTGTTGAAGCGTGAGACCAAATTTACTATGGTTTCGCTGCCTCGAGTGTTCACGGTGCAGAAAGTGTTCACGGTGTAGGAGATTTACGTGGTTTGCTGTTGTCTTCTTTGCTGAATGTTTTCTTGTTGTCCACGTCGGCTGGTCAAAACAGATGTGTAAAAACTGACACAACACCATAAGCAATAATCTTGGAATTTTTTGCCTTAGATACTTGTAAAAAGTGGCTTGGATCACCAAATTCAATAAAGTTCCAGGGACGAAAACGAATTTCTCTTTGCAGTGGGTATTGGGAGAATATATATAGCGATCTTCGGCAACTGCTTGGGAAATTCTTGTGGTTGTACCCAACTTTAAGAGACAACTGCGGCCACCAATTAAATTGGATAAATTCACTATTATAAAAAATAACTTTCGTAAAGATCTTCGAAAAAAATTAATTAACTTACGTACCGAAAAAATCACTGCAGTATTTTTTTTTCGTATATTAAATAATGCCAGGTTGAACCACTTTTTATATTACTTGGACAGATTTCATATATTATTACGGATTTTTTCCCTAGAACACAATGATGTTTCTTTTTCGGCAGATTAAGTAAAAAGGAAGTATGTGACCAGCAAATCTGATTACGATAACTCTCTTTTGATTCGAACAAAAGGAAATGTCACAAGAATCATATGATAGCAAGTTGCCACATCACGTAGTGTGTACTCGAAATTTAACCAAGTACTGTACAGTACACTTAGAAAAATTAATTTCATCGTTTTACCTTTATGGTAAGTGTAAACAAGTACTTTATTGCATACATTTGTCCTGAATAAACAGACGATAAAAGCACACAATATCTCTATAAAACATTAACATTCAGTGAATTTATATTTTAAATAAAAATCATATATTTTCTGAAACGACCATTACAGTATTCCTAGTTGAAACATATAATGATCTGCAACATTTGATGAAGATCGGATGTAATATGTAGTTTCTAGAGCTGTAATAGAGCAGAATGGGGCCCATTTGGGTTATACCAAAGTATGGACATATGGGCATCTCCCAAGCAAGTAAGGAAAGGCTAACGACGGACGTAGCCGACAATATGATACACCCCACTTTCTATCTAATTACAATTCAATTCGGTAAAAAGTGAAATCGGGAAGGATTTTTGTATCCTGAAAATGTAGTGATTCTAAGCCGATACGTATACTAAGATGGGTCTAGCTCGATTATTTATTGGTGTTACAAACACTTGGTGGAAAACTAACTTATTATACCCTAGTCCACGAAGTGATGTAGGGTATAATGAAATGATGTTCGTTGGTAATCGCATCACGTAAGAACGGCTGAGCCGATTTGGCTGATTTTAGTTACAAACTGTTCGTGGTAGTCCGAACTACTAAAGGTACTGAATGTACCTTTTTCTATAGGATTTTTAAATGAACTCAAGACTATATGTCACGATTCACACAATGAATATGCGAAATTCTTTTGTGTTTTGGACGTTATGATTCAGCGAAAGTTTTCAGTTCAAAAATGTAGGTAATTGTAAAGCAAATTCGGATTTTTTTTCAATTTTAATTTTTTTCATAACTGGCTATAGGAACGACATATTTTGTTCATTAATTTTTGTTTGGTTCTTATTACTTTCTCTCAATTCTATCCAAAGGTTTTTAATACCATACTTGGATAATTCGAAATGTAAGTTAAAATTTCACTGCAGATATTTGTTGGTGAAATATAACGGTATGTCCAAAATTGGTCCAAATATAGAATTTCTACAGCGAGAAAAGTAAGCCATTTTGAAAAATATTAAAATAAAACAACAAAATAAACAACTTTTCATTCTTTTAAGCTTTCATAAAAGTTTGTTTTTGGTCACCCTGTACCAATACAGGGTGATAATTATGTTGGTTATATACTGAGTTTATATGGTAGGTGGTAGTGGGCGTGGTCCGATCGGCCCAATTTTATTTTTTGCGTATTTATTATTTTTATTTTTAGCAAATGTGCAAAATTACAAGACTGTATGTTTATTTTTCAACTTTACGCCATAAAAAATGGATTTGGGACCAGTGTGCCACCTAATAAACTAATGATTGCTTCGATTGTGCAGAACGACGTATCTGCATAATTGTTTGAAATTTTCAATGGCAAAATATTGACATATATTTTATTATTATATATTCATATATTAATATGAGTCAAATATCCGTGACCGTATCCTAAAATTGAATATCTATAAGAGCTAATGTTAATATATACATTAATCACTGAGAACTACATTTCTCTCATTTCCGTTTTGTTCAAATATTTGAAATAGCTTTTCAAAAATTCAGACAACGATCATAAAAAAAATAATTGAAATGTTGACAGGAAATTTTCTGTCGGGTCAGCTAGTATATAAATAGAAAACTTAACCATTTACAATATTCAGTCTAATGACAGCTGCAATACTAAAATTTTGTATGAGTAGTTTAGCATCAATGTGCGAAGTTGTGCCAAAAATGGGCGGTATTAGAGATGTGGGTGTGCTACCTTTGTGCTACCGAAGTTAAAACATATTATCGAATATAGTCAGTTCTATAACACCTAGAGTGCTGAAAATTTGTGTGAGTAGATCCAGTGTAAATACGAAATTAAAACCTGTTTTAGAGTATATTCAACATCAAGATGGACGGAAAGAGTATATTTGACACCGAGACTCCTAAATTGTCGTCTGACTTAATTTAGGTGTAACCAGCGGGATTTGAAAGATGGGGAAATTTTGACTTGAATTTTGTAAAATAGTAAAAAACAATAGTAAAGAAAGTTTACAAAAAAAGAAATATCCATTCGTTTTTGTGTTGTTTGATTAGTGAACGATTGGATTGATTTGCTATGTGTTTTGAATGTAATACATTCGAATTCCACTTATTCGATTAAGTAATTTCTTCTTACGAATGAAGTTTTTTGTTTCGGTAATGGAAAGGAGGAGAATCACACTCAACCAAAAGTCAATTTGATTTCTTGCATTTCTATCTTACATACACATAACATCTGGCCCATACCATTTGATGTTTTCCAACTCAATTAAAACACAAATTTGATAACATTCAATCGTTCTTTTTGTAATTAGGCGATTTAGTTGTAGGAACAAACAATCCACAAACTAAACAAAACTTATTGTGATTAGGGTTTCTATATGGATAATTTTCAAAAGAGAACTTTCGCTTTAAAAAAAGAGAACATTTTAACTAAAAAAGAGTTTACAATAAAAAAATTCTTTATTAAATAATTAATAATTTTATTGATGTTAAAATTAAAATAATAATAGTTTCTAGTGATAGAAACAACGAAATAAATATATAATAAAACAATAAAAAACAAAAACGAATCACATTTTCTTTAAAAAAAACATAAACAAAATAAATTACCTTAATGCTTATTAAACTAGCTAAACCATTAACTTTAAGGCTGCACACAAAGCAACCACGCTGCAGCGTGGCAAAACAAATAACAATAAACAATTTGTATTTGTTTTGACAGCAAACGGTTTGCTGTTGACAGAATGAGAGATTTAAGGCCGGAACACAATCGCGGCGTTTCGACGTATGGCGTATGGCCCACAATTGACGACGACAACGTATTGGCGTATATAACAATTGTGGCGAATTCCTACTAAATAAATAAAATTCCATCAATCTAGGATTTTTTTTGAAATAGAGTACATAAAGAGCACTGTTGGACATAAAAATACGGCACCAAAAAAAGAGAGTGAACAAAAAGATACGAACACAAAAAGAGAACATGTTCTCTTTAAAAGAGATGTAATGGACAGCCTAATTGTGATATCATTAGTATTTAAACGGTCTCCACACAAACTTTCTGCTCAACTTTTAAAAAATTGGACCACACCTGTCCTCCTCTGGTTTATAATCTCCAAGCATTCGTTGTAAATATCACGTATTTTCATTATGGGTTGATAAAGAAACAAAAAATGGAGCAAATTGGGGCAGCTAATCTTTTAATATTTTGATTTTAGACACTTCTGACAATAATTTTTTCAAAGAGTCGATGTGGACACTGGTGGTCATTTTTAGTTATTATCTATCAAATATGTCAACACGGAGAGTTTTTTTTGATTTTCTTTCACGCTGTCGTTCTAATAGCGGTACATATCATATGATTGTTGATTGTAAACAAAATATTCATAAATACGTTGTCAACTAAAGATATTTCAAAATATATTACAATTTTGGTATAACTATCGTCAAAATATTTTGTTTTAACCCTCAGAACTACAAGCGCATTTGTGTCGCTGATATGCGTACAAAACACGGAAACTACCACAAATCTATATACAGTGGTGGACACGAATTTAGCACATTCACCACATGTAACTTTATAAAGCAAATATTTCAACTTCTTTTTATGTTTTTTGACCGGTATTTTTTCTAAAATATTACGTAGCGTTAGCGTTATTTTTGTTCGGTTCTTATGTTGCATTTTAGTTTTATGCAATCTAAAGTACAAATAATACGAAAAGTGATTGGAGAGTAATTTATCACAAATTAAACAAACTTTAATTAAACCGGAAAAAACTGAAATAACCAATACATTTTATTATAAACTTAATATTTGGTTGGATAACAACTATTTTGAGTAATAGCTGTACATCTTCTGGACATACTCTCCACTAGAAACGTAAAACGCTCCATTGGAATAGCATATCAGGAATTTAGAGTTTAATTGAAGAAATCAGGCAAATTTTTGGGTTTTATTGCTATAATATGTTGTTAAAGTCCATTCCAAAGATTCTCAATAGGATTGAGATCCGGCTACCATTTTTAAAAATCTATTCTGTTCAGCTCCAAACAGCTCTTCTCTGGCGTTAAGTGTGTTTTGGTTGGTTGTCGTGCATAAAACGCCACTTAATTGGCATGTTTTTATCTGAATATGTTATCATGGTATCGACAAGTAGATTTTTTTAAATATACTGATCCATTAGTGCATCGATTTTGTGTATCGGACAAACGCCGTGTCCCGAAAACGCAGTATACACCATCAGATTTTCGCCAACAAGGTTTACCGTCTCATATTTGTACTTCGTGTTGTGCTGCATGTTTGGAGGGCACAATTCGTATTGTTTCCTATTAGATCCGAACCGACAAATGTTCGGTTCGCCAATCCAGGCGATATTTTCCCAAAAATCTTGGATTTTTCTAAATGCTCCTAAGCAAAATAAATTTGACACTGTAAGTCATATTTTGATACATCTGGCTTATATTGAACAATGCATCCAAGTAAATTTTTTTCATTGGTTCTTCATCTTATGGTTCTCGAGGAAATGCTAGTGCCAATTTTTGCCGAAATATCTCTCAGAATCACAGTTGAGCTCTTAAGTGGATCTGCTACGCAGATTCTATGAATTAAAAAATTCGATTTATTGCTTGTTTTTCTCGGCGTAGGACATTGTGCGACATTTTTCAAGCTCCTATAAGTGCCAATATGGCTTAGTATATTGCACACAACCTGTCTGGATCAATTTATAATGTTTGCAATATCCCTAGCGGTACTTCCACTGTCGTTCAATTGCATAATAACCTGACGCTGCGCCTCAATATACTATTTTCCTTTAGCAATGTCTAATTATAAATTTTGTTAAATAATAACTTCCATTTGAGTAAAAATTGCCGAAACATACCAATTAATTAATTAAAACGCAAAAAGAAACAGAAAATAACAACTTTTATCAAATGTGCTAAATTTGTGTCCAGCCCAGATTGCGAAATACTTGCAAATACATGAGAGTACGTGAAAAAGCCACAAAAGAATACGAAAAAAATTATTGGATCACACCATAAGCAACAATAAAAAACAAATATTTGGCGCAGAGTTCACTATCAGAACAAATTATTTGCTATTATAAACAACACATGTGAAGTGTGCTAAACTCGTGACCACCACTGTATATAAAAGGGTTGCGTGATTGAGTGACTGACTGATCACTCCCCAGACCAAACGGCTAGAGCTAGAATCATGAAATTTGGTGTGTACATTTCTTTTACAGTGTAGAGGTGTGATAAGACGGGGTTTTTCGAAATTCGTACTTTTAAGGGGTAAAAAAGGATAAAATTTTTACAACCGCAATGACCAAACGGCTGGGCCTAGAATCTTGAAATTTGGTATGGATATTCCTCTTGCAGCATGAAGGCATCCCAAAAAGTGGGACAAAACAGGTACAAACAACACGACTGAAGCTAGAATCATGAAATTTGGTGTGTACATTTCTCTTACAGCGTAGAAATCAGATATGAAGTGAGTTTTTCGAAATTCGTACTTTTAAGGGATAAAATGGGGTAAAAACGGATGACCAAACGGCTGGGCCTAGAATTTTGAAACTTGGTAAAAAATTCCTCTTATAGCTTCAACGCGCCCAAATATTTTTCAAAATTCGTACTTTTTGGGGGTGAAATCGAGTAAAAAGGGATAAAAGTAGTACCAATAAAATGGATGGAGCTGAGACCATAAAATTCGGTGTGTACATCCCTCAAAATGTTTAGAATCGCAAAATGAAGGTATTTTTCGAAATTTGTACTTTTAAAGGGAAAAGGGGATAAAAAGTTACCAACACGTTACCAATACGGTTGCTCTACAATAAAGAAATTCGGTGTGTACATTCGTTTTACAGCGCAGATCACTAATAAGAATGCATTTAGAATCTTGAAATTTGGAACGGTCATTACCTTTATAGCAAGAATGCGAACAAGAATATATTTTTCAAAATTCGTAATTTTTGTGGGTGATATCGGGTAAAAAGGAATAAAAATAGTACCAATCAAACGGATGGAGCTGGAATAATAACATTTGGTGTGTACATACCCCAAAACCCTTAGAAACGTAAAATTTAATACCAACAATACGGATGACGCTACAATAATGAAATTCGGTATGTATATTCGTTTTACAGCGCAAATCACTGATAAGAAGACATTTTTCGAAATTTGTAATTTTAAGGGATTAAATGGGATAAAAATTGTACCACAGCCCAGACCAAACAACTGGGACTGGGCATTACTTTTACAGCACGAATGCGACTAAGAAAATATTTTCAAAATTCTTACTTTTTGTGAGTGAAATTGGGTAGAAAGGGATACAAAATGGTACCAACAACATGGATGACGCTACAATAATAAAACAAAGTATTTTCCGATACTTGTACTACTAAAATTGTATCAAAAGACTGGGCCTAGAATCTTGAAATTTGGAACGCATATTACACTTATAACGCAAATACTACCACGAAAATATTCTTCATAAATTTAAACTTTTAGGTGTGAATTTGGGTAAAAACGGATAACAGCGGTACCAATCATGAAATTCGGTTTGTACATGCATAGAAACACAAAATAAATATATTTTTCGAAAATCGCACCTTTGTACCAAAAACACTAGAATAGTGAAATTCGGTGTGTATATTCCTCTGACAGTGTAGACGCGAAACATTGACTGATTTTCAATATTTATGCTTTTAAGTTGAACCTGGAAAAAGCGATTAAAATGGATACTGCTATACAATTGGATTGTAACAAATGTGTACTTTAAAGGGGGAAGCGGATCAAAAGTGTTGCAAATGGTACCAACCAAATTTGGGGATTTGGGATAAATATAGTATCAACCAAAGTTTTCAGTTAGAATATGAAAAGAAATTCGGTGTGTACATTACTCCGTGTACATAAATTATTGTTTCGAAATTTGTATGTTTAAGGGCACAAGCGGCACAGAAAGAGTTATGTGTGAACATTATAGTCATTATCCCCGGCAAAATAAAAGATAGATACAAGTCACGCACCTGTATAGAAGTTATGGTTTTAATTTTCACTTGGATAGGCACTACAAAGGACGCGGAAAAGCATACATATTTTGTAGGTTTAAAGTGATTATAAAAACATTTTAAAATCTCGACAACTAATTTCAACCATACGTATAGAATATCAGTTTTATTTTGACCAAAGCTTATGTCAATTTGCGTGGAAAGTATAGAAGTTATATTAGCTTTAATTTTACGTACGGGTCGTTTGTTTTGGAACGGGTCGTTTGTTTGGGTACCATAAGGTGTATATCAATTTCCCCATTTCCGAATTTAAACTAAGTTTAGGAAAATAGTACTATGTGCAGAGTTTGAATAAATTCTTTAAGTCCCTTCCAGAGTTATCGTGTATACACTTACACTTTTACACTTTTTTCTATCCCTAATGATAATAATATAATTTTCACAGCTTAAGAAAGAAACTTGCAAATAATTTTCTACTTTATATGATTTTTTGTAGAAAATATTAGTGTAAATATACCTCTGAAGACGTAGCGATTCTTCAAAAGTTGTGAGCGTTTACAAACGATTTACGCTGAAAGTGATATCCTTACACTAAGGCAATTTCAATATACAAAATACTGTCAAAATACCGATACAAAATACTGTCAATACCATACCATTTTTCCGCGTACGAAGTAGCGGGTATTTGCTAGTATCGACATAAATATTTTTAAATAGTCTTTTTTTCTTTTTTCTTAAAATTAGCATACTTATTTTTAATAATTTTGTACATATCATTTTTGGCCAACCAGACAGCACTGTGCGTCTCAGCCTTATTATTTAAGGTATAAAAAGTCTTTCTTTATTCAAACCAAATATTTTCGGTGTTGAAGAGATATTATTTTCTTATATCATAGAAACGGAGTCGGAATCAAACATTTTTTCATTCCAATTCCAGCAACTTTCTCTGAATCCACAGCCCTGCCCTTTTAAATTCGTTTATTTGGTTTAACTGCGTCTACGTTAACATTGATGACAACATGATTTTTTAATTTTCCAACCATCAAATAAAGGATTTGAATGACTTCAAACTCATTTTGTCCCGACTACACAAGAAAATATAATAAAAAAGGCAGAGTATGTGTTTTGTTTTGAATTGTATAAATTATATATTTTATATATGATTTAATAAATATTTTTCTTTTAAATAAGGTTTGTAAAAATCACAATTGTTTTATTTTGTAACGCTTTCAATGTTTTTGTTTCAAGTTAAACTTGAAGAGGTAAATTGCAGGATTCGCAGATTGCTTGCTTTGGCGAAGACTTTGGAAGTCTTTTCGCTAATTTCTTATGCTTGAGCCCAACGATCTTGCACACAGGCCAATTGATTGTATGTGGAGCAGCTCATAGGTCATAATCGGCTGGGATGGCGCTGCTGGCTGTCCAGAAGAATGTGCCGTGTTCGGTGCGAACGAAGTGAACTGGGACGAAATCTTCCATTTCGAATGATTGTTTGGTGGAAAGACGTTCATTGATGTCGTTTTCATGAGATTCCAAAGAGGCACAGTCAAATTCAATATCAGCATTGCGGTTGTTCTCCAAGGATTCGAGTGTTTCCAAGGATTCGGCTTTCATGCCAGTTTGAGATTTGTGTTGTTTGAAGAGTTGTTTCAACAGCTTCTTGATGCTGTAGGAGACTTTCTTGTTGTCGGCGTTGGTGATATCCATTTTGTCGAATTGGTTGTTTGAGATTTCTACGCACATAGTGATGAGAATGTGTTTGAGTTCTTTGCTGAACGAATGCTCGAATGAGAATGATGCCTTATGCTTGCTAGCCGTGGCCTTTTATAGTCTCAGCAATCGTCCTGCTAGTAAAAATGATGTGCAGGTATTTGTAAAAATACCAGCTCCTAGACAATAGACAGTGTATGAATGTCTGTCCTTTCTTCTACTTTCCTTTCGGAGCGTGGGAATGTCTGTGAAACATTACTTTTCAGAAATAAAAACAACAACGGACAGCGGGTGTTTGTAGTATTCGGTCATAGGATATGCACGTGCATGAAAAAAGGTTTTTTCCAGAACAGATAAATTCCTCAACAATACAAATCGAAGTATCATTCAGAAAAGTTTCCCACGGAATTAACTGACGAGAACCAACACGCGTTCCTCCTGTTTAACTAAGGATGCCATTAATAGTGCTGAGAGCACTCGTGTTGTATGATAAGTGAATATTAGTACTCGTGTGCTCAGCGCGAGTCGGACATGAAGTCTTGGAAGTGGTAGCACTAGGTTAGTATATTTTGTTTATGATTTTTTAGGAAATTGAAGTTATTACAAGTTATGTCGCAGACCCTTACTCGGTAAATATGACAGAGGGAGTGGCATGTGATCGGTTGTCATCTTATAGTATTTTAATGATGTTTTATAGTTCAAATAATATACATATGTATGTACATATGAGTTCGCATTTATGTCTCTAACCCCCATTTTCACCAATTCAGGTTAACCATCAGGTAGAGCTAACCAGCAGTTATAGCTGTCGGTTTGTGTGGAGTTTGACATCTATTACTGTTGATGTCAAACTCTACGTATTTTCCAACTGTCCTTTTTGACAAAAAGTCCTTTCCGCTAAAACTGCTAATTTTAGTTATTTTGGAAAACATAATTTAGATACTGAAATAACAAAGCTGGCGAAATGTGCATATATATCTGGAGTGGTAACCGTTCTTCGTCAATAAAAAATGCCGTAGAGCGTCGGCGTCTCCCCCTTTTTTAATGTTGCGTCTGCGTCGGACTTTCCAAGACACTGCTTCTTATCAGACCTCTTACACAAATGGTTGAAAAGCTTCTTCATTGCCATATACTTTTTTGAATGACGGTATAGTTTTGTTTCGTCTTTTTCTTCGTCCTTTTGAAACTTTTATGTTTTAATTTTATTCTTCTTCGTGACAAATATTGGAAAAGTTATTGTAATTCGTAGTTATGTCGAAGTGTCCTTATGTATATAATTTGTAGCACAAAGATTAAAAAGGAAAAACAATAGTTAAAGTTTGCTAGCTTCAAAAACCAATTACAAGCTCGATGTGCGCGGGCCTTGGGAATAGATTGGAAAACGCATGGGTAGGGCTAACATTCTTATGAAGCAACGCTGCTTCATTACAAGCTTCGGTGCGCGCGGGCCTTGTGAATAGATTGGAAATGTGTACATGATTTGATAACATTCTCACCACTCTCTTGCACAAACCGTGTAGGCTTGCTCGGTGGAATGACATCAGATTCACACATTCACATCCATTTGATGGCGTGAGCCATTTCTGTTTCCTTTGGCCTAAAAACGAATAATTTATTTAATTTTTTTAAAATACCACGAATGAGTAAAGTACCACGAAAAATAGATTCCTCACTATTATGCATCTATATTTAATAGAATGCAAATTTATTTACAAAGCCAGGACAATATCCCAGTTCAAATTAAATATTGATGACAGACCAAAAAAATATAAACGAAAAAAAAAAACTAAATAAAAATAGATTCCTCGCGCAAAAAAAAATTAAGACAATTTTTGTTTTCGGACTGTTTGAATTTCGGTAATCAAATTGCCATTTTTGGCAAAAGAAAGTTAAAATTTGGTAAAAATTAATGTAATGCACTATTGTCAATCGAAAACTCAAAGTTCGACTTGAAGTTCTTATGTATCGATTTTTGCTCTCGAGAACAAGTTATACATGCCTTTGGGCTTTCCTTATAAAATTGATGGAAACAATAATAACTTATCAGAAATTTCATTTCGTTTTACTGCATTTCAGTCGAAAATATCAGGGATTTGTGACGCCACAGGACGTAGGTGAGGCCTTGAGGGGAAAACCGAACCGTAGGTCTGCTGGTGTGGACGGTGTCCCGGACATAGTCTTGAAGAAGACGGGCTTAGTGGTTTGGACATTCTTGTCAGTGATCTTTAACCACTGCCTAAACTTGGGTTATTTCCCGGGGGCTTAGAAGGAATCTCTAACGGTTCCTATCTTAAAACCCGGTTCTGATCCCAAGCGGACTGGTAGCTACCGACCGATATCCCTTCTATCGGCTTTTGGTAAACTTTTCGAGCACTTTGTGCTCTCGAGGATTAGGGAGACAATCGAGGACCGGAGGGTACTCTCGGACAGCCAGTTCGGGTTTCGGAAGGGACACTCGACGTCTCATGCTCTTTCAGTGCTGACGAACTACGTTACCAGGTCATTGAACAAGAAATACGCTACCATGGCTGTCATCCTTGACTTTGCCAAGGCTTTTGACACTGCATGGCACGGCGGTATCTTGTACAAGATGCTGACACTAGGATTCGGTGGTAACACCTGTAGGATTGTTGCGAGCTTCCTCAGAGGCCGCACCTTTAAGATTAAAGTAGGGGACCAACTTTCGGACAGTAGAGACGTTGTGGCAGGGGTGCCACACGGCTCACTTCTGGGACCAGTCCTCTACAATATACTTTTACGTGACATTCCGCAACCACCCCAGGGTGACTTGCTGTTAAGTTATGCTGACGACATACTTATTGCCTCATCGGGGCCTGTAGCTTCTACCGCTAACGCAAGACTGAATGACTATCTTTCAGAGTTATCGACTTATTTCGACAGATGGAAACTGACGCTGAACATAGCAAAATGTGACAGCATTATTTTTAAGGGGAAACGGCGATTTCTTTACCCAAATGTCAGGAGTTATGTTCCTGACATCCGGATAGGGAATAGCCCGATTAGGACCTCGGACACAATTAAGTACCTTGGGGTCATTTTCCAAACCAATGCGACTTTACGACGCAGGAGGGGTCTTAGTACCGATGTTAGGCTGCTGATCTATAAACAGATCATAAGGTCTATCTTGTCCTATGCTTTCCCCGTCTGGTTTGGAATCTCATCCGCCCAGATGGAGAGACTTAGGAGGTGGGAACGGCGTATACTGGTTTCTTGCCTGTGTTTGCCACCCACTATTGCTGAGGACGGAACTATAAGAAGACCTTCTTGTAGAACCATTTATAACGCGGCCGGTTTCGATCGGATTGACGTCTTTTTAATGAATGGGGCACTTCTTCGCAAACTTTATGTGACCGATCAATTTACATTACTGCACAACCTTGACCACCGGCACAGTTCTTCAACAGTTAGACCATTGGATTTTCTTTAATCTGCACATTCAACGGCAATTTGATTGCTGAATGAGCGTCCAAGAAGAAAATCACTATAGTTATAATTCCTAGCCGAGCTAATATTAATCACATGTTTTCATTCAATGCCTCATTTTCAGGCATGTTTTCTTTATATTTGGTTCACAGATAATGGAAACATTTTGAGATAATTATGGAATTGGATGGGCATTCTACGTAATCCAAACATTTGGGATTGTGCAATACCAATAACCGTAGACCTAATACATCGGTGAAAATACCTGAAATACATGTAACTGGATTTTCCTGTTTATTGTATGTATGTATGATGACTGATTACGAACTGGAATTAGGAACCAAACAAAAGGGAATCAAAGCAATCGTTCCTATCGTCAGTTCTGACATAAAATATAACGATTTTTGCATGTTTTCCGAATTTTCTGACTTTTCTTTATAAAAAACCTAAATTTGAGTATTCCGAAAACTTTCGCAGAATCATAACGAATATAGCATAAACAAATTTCGCATATCCAATACTTGAATAGAGACTAATAGCCTTGAGTTCATTCAAAAATTCTATAGAAAAACATTAAATCATTAAACATTTTCCTATTTTGCGGTCAAATATCCAAAAATTTTTTCATCTTAAAACCTAGTTCGGACTACCACGAACAGTTTGTAACAAAAATCAGCCAAATCTTTCCAGCCGTTCGCAAGTGATGCGATTACCAACGAACATCATTTCATTTTTATAATATACATATATATACAACTCAAATATCTTTGCAACCATAAATGACAGCTTAGTACGCTATTTAAATACCAAATATTAGCCAACTCACTCATGTCGTCTGGGGGTTATCGTGAATTCAACCGATGAACGGATATAAGGATTTCGATTTTGTTTTTTTTTTTGGATCCATAATGTATTTACTTTCATGGTCTCTGCAAATTGAATATCAACCTTATTATTGCAACTCATGGTGGGTTATGTGAAAAGGAGAGCAATTTCATCAAAATTTAAGACGTGTTAGAGTGGCTTACTTATCACCTGAACCCAACTATATTGAACGCTATTTATATTTGTAGTCAAGCCAAAGCTCTTTCAATGGTTTCCTGTAGGAGACGTTTTTGCTGTTGTCATTGTTAACATTGTCGAGTATGGGAATGTGTTGCTGAACGAATTCTCGAATGAGAATAAAACAATATTCTATATATATATATATATATATATATTCAGCATAGCACTCATAAATAAAAGCAACACACAGGTATTTTCAAAAATACAAAAAATTAAGACAATAGTTAGTGCATGTCTGTCTATATTTGTTCTTTCTTCTCTCTGAACGTGGGAACATTGAATGGAATGGGCCAGTGAAACATATTTCTTATAGAAATAAAAACAATAGCATCCTAGCAATATAATCTGAGTGAAAGGAAATGTATCGGGGACAGCAAATTCCATAGCAAAAATGAGAGAAGAAATGTCGTTAGAAAATGTTCCCATGGAATTGATTGAAGATAAGCTGTCCAATAGACACGTGGGAGTCGAGTTTCTTTCTAAATTTGATTCAATGGTTGGTGAAGACCGTGTTGTCATAATAAGTATCTGAATTTCTGTAGCTGAAATCCAGACATACTATCTTTTCATTTACATCCTAAAATTAAGGATTGACAAAGCAAAGTGTGCGATCTTGCGTTAAGCGCTAGGCTGAATTGAATGAAAAATTGAAAAAAAAAGCAAATTCTACTGAAAAGTCTTGTCTTTTTTCCAATTAATGAGAATGTCGGAGAAATCTCCTTCGCCCTCGTGAAAACTCTCAAAGAGACGTCTTTACGACAAAAAGCCTACATATTGCACCACCCAAAAGCCGAAATGCGTTAATGTTTAAATACTGCTTCAACTATACGAAAGATGTTTTATCTCAGTAAATAACATTAACCCGACAATGTACACACGGAATGTAATAAGCAATTACAGATATCATTTGCAGGGATCTCGGTTACAGATTTCTAATCATTTTCAAGGCATGTAATGTAAAAATAAAATATATGGAAATTGACGGTTGACACTCAAACCCATCGAGACTTAAAAAGAATTAAAAATACCCTGTCGTTGGCTTGCCAATTTAATCAATTTGCAATCCCAACCGACCTAAAAACATTTGACGTATATGTATTAGGGTTTGCATCCCGGGATTTCCCGCGAGAAAATTCCCGGGAATTCGCACATTTTTCATTTCCCGTATACCGGGAAATTTGTACGGGAATCCCGCGGGAATTCAGTAGAACTTTTTCCGCCCCAGAAACCACGTATTTTCAACGAATTTCTTCAAATTGAACATAGTACGTTATACTTGAATTGGAAACTCCCTTGTGAAAGTGGGTCGCTTCATTCCATATTTGGATGTAGCCCCGACACAAATATTCTTCTCGATTTGACAAATTGGATCTGGTCATATTAGCCTATGAGTAGGAAACATACATAAATCCTTCCCGATTTCACTTTTTTACCGAATTGAATTGTATTTGGATAGAAAGTGGAGTGTATCATATAGTCGGCCCCGCCCGACTTTAGTCTTTCCATACTTGTTTCATTTTACAGGATGAGTCTTCAGCTGTACAATGTACTCGCAAATATCATAAATGTGTTTTAAAAATATATATCAGCGCTTAGCGCTCCTTACGATTTGTGGGCGACTCGGCGTATTTTGGCGGCGTATGGCTCTCCCGATGTCCATCTAAAGCTTGTTCGCACATTACAGGTCGCAATTGTTGTCCGATTGCCATGAAATTTGGCAGAAGCAAGTTTTTTGGACCAAGAACGATCGCAATTGAATTTTATAGAAATCGTTCCAGATTTAGCCTCCATCCAAATATTCCTCCAATTTATCCTATTACTGCTCTAGAATACACATTTTGAGGATCATGTTATATTTGAACTAAAACCTGATGGTATGAAAGAGGACTACATAGGTCCTTGTTTTGGCACAGCCACCATATAAACGGGACCCAGTTTACACTATCTATTTATCCTGTTTAGCAGATCATGTTATATTTCCACTAAGAATACCTACTATGAATGACAAATATATGGGTCCATATATTTTATTATAACTGGAAAATCTGCATTTGTCATCGGATCTTGATAAAATTTTCCACATCATGTTATATTTAATCTACACCATTTTCAAGTGTAATTCAAAAGACACAATTTGAAATTCAAAAGTTATCATTTGAAATTCAAAAATTATTCCAATGTAAACAAAATTATTTAAGAAAAATATACATTAGGTGGGATAGCGTTTATTTCTTCTGCAAATTTGGATATTCTGCAGTTTTGAAAACAGATTTAATAAAATGATAAGCAACTAATAATTATAATGATATAAAACGTCGGTAATTTCATATATAATTTATAACCTTCATCAGCTCAGAGAGCATTTGCATATAATTTATAAGGACTTGCATTTTACTTAGGATCGGATTATTTGTGTGGGAGGTACAACAAATCATAATTATTTTACAGCTATAACGTGATTGTAAAACCATTTCCAATATTAAAGCAGTTTGTATTCATTGATGAGATCAATTTTAATCTTTTCTGCCGCCGGAGTCAAGGTTGGTCCAGAGTTGGGTCTAGGGCGGTTCAGATGACTCCATCCTCCAGAGGGCCGAACATACATTTAATTGGGGCCGTTGGAAGTAGTGGATTTATAAAAATGGATAAACGTCGAGGTTCGTTCCGTGCGGTCGACACAAACGACTGGCTAAGAACGGTATTTGCCCAGTGGGAAGAAATGGGAAACCAATTGCAGAACTGGTGGTTGCGCTCGACAATGCCATATCAAGTTCGAAGAGCTGTTTTTGGAGTCGCCAGAAACATTGCTAAGATTTGGGCCTTACTCACCACAATTCAGTGCCATAGAAAACATATGGTCCAAAGTAAAAAGTGTGGTGAAGTCCCAGATGGAGGTACCAAATGTTAATCCTCCCAATATTGGGGAGCAAAGACTTCATAATTAGAAAATTTGGTCGAGCATGCAAAGCGAACTATATCAGTTGGAGATTGCACACGAGCCATAATGCACTCCGCTACATTCCATCAGATGGCGTTGTCTATGCAGGAAATGCCAGTTGAACATGAATTAAAGTAATATTTTTAATGAAGTAAATTTATTAATATTAACATAACGTTTTTCTATTTTGAACTGGGATATTGTCCTGGCTCAAGACCATTTTGCATCTATATTTAATATAATGCAAATTTATTTACAAATGGCATGGTGACATTTATTACTTGGCTGAAGACTACCACTATCATGATTTCCACCCTGTATAATTGTTTCATTCAGGTGGCTTCGCAGCGACTTTTCAATTCTATTTTATTCTATTTTATCTCAAATTTGTTTCTATCAATTTTTTAATATATGTATGGACCATACATAGATTAATATACATCTTTAAATTTGCGAATAATTTGTCACTAACTGCAAATGCCTTTAAATATTTATTTCACGTTCTACACTTAAATATTATTTCTTCGTTACTTATATATTCCAATCCTTATTTGTTTAAATCGATTTTTATTAATTATTTATCTTGATTGTATATTTAATCTTCAATCTATCTACATATATTAATTAGTTGTAATCGTTATGTATTATAACACTATGTTGATTTTACCAAATAAAACTTGTTTGCAGCCCGAATTAATCACTTATTGTTTGTAATCAAAATTATTTCCATTGGTTCTTATTATTAAATAAACTAATTAAAGAAAATTATGAATCTTTTAATTTAAACTCATCTCTATAACATCACTTTTTCTGGGTGTGTATTCTAAAATCGAAACAAACTTCTCAAGGGTAATGTTCTTATTTTTATATCCGTCTATCTATCAATCTAAATGGGGGTATATCTGTTTCCTAAACCGCAGAATATTAAAATTTACAGAAATAAGTAAATGCTACCCAACCTAATGCATATTTTGCTTAAATAATTTGGTTTAACCTTTTTGAATTGCAAATGGAATAATTAATAAAAATAAATTAAATAACTGTTTTAACTTATATATGGCTGATCCGAATACCTCGCCCCTTCTTAATTAAAAAATATTAAAAAAAATTAATTAAAATTAATATAACATCCATTCGGATATAAAGAAGGTGAAAAATCGAACGTCGGAACTTGTTAATGGGGGCAAAAATTAATTTGGTACGTAACATAAAGCGATATTTCAAATTGTATTGGCGTTAAGTTGGAACCGGCAAATCTTATATACCCTCCATCAAGGAGTGCATTTCACAGAAAAGAGAATAGAGGCCACAAACTTTATGTAGAAGTACACTATCATATAGGAAAACTGTGATGCTTCATTATTGTAATATTAACAGTCCTCTACTATCTCTAATAATAAAAACAATTAAGAAATGGCTAAAGTCGGGCGGGGCCAACTATATAATATCCTACCCTTAATGCACGTAAGACTCTGTGCTACTTGTTGTCTCACAAGCGATTCACTGATCCAACGGTGTCGTCGATTATAATGAGCGGTATAGATACTCTCGATGTTCTTGGCATGAAAATACAACGTGATGTTCGTTGGACAAAACATGTATTTGATGTGTCGAAAGAAGCATTCAAATGTTTAGGCTTTTTAAAACGATGTAAGAAATATTTCACACCCTCTATTCTTCTCAATATCTATACTACCTACATCAGACCAAAGATGGAATACAACTCCCATATATGGTCGGGTACTCCAGCTTCATCACTGTAGCTACTTGACCGTGTCCAGAGGAGGGCGATGGTGTTGATAGGTGACGGTAGGATATCCAATTCAATTTTCTCCCTTGAACACCGTCGTAATGTTGATTGTGTGTCATTGTTCTATCGATACTTTCATGGTGTTTGTTCTTCGGAAATTCGTGATCTTATACTGCCCGTGAGAACGTTCGGTAGAGATACACGACTCTCCAGGAACGCTCACCCATTTGTTGAAGATTGGACAACCGGCCGCACTACACATTACAGAATAAATTCGTTCTTCGCCCGTACTATCCGTATGTGGAATCGACTTCCGGCAAATATCTTTCCCTCCAATTACGACATTCAGAGATTCAAAACAGATGTCAACAGACACTATTCCCTCTTTCCTCCTTCCAATACCTGATCTTCCTTCCACTAACACAATGCACTGCATTTATAGGGGACATCCCCTGAGTGTTGGTTCAGTGAAAAAAAAAATTAATGAATATGGTAAATAATAAAGTAATTGATCCAATTTTCACGCAGATATTCCGAGTAAAGTAAATATAACAGGATCAGGAAAAGTTGATCAAGATCCAATGATAAATACAGATTATACAGTGGTAATAGGATGAATCGGACGGACATTTGAAGGGGGCCTATAACAACACTTGAGGCCTGTGCAAAACATGCGCCTATATATTCCTCATTCACGGTAGGTATTCCTAGTCGAAACATATAATGATCTGCAACATTTGATGAAGATCGGATGTAATATGTAGTTTCTAGAGCTGTAATAGAGCAGAATGGGGCCCATTTGGGTTATACCAAAGTATGGACATATGGGCATCTCCCAAGCAAGTAAGGAAAGGCTAACGACGGACGTAGCCGACAATATGATACACCCCACTTTCTATCTAATTACAATTCAATTCGGTAAAAAGTGAAATCGGGAAGGATTTTTGTATCCTGTAAATGTAGTGATTCTAAGCCGATACGTATACTAAGATGGGTCTAGCTCGATTATTTATTGGTGTTACAAACACTTGGTGGAAAACTAACTTATTATACCCTAGTCCACGAAGTGATGTAGGGTATAATGAAATGATGTTCGTTGGTAATCGCATCACGTAAGAACGGCTGAGCCGATTTGGCTGATTTTAGTTACAAACTGTTCGTGGTAGTCCGAACTACTAAAGGTACTGAATGTACCTTTTTCTATAGGATTTTTAAATGAACTCAAGACTATATGTCACGATTCACACAATGAATATGCGAAATTCTTTTGTGTTTTGGACGTTATGATTCAGCGAAAGTTTTCAGTTCAAAAATGTAGGTAATTGTAAAGCAAATTCGGACGTATTACTAAAAATCGTAAAGTTTTATTCATTTTTTTCATAACTGGCTATAGGAACGACATATTTTGTTCATTAATTTTTGTTTGGTTCTTATTACTTTCTCTCAATTCTATCCAAAGGTTTTTAATACCAAACTTGCATAATTCGAAATGTAAGTTAAAATTTCACTGCAGATATTTGTTGGTGAAATATAACGGTATGTCCAAAATTGGTCCAAATATAGAATTTCTACAGCGAGAAAAGTAAGCCATTTTGAAAAATATTAAAATAAAACAACAAAATAAACAACTCTTCATTCTTTTAAGCTTTCATAAAAGTTTGTTTTTGGTCACCCTGTACCAATACAGGGTGATAATTATATTGGGTATATACTGAGTTTATATGGGAGGTGGTAGTGGGCGTGGTCCGATCGGCCCAATTTTATTTTTTGCGTATTTATTATTTTTATTTTTAGCAAATGTGCAAAATTACAAGACTGTATGTTTATTTTTCAACTTTACGCCATAAAAAATGGATTTGGGACCAGTGTGCCACCTAATAAACTAATGATTGCTTCGATTGTGCAGAACGACGTATCTGCATAATTGTTTGAAATTTTCAATGGCAAAATATTGACATATATTTTATTATTATATATTCATATATTAATATGAGTCAAATATCCGTGACCGTATCCTAAAATTGAATATCTATAAGAGCTAATGTTAATATATACATTAATCACTGAGAACTACATTTCTCTCATTTCCGTTTTGTTCAAATATTTGAAATAGCTTTTCAAAAATTCAGACAACGATCATAAAAAAAATAATTGAAATGTTGACAGGAAATTTTCTGTCGGGTCAGCTAGTATATAAATAGAAAACTTAACCATTTACAATATTCAGTCTAATGACAGCTGCAATACTAAAATTTTGTATGAGTAGTTTAGCATCAATGTGCGAAGTTGTGCCAAAAATGGGCGGTATTAGAGATGTGGGTGTGCTACCTCTCATACGAAGTTAAAACATATTATCGAATATAGTCAGTTCTATGACACCTAGAGTGCTGAAAATTTGTGTGAGTAGATCCAGTGTAAATACGAAATTGAAACCTGGAGATGGACGGAAAGAGTATATTTGACACCGAGACTCCTAAATTATCGTGTGACTTAATTTAGGTGTAACCAGCGGGATTTGAAAGATGGGGAAATTTTGATTTGAATTTTGTAAAATAGTAAAAAACAATAGTAAAGAAAGTTTACAAAAAAAAGAAATATCCATTCGTCAAATGCCGACTTAAGTCAAGAAAATGGAAATTACATAATTTTTTAGTTTTTGTGTTGTTTGATTAGTGAACGATTGGATTGATTTGCTATGTGTTTTGAATGTAATACATTCGAATTCCACTTATTCGATTATGTAATTTCTTCTTACGAATGAAGTTTTTTTGTTTCGGTAATGGAAAGGAGGAGAATCACACTCAACCAAAAATCAATTTGATTTCTTACATTTCTATCTTACATACACATAAGATCTGGCCCATACCATTTGATGTTTTCCAACTCAATTAAAACACAAATTTGATAACATTCAATCGTTCTTTTTGTAATTAGGCGATTTAGTTGTAGGAACAAACAATCCACAAACTAAACAAAACTTATTGTGATTCGGATAATTTAATTTTTTGTTTTGCGAAACATACTGTTGATCTGGCGATGACACGAGGACTAAATATAAAGCTCGACTTTTCAAAAATTGGACCACACCTGTCCTCTTCTGGTTTATAATCTCCAAGCATTCGTTGTAAATATCACGTATTTTCATTATGGGTTGATAAAGAAACAAAAAATGGGGCAAATTGGGGCAGCTAATCTTTTAATATTTTGATTTTAGACACTTCTGACAATAATTTTTTCAAAGAGTCGAAGTGGACACTGGTGGTCATTTTTAGTTATTATCTATCAATTATGTCGCTGTCGTTCTAATAGCGGTACATATCATATGATTGTTGATTGTAAACAAAATATTCATAAATACGTTGTCAACTAAAGATATTTCAAAATATATTACAATTTTGGTATAACTATCGTCAAAATATTTTGTTTTAACCCTCAGAACTACAAGCGCATTTGTGTCGCTGATATGCGTACAAAACACGGAAACTACCACAAATCTATATACAGTTGTGGACACGAATTTAGCACATTCAACACATGTAAGTTTATAAAGCAAATATTTCAACTTCTTTTTATGTTTTTTGACCGGTATTTTTTCTAAAATATTACGTACGATAAGTTGACCCTTTAGCATTATTTTTGTTCGGTTCTTATGTTGCATTTTAGTTTTATGCAATCTAAAGTACAAATAATACGAAAAGTGATTGGACAGTAATTTAGCACAAATTAAACAAACTTTAATTAAACCGGAAAAAACTGAAATAACCAATACATTTTATTAAAAACTTAACATTTGGTTGGATAACAACTATTTTGAGTAATAGCTGTACATCTTCTGGACATACTCTCCACTAGAAACGTAAAACGCTCCATTGGAATAGCATATCAGGAATTTAGAGTTTAATTCAAGAAATCAGGCAAATTTTTGGGTTTTATTGCTATAATATGTTGTTAAAGTCCATTCCAAAGATTCTCAATAGGATTGAGATCCGGCGACCATTTTTAAAAATCTATTCTATTCAGCTCCAAACAGCTCTTCTCTGGCGTTAAGTGTGTTTTGGTTGGTTGTCGTGCATAAAACGCCACTTAATTGCCATGTTTTTATCTGAATATGTTATCATGGTATCGACAAGTAGATTTTTTTAAATATACTGATCCATTAGTGCATCGATTTTGTGTATCGGACAAACGCCGTGTCCCGAAAACGCAGTATACACCATCAGATTTTCGCCAACAAGGTTTACCGTCTCATATTTGTACTTCGGGTTGTGCTGCATGTTTGGAGGGCACAATTCGTATTGTTTCCTATTAGATCCGAACCGACAAATGTTCGGTTCGCCAATCCAGGCGATATTTTCCCAAAAATCTTGGATTTTTCTAAATGCTCCTGAGCAAAATAAATTTGACACTGTAAGTCATATTTTGATACGTCTGGCTTATGTTGAACAATGCATCCAAGTAAATTTTTTCATTGGTTCTTCTTCTTATGGTTCTTGAGGAAATGCTAGTGCCAATTTTTGCCGAAATATCTCTCTGAATCACAGTTGAGCTCTTAAGTGGATCTGCTACGCAGATTCTATGAATTAAAAAATTCGATTTATTGCTTGTTTTTCTCGGCGTAGGACATTGTGCGACATTTTTCAAGCTCCTATAAGTGCCAATATGGCTTAGTATATTGCACACAACCTGTCTGGATCAATTTATAATGTTTGCAATATCCCTAGCGGTACTTCCACTGTCGTTCAATTGCATAATAACCTGACGCTGCGCCTCAATATACTATTTTCCTTTAGCAATGTCTAATTATAAATTTTGTTAAATAATAACTTCCATTTGAGTAAAAATTGCCGAAACATACCAATTAATTAATTAAAACGCAAAAAGAAACAGAAAATAACAACTTTTATCAAATGTGATAAATTTGTGTCCAGCCCAGATTGCGAAATACTTGCAAATACATGAGAGTACGTGAAAAAGGCACAAAAGAATACGAAAAAAATTATTGGATCACACCATAAGCAACAATAAAAAACAAGAAGAGCTGGAATAATAAAATTTGGTGTGTACATACCCCAAAACCCTTAGAAACGTAAAATTTAATAGGTAAACGGGGAAAAGGGGATAAAAAAGGTACCAACAATACGGATGACGCTACAATAATGAAATTCGGTCTGTATATTCGTTTTACAGCGCAAATCACTGATAAGAAGACATTTTTCGAAATTTGTAATTTTAAGGGATTAAATGGGATAAAAATTGTACCACAGCCCAGACCAAACAACTGGGACTAGAATCATGAATTTCGGATCGGGCATTACTTTTACAGCACGAATGTGACTAAGAAAATATTTTTCAAAATTCTTACTTTTTGTGAGTGAAATTGGGTAGAAAGGGATACAAAATGGTACCAACAACATGGATGACGCTACAATAATAAAATTCGGTAAAATTCTTACAGTGTAGATGAGTAAAAACAAAGTATTTTCCGATACTTGTACTACTAAAATTGTACCAAAAGACTGGGCCTAGAATCTTGAAATTTGGAACGCATATTACACGAAAATATTCTTCATAAATTTAAACTTTTAGGTGTGAATTTGGGTAAAAACGGATAACAGCGGTACCAATCATGAAATTCGGTTTGTACATGCATAGAAACACAAAATAAATATATTTTTCGAAATTCGCACCTTTTTATATCCCTATGGTACCAACAACACGGCTGAAACTAGAATCGTGAAATTCGGTGTGTATATTCCTCTGACAGTGTAGACGCGAAACATTAACTGATTTTCAATATTTATACTTTTAAGTTGAACCTGGAAAAAATCGATTAAAATGGATTCTGCAATACAATTGGATTGTAACAAATGTGTACTTTAAAGGGGGGAAGCGGAACAAAAGTGGTGCAAATGGTACCAACCAAATTTGGGGATTTGGGATAAATATAGTATCAACCAAAGTTTTCAGTTAGAATATGAAAAGAAATTCGGTGTGTACATTACTCCGTGTACATAAATTATTGTTTCGAAATTTGTATGTTTAAGGGCACAAGCGGCACAGAAAGAGTTATGTGTGAACATTATAGTCATTATCCCCGGCAAAATAAAAGATAGATACAAGTCACGCACCTGTATAGAAGTTATGGTTTTAATTTTCACTTGGATAGGCACTACAAAGGACGCGGAAAAGCATACATATTTTGTAGGTTTAAAGTGATTATAAAAACATTTTAAAATCTCGACAACTAATTTCAACCATACGTATAGAATATCAGTTTTATTTTGACCAAAGCTTATGTCAATTTGCGTGGAAAGTATAGAAGTTATATTAGCTTTAATTTTACGTACGGGTCGTTTGTTTTGGAACGGGTCGTTTGTTTGGGTACCATAAGGTGTATATCAATTTCCCCATTTCCGAATTTAAACTAAGTTTAGGAAAATAGTACTATGTGCAGAGTTTGAATAAATTCTTTAAGTCCCTTCCAGAGTTATCGTGTATACACTTACACTTTTACACTTTTTTCTATCCCTAATGATAATAATATAATTTTCACAGCTTAAGAAAGAAACTTGCAAATAATTTTCTACTTTATATGATTTTTTGTAGAAAAATTGTTTCCATTTTGTGCCTATAAATTAAACTATTGACTACGTATAAATGGCATTTTTAATTTGTACAAGGTGTTTAAATCGTAGTGAAAAGTTAGTGTAAATATACCTCTGAAGACGTAGCGATTCTTCAAAAGTTGTGAGCGTTTACAAACGATTTACGCTGAAAGTGATATCCTTACACTAAGGCAATTTCAATATACAAAATACTGTCAAAATACCGATACAAAATACTGTCAATACCATACCATTTTCCGCGTACGAAGTAGCGGGTATTTGCTAGTATCGACATAAATATTTTTAAATAGTTTTTTTTTCTTTTTTCTTAAAATTAGCATACTTATTTTTAATAATTTTGTACATATCATTTTTGCATTTTTGGCCAACCAGACAGCACTGTGCGTCTCAGCCTTATAATTTAAGGTATAAAAAATCTTTCTTTATTCAAACCAAATATTTTCGGTATTGAAGAGATATTATTTTCTTATATCATAGAAACGGAGTCGGAATCAAACATTTTTTCATTCCAATTCCAGCAACTTTCTCTGAATCCACAGCTCTGCCCTTTTAAATTCGTTTATTTGGTTTAACTGCGTCAACGTTAACATTGATGACAACATGATTTTTTAATTTTCCAACCATCAAATAAAGGATTTGAATGACTTCAAACTCATTTTGTCCCGACTACACAAGAAAATATAATAAAAAAGGCAGAGTATATGTTTTGTTTTGAATTGTATAAATTATATATTTTATATATCATTTAATAAATATTTTTCTTTTAAATAAGGTTTGTAAAAATCACAATTGTTTTATTTTGTAACGCTTTCAATGTTTTTGTTTCAAGTTAAACTTGAAGAGGTAAATTGCAGGATTCGCAGATTGCTTGCTTTGGCGAAGACTTTGGAAGTCTTTTCGCTAATTTCTTATGCTTGAGCCCAACGATCTTGCATACAGGCCACTTGATTGTATGTGGAGCAGCTCATAGGTTCAACCAAGTCATAATCGGCTGGGATGGCGCTGCTGGCTGTCCAGAAGAATGTGCCGTGTTCGGTGCGAACGAAGTGAACTGGGACGAAATCTTCCATTTCGCATGATTGTTTGGTGGAAAGACGTTCATTGATGTCGTTTTCATGAGATTCCAAAGAGGCACAGTCAAATTCAATATCGGCATTGCGGCTGTTCTCCAAGGATTCGAGTGATTCCAAGGATTCGGCTTTCTTGCCAGTTTGAGATTTGTGTTGTTTGAAGAGTTGTTTCAACAGCTTCTTGATGCTGTAGGAGACTTTCTTGTTATCGGCATTGGTGATATCCATTTTGTCGAATTGGTTGTTTGAGATTTCTACGCACATATTGATGAGAATGTGTTTGAGTTCTTTGCTGAACGAATGCTCGAATGAGAATGATGCCTTATCCTTGCTAGCCGTGGCCTTTTATAGTCTCAGCAATCGTCCTGCTAGTAAAAATGATGTGCAGGTATTTGTAAAAATACCAGCTCCTAGACAATAGACAGTGTATGAATGTCTGTCCTTTCTTCTACTTTCCTTTCGGAGCGTGGGAATGTCTGTGAAACATTACTTTTCAGAAATAAAAACAACAACGGACAGCGGGTGTTTGTAGTATTCAGTCATAGGATATGCACGTGCATGAAAAAAGGTTTTTTCCAGAACAGATAAATTCCTCAACAATACAAATCGAAGTATCATTCAGAAAAGTTTCCCACGGAATTAACTGGCGAGAACCAACACGCGTTCCTCCTGTTTAGCTAAGGAAGAAGTGCTGTTAATAGTGCTGAGAGCACTCGTGTTGCATGATAAGTGAATATTAGTACTCGTGTGCTCAGCGCGAGTCGGACATGAAGTCTTGGAAGTGGTAGCACTAGGTTAGTATATTTTGTTTATGATTTTTTAGGAAATTGAAGTTATTACATGTTATGTCTCAGACCCTGTGATCGGTTGTCATCTTATAGTATTTAAATGATGTTTTATAGTTCAAATAATATACATATGTATGTACATATGAGTTCGCATTTATGTCTCTAACCCCATTTTCACGAAGTCAGGTTAAGCATCAGGTAGAGCTAACCAGCAGTTATAGCTGTCGGTTTGTGTGGAGTTTGACATCTATTACTGTTGATGTCAAACTCTACGTATTTTCCAACTGTCCTTTTTGACAAACAGTCCTTTCCGCTAAAACTGCTAATTTTAGTTATTTTGGAAAACATAATTTAGATACTGAAATAACAAAGCTGGCGAAATATATATCTGGAGTGGTAACCGTTCTTCGTCAATAAAAAATGCCGTAGAGCATCGGCGTCTCTCCCTTTTTTTAATGTTGCGTCTGCGTCGGACTTTCCAAGACACTGCTTCTTATCAGACGTCTTACACAAATGGTTGAAAAGCTTCTTCATTGCCATATACTTTTTTGAATGACGGCATAGTTTTGTTTCGTTTTTTTTCTTCGTCCTTTTGAAACTTTTATGTTTTAATTTTATTCTTCTTCGTGACAAATATTGGAAAAGTTATTGTAATTCGTAGTTATGTCGAAGTATCCATATGTATATAATTTGTAGCACAAAAATTAAAAAGGAAAAACAATAGTTAAAGTTTGGTAGCTTCAAAAACCAAAAAAATACAAACGAAAAAAACTAAAAAAATAGATTCCTCGCGCAAAAAAATTAAGACAATTTTTGTTTTCGGACTGTTTGAATTTCGGTAATCAAATTGATATTTCTGGCAAAAGAAGGTTAAAATTTGGTAAACATTAATGTAATGCACTATTGTCAATCGAAAACTCAAAGTTTGACTTGAAGTTCTTATGTATCGATTTTTGATCTCGAGAACAAGTTATACATGCCTTTGGGCTTTCCTTATAAAATTGATGGAATCAATAACAACTTATCAGAAATTTCATTTCGTTTTACTGCATTTCAGTCGAAAATATCAGTCTGGCTCTTGTTTTCCCGACTCCCTTTCTCTCTCTTCGCACACAGCCCTAGCACGCTCTCGGCACAATCTTATACTACTTCTTCAGCATGTGCCATGCTCTGTGACGCATACTAGAGCGAACTCTCTCAGTGTCTGTCTCCAACCAAGACGCAGAGTATAAAAGTCGACCGTTTTACCAACCAGACATCATTCTCTCCGCAACATCCTTAAGAAACACAACAGAGCACAATCAATAATGGCTCCTCAAATGGAATACGTTTCAAAAACGCAACACTACCTGAAAGTGAAGAAACCCCTGCTGGAACGTCAAAGACGTGCTCGCATCAACAAGTGCCTGGATAGTCTCAAAGAATTAGTGGCTGAATTACAAGGCGATGATGCCATCCTACGCATGGATAAAGCTGAAATGCTAGAAACTGCTCTGGCATTCATGAAGAAAGAGGTGAAAAAACCCAAAGTACTCGCTACCTCTGTGCCCATGGATTCTTTCCGTCACGGTTACATGAATGCTGTCAACGAGGTTTCCCGCGTCATGGCTGCTACTCCCGGTATGAGTGTCCAATTGGGCAAATCTGTCATGATTCATCTGGGTGGCGAATACAATCGTTTGCTGCAAGTTCAAACATCAACAAGAGAAGAAGTGTACATGGGCCCTATGTCACCGGCCTCATCGGGATATCACAGTGATGATTGCTGCGATGAAAGCTCCCTATCCTCGCCATCACAAGAAGCTCCAGTGTGGCGTCCTTGGTAGATTTCGAACAAGGAAATACTAATAGACACAAGATCTTTAACTGAAACACATCTACAAAGACTGCGATATAATTCATCTGTGATACCCAATTTAGTTTTAAGTTAATGATAAGAAAACCTCCCAATGAAAGCTTTATTTATTCTATATGTTCAAAACATACAGAAATATAAAATAATTATTAATTGAAAACGTAAAAGCAATCAATATCGTTTACTTATTTTGAAATAATTAGGTAAGACACAGACAGTTAGCGGATTATAAGCTCCCCAAGGCAGCCATTTCTAACGCAGGTTCGGCCGCCTAGGCGGTAAAGAACTAAAGGTTGTCTGAACGGTACAAAACTGTGCTGAGAATCAGAATAAACGAGTTATTGACGAAGGACTAAAAATGTTAATGAGAAATATTAGATAAATATGCAACTCAAATATCTTCGCAACCATAAGTGACAACTTAGTATCGTATTTAAATAGCAAATATTAGCCAACTCACTCATGTCGTCTGGGAGTTATCGAATTATTGGAACTCATGGGTTATGTGAAAAGGAGAGTAATTTCATCAAAATTTAAGACGTGTTAGAGTGGCTTACTTATCACCTGAACCCAACTATATTGCACGCTATTTATATTTGTAGTCAAGCCAAAGCTCTTTCAATGGTTTCCTGTAGGAGACTTTTTTGCTGTTGCCATTGTTAACTTTGTCGAGTATGGGAATGTGTTTGCATTCCTTGCTGAACGAATTCACGAATGAGAATAAAACAATATTTTATATATATATATATTCAGCATAGCACTCCTAATAAAAGCAATACACAGGTATTTTCAAAAATACAAAAAATTAAGACAATAGTTAGTGCATGTCTGTCTATATTTGTTCTTTCTTCTACTTTTCTCTCTGAACGTGGGAACGTTCAATGGAATGGACCAGTGAAACATATTTCTTATAGAAATAAAAACAATAGCATCCTAGCAATATAATCAGAGTGAAAGGAAATGTATCGGGAACAGCAAATTCCATAGCAAAAATGAGAGAAGAAATGTCGTTAGAAAATGTTCCCATGGAATTGATTGAAGATAAGCTGTCCAATAGACACGTGGGAGTCGTGTTTCTTTCTAAATTTGATTCTATGGTTGGTGAAGACCGTGTTGTCATAATAAGTTTCTGAATTTCTGTAGTTGAAATCCAGACATACTATCTTTGCATTTGCATCCTAAAATTAAGGATTGACAAAGCAAAGTGTGCGATCTTGCGTTAAGCGCTAGGCTGAATTGTATGAAAAGCAAATTCTACTGAAAAATCTTGTCTTGTTTCCAATTAATGAGAATGTCGAAGAAATCTCCCTCGTGATCGTGAAAACTCTCAAAGAGATGTCTTTACGACAAAAAGCCTACATATTGCACCACCCAAAAGCCGAAATGCGTTAATGTTTAAATACTGCTTCAAATATACGAACGATTTTTTATTTCAGTAAATAACATTAACCCGACAATGTATACATGGAAAGTAATAAGCAATTACCAATATCATTTGCAGGGATCGCGGTTACAGATTTCTAATCATTTTCAAGGCATGTAATGTAAAATTAAAATATATGGAAATTGACGGTTGACACTCAAACCCATCGAGACTTAAAATGAATTAAAAATACCCTGTCGTTGGCTTGCCAATTTAATCAATTTGCAATCCCAACCGACCTAAAAACATTAGACGTATATGTATATGGAACATTTGAATCCTTCGTGCAGTACCTAACGTGCTTACAGAAGACAGACAGACGAGCATGGTTAGGTCGTCTTAGAATACCACAACAACACAGCGAACTTATATATGGCCTTCGCTGGGTATTTCCATCCTATGGTGGAGGGTATAAAAATTAAATTAGCTGCGCAGCTGACTTGTATACAACTTTGCCCTAATATGCAACAATTCTAATTTAAGAAACTTTCTAGCGCAAGCGCTGTTATAACTTTACTTCTGACGCACGTTTAACACACGATTGATGTCGCACGCACCCTATTAACAAATAACTATGAATGAGGCACCCTTCCTTAATAGGAGGACACCAACAGTATCAACACAACATCATTTCATTCACCTCTTATATTTACACTGGATACTTATCATTGTGAAGCAGGAGGACAACATAGCGTTTTCCTTATTCATTTCCGTGGGAAACTTCTCTGGGCGACATTGCATTTCGTATTGCTATGGAATTTGTCTATTTTAGAAAGAAAAACCTTTTTAATGCACGTGCGTATCCTATGACCGCACACCAACTACATCCTTGATCTCAGATTATATTTGAGGGATGCTGTTGTTTTCATTTCTCTAAAATTATTGTAGCCCAGACCTTTTCCGCTCTACGTTCCCACGCCTAGAAAGAAACCCAAAAGAAAGGACGGACAAACATATACTGTATATTGTCTAGGAGCTGGTATTTTTACAAATACCTGCATATCCTTTTTACTAAGAGAGTGATTGCTGAGACTATAAAAGGCCAAGGCTAGCAAGGATAAGGCATCATTCTCATTCGAGCATTCGTTCAGCAAAGAACTCAAACACATCCTCATCAATATGTGCGTAGAAATCTCAAACAACCAATTCAACAATATGGATATCACCAACGCCGACAACAAGAAGGTCTCCTACAGCATCAAGAAGCTGCTGAAACAACTATTCAAACAACACAAATCTCAAACTGGCAAGAAAGCCGAATCCTTGGAATCACTCGAATCCTTGGAGAACAACCGCAATGCCGATATTGAATTTGACTGTGCCTCTTTGGAATCTCATGAAAACGACATCAATGAACGTCTTTCCACCAAACAATCATGCGAAATGGAAGATTTCGTGCCAGTTCACTTCGTTCGCACCGAACACGGCATCTTCTTCTGGACTGCCAGCAGCGCTATGGTCGAACCTATGAGCTGCTCCGCCTACAATCAATTGGCCTGTATGCAAGATCGTTGGGCTCAAGCATAAGAAACCAGCAAACAAGTCTTCCAAAGACTTCGTTGAAATCGTCGCAATGCCTTCCTCTACAAGTTTAACTTGAAACGAAAATATTGATAGCTTTACAACACAATAACATTTGTGATCTTTACAAATTTTATTTTTAACGAAAAAACTATATAAAGACATATATAAAATATATAATTTATACAATTTAAAGCAATATGTATTTTTGATTTTCATCATTGGTTGGGAATTTTAACACAAGGAAGACGATTGTAAAAGCGGCTAAAATCCATTCCGCAACAACACTATCGTTAAATATATATTATCAATTTCGTTCCATGATTTAACAGTACCAATCACATACGGATGTGTCCTGGTTAGAAACAGCGAATAATGTTTGAATTATTTTTCATGTTTCAGCACAAGTATATTCAATGAAACTGCGGATGAATTCTGTCCAAATTTTACATCGAAGTTTGCTTCTTGCACTTTTCATATACACTTTTAATTTAACCATGCACATATCTCGTTTTATTGCCTTGGTTCGTATCTCCCTTCCTATACGGTGTCAGAATATTTACCCCAATAAACAGGTGGAATGCTTTAACTTTTTTATTTTACAGGATGCGTCTTCAGCTGTATTCTTTTTAAAAATATATATCAACGCTTAGCGACTCGGCGTATGGCAAGTCGTAATTGTTGTCCGATTGCCATGAAATTTGTCAGAAATAAGTGTTTTGGACAAAGGACGTTCCAGATTTAGCCCATACAAATATTCCTCCAATTTACCCTATTACTGCTCTAGAATACACATTTTGAGGATCATGTTATATCTGAACTAAAAGATAAACGGGACCCAGTTTACACTATCTATTTATACTGTTACAAATTTAGCAGATCATGATTTTTGGTTGAACGTGATTCTTCTCCTTTCCATTATCAAAACAAAAAACGTCATTCGTAAGAAGAAATGACTTAATTGAATAGCTGGAATTCGAATATACTACATTCAAAACACATAGAAAATCAATCAAATCGTTCACTAATCAAACAACACAAAAACTAAACAAATTTATATAATTTCCGTTTTCTTGACTTAAGTCGGCATTTGACGAGTGGATATTTCTTGTTTTGTAACCTTTCTTTACTATTATGCTAAGAATTTCTAAAGAAACCGTTTAGTTTTACAAAATTCAAATCAAAAGTTCCCCATCTTTCAAATCCCGCCCATTTGTATATCGTCTAAGCAGGTTACAAAAAATTAATTCACAGAACAATTTAGGAGTCTCGGTGTCGAATATACTGGAAAACATGTTTTAATTTAGTATGGGAAGGGACACGTCCACTTATCGCCCATCTTTGTGCAACTATTTACACCGGACCTACTCACACAAAATTTCAGCACCTTAATAGGTTTTAAATTCGTATGGGAAGTTTAACGCTCACTTTTTCCAATACCGCATATTGTAAGCACAATTACGTACATTGATGCCAGATGCACTCAGAGAAAATCTCAGTATTGTAGCTGTCATAGAACTGAATATATTCGATAATAACTTTTAACTTCGTATGGGAGAACTGAATTTATTCGCAAACTTAACTTTTAACTTTGTATGGGAGGTGCTACGCCCACTTTTCCAGTACCATCCATTTTTGGCACAACTACGCACATTGATGCTGGATGCACTCACACAAAATTTCAGCACTCTAGGTGTCATAGTACTGACAATATTCAATAATAGGTTTTAACTTCGTATGTGAGGTGCCAAACCCACTTTTTCAATACCGCTCATTTTGGCACCACTGCGCACATTGATGCTAGATGCACTTGCACAAAATTTCAGCACTCTAGGTGTCATACAACTGACAATATTCAATAATAGGTTTCAACTTCGTATGGGAGCTGCTACGTCCACTTTTTCAATACCGCCAATTTTTGGAACATTGATGCTGGATGCACTCACACAAAATTTCAGTATTGTAGCTGTCATAGAACTGAATATATTCGATAATAGGTTTTAACTTCGTATGGGAGATGCCACGCCCAGTTTTCCAATAACGCCAATTTTTGGCAAAACTACGCACGTTTATGCTAGATGCACTTGCACAAAATTTCAGCACTCTAGGTGTCATACAACTGTCAATATTCTAAAATTTCGTTTCTACGTAATGCATTTTTTCTCTGTTTTATTATAAAATATACTTTGAAGTTGCGAAACAATAAGAAATAAGTTTTAACTTACACAAATTTTTGTTATATTTCTCACTTGTGTCAAATATTTTTCAGAGTTAGTATTCTTTTGTACATATGTAGCAAGTATTATTCAAAAGAGAAACAACAAATTCAGTAACTTGGATCTGCTGTTATAAAAACTGTTATAAAAATGAAGAAACATTTCCAAATATTTTTTATTTAATCGGAATATGCGTATAAAGATTTTGAGTAAACATTCTGTTACTCATGTCCTATATAAATTTAAAAATTAAATATAAATTAAAAACCCCAAAACTCATTAGACATCCTATTTAGACCCATAACCAAACTATTCTCAGATTTGGATGTCATATAAATTTGGAAAATATTTTTTTTTTTCTAAAGCCATTTTTTAATTTTCTGATTTGGCTATCCACTCACACGTTAGTTTGCATAAGTAGCTGTGGACATTACAAGTAAGAAGGCGTTAAGTTCGGCCGGGCCGAATCTTATATACCCTCCACCACGGAGTGCATTCCACAGTATTACCAGCAGATTAAAGGATGTCGACTTTACATAGAAGTACAGTACTATATTACGAAAATTGTGATATTTTTTATGAACATTACTATATTTGTTTACTATTTCAAACTATAATGTATACTTATGCGCACTGTTTAAAATCGAAAATCAGTCGCCATTAGAAAGAAGCATTTTCAGATACAGACAAAGTGATAAGAAAAGTATAAATTTTAAAGATATCCCCATTCGCCCCATTCTCCGCCTAAATGTACAAATTTCGAAAAAAAAACCTTTTTCGAGTATTCATAGTCAGAATGTATACACCGAATTTCATGATTTCAACTTCAGCGGTTTGGTAGGTCCCATTTTTATCCCTCTTTTTAATTATATCCCTTAAAAGTACGAATTTCGCCCGCTAAAACTTTTATTATTTTATGGTGCTTCCAAGCTACAAGAGGAATGTCCGCAACAAATGTTAACTGTATGAAAATAAGAAATTTAATTAATAAGCAAGGCTACCAATATTTGTATACTATGTATATATATAATGGATATAATACTTCAATTCATAAAGTAAATATAAGGGTGCAATCATTAATGCCCTAAATATTGGGGGATAGAGAGTGTATTTTCAGCTAGAGTCGTTTGGTTGGTTGTATTTTCATCTATTTTAAATTCAAAAGTATACATTTTGAAAATACTTTATCTCTCACGTTCGCAGTACGTAAAAGCAACAAAATAAAGTACGAATTGTGAAAAAAATATTTTACGTTGCTATGCAGTCAGAGGAATGTATACACCGAATTCCATGATTCTATCAGCGGCCATTTTGTTGGTACCATTTTTATCCCCTTTTTCCAATTTTGACCCTTCAAGAGTACGACTATCTAAAATCTCCTTATTTTACGTATCTACACAATTAGAGGGATGTACACACTGAATTTCATCATTCTAGCTGTATTCGTTTAGTTGGTACTATTTTTATCCCTCTGCTCCCATTGTATCCCTTGAAAGTACGAATTTGGAAAAAAACGTTTTATTTTTCGTGTCTACGCAGTCAGAGGAATGTCTACCCCGAATTTCATGATTCTAGCTGCTGTTATTTGGTAGGTACTATTTTTATTACCTTTTTCCATTTGAACCCCAAAAAGTACGAATTTTGGAAAGTTCTTTTATTTTACGTGTCTACGCAATCAGAGGAATGTATATATCGAATTTCATTATTCTAGGAGCAGCCGTTAGGTTGGTACTATTTTTATCCCTCTATCCCCATTTAACCCCTTAAAAGTACGAATTTAGAAAAAATACTTTTATATTCTGTATCTACTCACTCTATGGTGCCCTTTTTTGCTATAAAGGGAATGCGCATTGCAAATATCAACTAAATACAAGCTAATATGTTCAAAAAAAATGCTGAAATACTCTAAATATTAGGGGTATTTTCAGTCCTTGTGAGGGAAAATTTTTTCCCTCTGGGCCGATTTCGTCCACTTTCAATCCCAACCGATCTACAACCATAAGACACATTTAGGAAAAGTTTGAACCTCCTAGCTCATTTCGTTCGGCCGCTATCGTGCTTTCAACAGACAGACAGACAGACGGACATGGCTATATCGTCTTAGAATTTTACCACGACCCAGAATATATATACTTTATGGGGTCTCCGATGAATATTTCAAGGTGTTACAAACGGAATGACAAAGTGAATATACCCCCATCCTGGAGGTGGAGGGTTTAAAAATAATAGAAATAAAATAGTTCAATAATGGAGCAGCATATAACCGAAGGTTATAATTCGCTACAACGATTTTGTTTAAAACATTTTTCTAGATTTAAGGCATATCGTGCTATTAAATTCCATCATTTCGTGTTAATAGCATTTTGATTCCACATATTTCCTGCGAAAATTAAGAATTTCCAAAAATATCCAATTTGTATTTTTTGTTTACCGTGCCCTACAACTTTTTGTAAAAAAATGGAAAAAGGGATAAAAATGATTCCAATCTGACGGATGAAGCTGGAATCTTTAAATTGCGGTGTACATCACAGAAAATGCGTTTTCTATACAACATTGCCAAGATTTCATGAAAAACGTTATGCAGTTTACAACAAATCTTATTTATATATTTGTGCATAAATGGCTATGTGCTTATTTCAAAATTCATAGTGCTCAATTTTAAACATACAAAAGTGGCTATGAACCATAAAACCGCGAATAATAGGAAATTTCGAAAACTTTTTAATCGTTGCAATTATCAATCCTTTTTAGATTAAACTGTAGAATAACGATTAATAATTTCTCTTCAAATTAAGGAGAAAATCAGTTTGTTTGCTCTCCTGAAAAGTTATGTTTTTGTTCATAGCCACTTATGAATATAAGCCCTCGATATGTATGTATGTAATTTCAAGCAGCCTATCAGCAGATACTTTTCTGCTATTACAGCTTTTTTGGCATAACAGCAGTTTTCTGCAATCTTACATCACCATTCACACTGCTAAAGAGTTTGCAATCTGCCAAAATTGGCCGTTGTTAATTAAAATATTAAAATAGATAAGCGTTCATAAGCGAGTTTAGCTCGAATTTCCTTTTATATTAGTTTGGGACAATATGCGTATCATTAAAAAGACAATCGCATTATCTTTCCGTGGTAATAAATTGCTTTATAATAACTTCCATTCAAAAAAGTGTTGTTAACATGTATATCTAAGTGGTCATTTTGTTCTGTACATATGCTTTAAGTTTTTTCTATATTGCTAAAAACAGCAGATACAAATCTGCTGTCTTCTTTCAGCAGCAGAAAATCTGCTTTCTTTTACTGACAAATTCCTTTGAGTGTACCGATGGATGGATTACTGAAATGCAATTTTACCGACGATGTCTGTCGGACGAATGTATCAAAATATTTCTCGAATATGCTGGCAATAAAATATGAATTGTTTCAAAACGCTCACGTAATCACACATAATAAAATTAACGTCATTTATCATTGCGCCATAGACTGACTAGACTTCACGAGAAAAATTGAACATCGCTTGACTAAAATAATTAACAGAATTTTCACCTGCTTTATTTTTTGTCAAACTACACTCAGAAAAATAGCATTCCTAAATCTGAGTAAAATTCATACTACAAGTGTCAGTTCAACAATTTTACTCCAGTTCAGTAAAGATTTCTTAAAAAGTTAGAAAATTAACTAAGTATGAGTAAAGTTGCCTTCTTTCAAAGCCATAGTAAATAGTTCGTTTACTAGAAAAAGGGTAGTAGATTTACTTAAAAACATTTCTTTGGATCTAATAAAAAAATCTTACAATTAGTAAATTCATACTTATGTGGAAGAATATTTCCAAGGTTTTAAGTGAGAAAAAAATCTGATTTTTTTTTGTATGGAAAAAATTCCATTTAGGAAATTTTAATTTAAAAAAGTTTTTTTTTCCAAAATTAAGTTACAAAGTTTACTGAAACTTATGCCGAGTTCTTCATACATTTAAGTATTAAAGAACTTATAAAAAACATTTGATATTGTTTAAAAAGATCTTGAATGTTTATCTAAGAAGCAATTCTCGTTCGTTTGCAGAAATTTATTTCTTAAATACTTTAAGAATTATTCTAAACAACCACTGCGAAGGCGCCTATCTTGCCTTCGCAACATGAAGTAATAGCTCAACTATTTATGGCAGAGGTATCATGAAACTTTTGAAAAAATTTCCATGCTGTCATTTTTTTTTGTATCAGTTTTGCATACTATTTGTTTTGATTTTTGAAGCAAAACTATTTGTTTGATTTTTTTAGTTAAATTGAACTTATTTTAATTTCACTTTTTTGTAACAAATAAAATTTTCCTCAGTTTAAGTAAAAAATTACTTGTTGTAAGGAAAAAGTCAGCAAAATTGTCCACAGTTTGAGTAAACATTTACTTGATTTGAGTAAAAATTGTCATAGTGTTAGGAAATTTTCAGCAATATTTTACTAAGATTTAGTAAAAATTTACTTAGTTTTAGGAAAATTTTACTTACATTTATAAAAAATTTACTTGGTTTTAGGAAAAATTTACTTAGATTTAGGAAAATTTCAGCAAAATTGTACTTAGATTTAGTAAAAAAGTACTTGGTTTGAGGAAAAACTTACTGAAATTTTCCTCAGTTTGAGTAAATTTCTTTGAGGAAAATTTAAATAGAATCAAGCTCAAAACATGTACTAATTTCAAGGAAAAGTTTGAACTTGATTTGCGGAAATTTTGCTTTAGCGTTATACTAAGTTCAATTTTCCTAAATTTTAGTTCATTTTAACTCATTATAGGGTTCACTTTTTATACACTCCACGAGAGTATTATGTCTTTGTGCATTTGTTTGTAACACCCAAAAGTAAGCGAGATAGACCCATTGTTAATTATACCGATCGACTTATAGCCTGTTTCCACTACGGTCGCTTCCACGTCCGCGTCAACGATTTATCGAAAAATTTTAATGGTGTTTCCATTGTGTTTTGCGTCCACGTTTGCGTTCAAACAGCTGTTTGCGTTTATTTGTTTTTTTTTTGCGATGCGAAAAGTTTAATATTTTTTTGTTGTGACATTATTATGGAGTTAAATGATATTATTTTGCTAACCGCAGTGGAAAATGAGGATCAAATGGTATTGCGCCTAATGGAAGCAGCGCTGCTACTGCACATTTCTGTTTTTTGCATTTTGGCTGTGGTTGTTTATGTTTATGCTGATAAACAGCTGTTTTAATAGCGATGTGCAATTTGCGGTGTTGCCATTAATAGGTATGGGTGGGTTTCGATTGCAAAAATAATCGAATTTATAGTAAACGTGACTTATCGGAAAACGCGTCCAATATGAACGCGACTTTTTCCCATACCTAACTGCCTATGACTTTTGTATAGGCTTTAACGCGCGTTCATTGATTATTGGACGCGGACGTGGAAGCGACCGTAGTGGAAACAGCCTATTAGAATCACTTTTTGAATCGATTTAACAATGTCCGTCCGTCCGTCTGTCTGTCCATCTATTCTTGTAATCAAAGTACAGGTCGCAATTGTAGCCAGAACCAAATGAAACTTTGTACAACAAAGTTTTTCGGGATAAGGACGAACGCTATTTAAGTTGAAGAAAATCGGTTCAGATTTAGATATAGCCCCCATATGAATTTCACTCCCGATTTGACTCTTTTCACGCTAGATACCACATATTACAACAGATTTTCTTCAAACTTGGCAAAACATCTTACATTTCAACTAGAAACACCTGTGGTGAAAATTGGTCAGATCGGTTCAGATTTAGATATAGCCCCCATACGAATTTCTCTCCCGATTTGACTTTTTCTGTTGTAGAAACCACATGTTTTAACAGATGTTATTCAAAACTGGTAAAACATCTTATATTTCAAGTAGAAACACCCACGGTGAAAATGAGCCAGATCGGTTCAGATTTAGATATAGCCCCCATACGAATTTCACTCCCGATTTGACTTTTTCTGCTGTAGAAACCATATATTTTAAAAGATTTGCTTCAAAATTGGCAAAACATCTTATATTTCACTCCCGATTTGAGTTATTCCGTTCCAGAAACCACATATTTTAACAGATTTTCTTTAAATTTGGCAATATATCTTATATTTGCATGAGAAACACCCAGGATGAAAATGAGTCAGATCGGTTCAGATTTATATATAGCTCCTATACAAATTTCGCTCCCGGCTTGATTTTTCCGCCCCTGAAACCACGTATATTCATCGAATTACTTCAAATTGAGAACTGGAAGAACCTATTGTGAAATGGGTCACTTCATTCCATGTTTGGATATAGCCCTGATACAAATATTCTTCTCGATTTGACAAATTGAACCAGGACATATTAGCCTATGATTAGGAAACATACAAAAATTTCCCGTTTTCACTTTTTTCCGAATTGAATTGTATTCTGATAGAAAGTGTAGTCGGCCCCGTCCGACTTTAGCCTTTCCTTACTGGTTTATGAGTGTAGATGAAAACCCCCCAGGGGAAAATCCTGCGCACGGCCCTGTGGACGGGATTTGAAAGATGGGGAAATTTTGATTTGTATTTTGTAAAATTACACGTTTTCTCTGGAATTTCTTAGCACAATAGTAAAGAAATGATATAAAAAAGAAATATCCATTCGTCAAAGGCCGACTTAAGTCAGGGAAGTACCTTGATTATAAGTGGTACATATATTACCGTTTACGAGCGCCCCGGTAGTCGAGTTGGTAGCGTACTCGGCTATCAGCGTGGGGGTGGTGGGTTCGATTCCCACCAGAGGCTCTGGTCTGTCGCTGCAATAACTAGCTACAATGGTCTTAGTCACCCCGGCTCATTCCCTGGACCCAAAATTAGAATATAAATTTACTTTGTATTGTAATTCATAATAAATAAAAAAATATTTCCGATTACGAGAAAAATCAATCTGGTGTTGCAGCTAGGTGTATATAGAGAATAATATTTGGACACAACATAATGCCGAAACTTGAAAAATTTTCAATTTTTGCGGTTAAAAATGTATGTGGTTAAAATATGTGATTGGGAGCGACATATGTATGCGAGCTATATCTAAATCTGAATTTTCTTGAAATTCAATAGTGATCTGCAAAAATCATTCATGCCAATCATTTGTTGGGATCGGACGATAATTGCAACTTTGATACGGAACTTGACCAAAAATATTTTTGCAAAAATTTGTACTATTAAAGGGTAATGGTACCAACAACATATACTCGGTGTATATTCCTCTGATTTTGTAGACGCGAAACATACAAGGACATTACAAAATGTGTACTTTTAACGGAGGAGCGGGACAAAAAGGGATAAAATTGGTACATATCAAAGTATCACGTCTGGAATTCTGACGATACATTGTATTTTTCCGCACAAAGCGTCAGCCAAAAACGAAATCTACGAAAATTCTGAGAACATGGGTCTAAGATGGATTCCTAGCCCGCGGAATTGGTTCAATAACTTTCTAGATTTTAGTTCGTAAGTTAAAAACCAGTAAGGAAAGACTAAAGTCGGGCGGGGCCGACTCTATGATACACTCCACTTTCAATCCGAATACAATTCAATTCGGTGAAAAAGTGAAAACGGGAAGGTTTTTTGTATCCTGTAAATATATGTGTTTGACAAAAAATGTCTTGTCATTTATTTTGGTTTAAGACCATAGGTTGTGCTGAAGTCTTCAGCAGAACCCAAAAATAAGCAAAAAAAAAAATTTATATCGGAAAGGACATTTGTATGAGGATATATTGAAACCTGGAACGAAATAGGTGAAATATAAAATTTATAGTTTGGCCAAAATCGGTTAAACTTATGGGAGCAACATTTGAATTCGGGCTATATTTAAATCTGAACCGATCTTACCCACTTTCACCATAGTTTTGTTTAGTTAGATTATAAGATGTTGTGCGAAATTTAAAGACAATCGAGCACAATATGTGGCTTTTAAAGCGGCAAAAGTCAAATCGGGAGCGACATTTATATGGGGGCTATATCTAAATCTGAACCGATCTTACCCAATTTCTGCATAGGTGTTTCTAGTAAGATTATAAGATGTTGTGCCAAATTTAAAGAAAATCGAGTACAATATGTGGTTTCTATAGAGGAAAATGTCAAATCGGGAACGACATTTGTATGGGGGCTATATCTAAATCTGAGCCGATTTGATCTATTTTCACCATAGATGTTCTTAGTTTAAATATAAGATGTTTTGCCAAATCTGAAGACAATCTGATACAATATGTGGTTTCTAGAGCGGAAAAAGTCAAATCGGGAGCGAAATTTGTATGGGAGCTATATATAAATCTGAACCGATCTGTCCGATATTCACCATGGGAGTTTCTAGTGGGAGTATAAGATGTTTTACCAAATCTGAAGACAATCTGATACAATATGTGGTTTCTAGAGCGGAAAAAGTCAAATCGGGTGCGAAATTTGTATGGAAGCTATATATAAATCTGAGCCGATCTGACCGATATTCACCGTGGGTGTTTCTAGTGGAAATATAAGATGTTTTACCAAATTTGAAGACAATCTGATACATTATGTGGTTTCTAGAGCGGAAAAAGTCACGTCGGGAGCGACATTTGTATGGGGGCTATATCTAAATCTGAACCGATCTACCACATTTTTATCACAGGTATTTCTAGTTACAATATAAGATGTCTTGCCAATTTTAAAGAAAATCTGTTGTAATATGTGGTATCTAGAGTGAAAAGAGTCAAATCGGGAGTGAAATTCATATGGGGGCTATATCTAAATCTGAACCGATTTTCTTCAAATTAAATAGCGTTCGTCCTTATCCCGAAAAACATCGTTGTGCAAAGTTTCATTTGGTTCTGTCTACAATTGCGACCTGTATCGTGATTACAAGAATAGATGGACGGGCGGACGGACGGACAGACAGACAGACGGACATTGCTAAATCGACTCAGAAAGTGATTCTAAGACGATCGGTATAATTAACAATGGGTCTATCTCGTTTCCTTTTGGGTGTTACAAACAAATGCACAAAGACATAATACTCTCGTGGAGTGTATAACAAGTAAGGAAAGGCTAAAGTCGGGCTGGGCCGACTATATAATACCCTACACCACTCCCTGCGTATATATTTATTATATTATTAAACCCAGGTGTTTCGTGGGATCAATTTTATATAGTTCATATAAATTATAAAATAACGATGATGGTAAATAACATGGTATTTGGTCCACTATTCCGGCAGATATTCCGAGTAGAGTAAATATAACATGATCTGGAAAAATTTATCAAGATCCAATGACAAACACAGATTATAGAACGGTAATAGGATGAATCGGACGGACATTTGAAGGGGGCCTATAACAACACTTGGGGTCTGTGTCAAAACAATGACCTATATAGTTCTCATTCCTAGGTATTCCTAGTTGAAATATATCATGATCTGCAAAAGTTCTTTAAGATCCGATGTAAGATGTAGGTTTTCGAGCTGTAATAATGTAGAATGGGGCCCAATTGGGATATACCAAAGTATGGACATTCATAGTATGTATTCTTAGTTGAAATATAATTTAATCTGCGAAATTTGAAAAACTTCCAATGTATGATGTAGGTCATAGAGGGATAATAATAAAAATGAGGGTCATTTGTATGGGCGCTACATTAAAAATTGGGCCCTTATAGATCACTTTCAAAGTAGGTATTCTTTATTGAAATGTAATATGACCTGCAAAATTGTATCGAGATCCAAGGCACGATGTGGATTCTAGAGCTGTAATAGAGTAGAATGGGGGCCCAATTTGTATGGGGGTTACACCAAAATATGGACCCATATATTTGACTTTCATAGAATGTATTTTTAGTTGAAATATAATATAATCTGCAAAATTTGATAAACTTCCGCTGAAAAATCTGGGTCCTAGAGGGATAATAGTAAAAATGGGGGCCCATTTGTGAGGGCGCCACATTAAAAAGTGGGCCCTTATTGATCACATTCAAAGTGAGTATTATTTATTGAAATATAACATGCTCTGCTAATTTTATCAAGATTCAATGTAATATGTGGTTTCTAGAGCGATAATAGTGTGAACTGGGGGTCCATTTGTATAGGGGCTAAACCAAAACATTGACCTATATAACTGGCTTTCAAAATAGGTGTTTCTAGTCTAAATGTAACACTGTGTGGGAAATTTGATCAAGATCCGATGTAAAATGTGCGTTTTTAGAGCAGTAGTATTGTAAATCGGAGGTACATTTGTATGGGGGATATATCAAAACATGGACCCATGTGGTCCACTTTCCCTTTACCTGTTTCTAATTCAAATATAACACGATACAGAAAATTTTGTCATGATCCCATGTATAATGTGTATTCTAGAGCAGTAGTAGTGTGAATTATATAGACATTTGTATGGAAGCTATATCTAAATCTGAACCGATTCCTGCAAATACCGGTAAAATACCAAGTCCTTAGCCAAAAAAAATAACTTCTGCTAAATTTCATGACAATCGAACAACAATTTCGACCTGTAGAGTGCGAACAAGCTTAGATGGACAACAGACGGACAGACAGACAACGTTAAATCGATTCAGCTGGCGATTCTAAGCCGATCCGTATACTTAGTCTAGTTAGTCTAGCTCGATTATAAGTCCACGAAGTGGTGTAGGGTATAACAAAAATTATAAGTATCTCCCTTTTCTTGTTCCTATTTTGGGAGAATATAAATGTATAGTGATAAAAATGTATTAATGAAATGTTGCAGCACGCTGCAACGTAGTATAAGTATTATCTACATAGTTCTTGAAATGTATTAGTGTATACGTTAGAAATGAAGTACAATTGTTAGTCGTAAGATTATACTCAATTGTTTAAGTTTTTGGAACAAAAAAATGTGAATCTGATTCTAGCCCGCGGAAATCAAATTCAGATTCTAAGACGATCTAGCCATGTCCGTCTGTCTGTGTGAAAGTAGGTCACAAACATTGTACCTTAAATTTTGCAGAAACATGTGTTGTTGTCCTACAACGGTTGGTAATGAATTTGTCATAATTATAAGAACTAGAAAAATGGATCTTGTTATGAAAGACATTGGAACAGAAATAAATTGTTGTTGTTTTTTTTGGGAAAAGTGGGCGAACTAAAGTACTTGGATGATCTCAATAAACTTCAAGAAAAAAATTGTAACGCTAGAAACAACCCAGCCAAATTTGGAATAAATCGGTTCATATTTGGATTAATCGGTTCATATTTGGATTAATCGGTTCAGATATGGGTATGTTACTTCAGATTTTTATTTTTTGTAAAGAACATTTATTTGTCTGTAAACAGTTGAACACAAGAAAAAGGAAATCACTAAGTTTCGGGTAAACCACACATTTGTATACCCTCCACCAAAGGGTGAGGGTATATTCATTTTATCATTCCGTTTGTAACACCTTGAAATATTCATTGGAGGTACTGTAAAGCATATATATTCTGGTCGTGATAACATTCTGAGACAATCTTGCCATGTCCGTCTGTCCATCTGTTGAAAGGATGCTAGCATCTAACCGAAAGGAGCTAGGACGTCAAAATTTTCCATAAATGCGTCTTATTGTCGTAGATCGGTTGGGATTGAAAAAATTTTCCCTCACAAGGACTAAAAATTCCCATAATAACGCCTAATATTTTAGCGTATTTAAGCATATTTTTTTCAATATATCTGCTTGTACTTACTTGATATTGGGTGTGCGCATTCCCCCTATAAAAAAGCGAGCACCATAAAGTGATTTTTATTCGTAGGGGGTGAAATGGGGGAAAAAGGGATAAAGATGGTACATAGCAAACGACGAAATTCGGTGTGTACATTCCTTTGATTGCGTAGATACATAATATAAAACTATTTTTTCCAAATTCGTACTTTTAAGGGGTAAAATGGGAATAGAGGAATAAAAATGATACCAACCAAACGGCTGCACCTAGAATAATGAAATTCGATCTATACATTACTCTGATTGCTTTTTCAAGCAAATCTTTTTTTTTCCAAATTCGTACTTTCAAGGGATACAATGGGTACAGAGGGATAAAAATAGTACCAAATAAACGTATACAGCTAGAATGATGAAATTCTGTGTGTACATCATTCTTATTGCGTAGACACGTAAAATAAAGAGATTTGGCCGTTTGGTTGGTACCATTTTTATCCCTACGTACTCTTAAGGGGGTAAAATAGGAAAAAGGGGATAAAAATGGTACCAACCAAATGGCCGCAGCTAAAATCATGGGATTCGGTGTATACATTCTTCTGACTGCATAGAACGCAAAATAAAAATATTTTTCCAAACTGTACGTGAGATAATGGATTTTCAAAATGTGTACTTTTGTAATTAAAATAGGATGGAAATACAACCAACTGTAGCACCCACTATCTACCAATATTTATGGATTTAAGCTTTTTGAATTGACCTGAAGTATTATTTCGATATGTAAACGTATTGGTAGCCTTGCCTTATAATAAAAATATTATATTTATTTATAAAATTATTTTTTCAATATTTGTATTTGTTTTGGTTTGGTTATATGAAAAAATTATATTTTCCTGTAATATTACTGCACTTCTACGAAAATCGATATCCTCTGTGGAATGCAATCCATGGTGGAGGGTATATAAAGCTCGGCCCGGCAGAACTTAACGCCGTTTTTACTTGTTTAATTTCTGCATTATATGAACTTGAAATTTGTTGCCTTTTGTAGCGTTGAAATGGGACAAAGATGGTACCAATGATACAACAATCCCTCTAATTGTGTAGATACGTAAAGTAGAGGGATTTTTCAAAATTAGTTCTTTTAAGGGATACAATTGGAAACAGGAATGAAAGTTGTACCAACCAAATTTTTTTAAATTTGTACTTATAGGCGGAAAATGGGGCGAATTGAAATAAATATGGTACCAATCAAACGGCTGCAGATGTAATAATGTACGGTACATTGATTTGACTGTGTAGACGGGAAAAACAAAGAGATCTTTCGATATTCGTACCTCCAGGATCTAAATGGAAATTAGGCGTGTATATTCCACTCTGAAACATATTGGAAATGGATTTTTACCAAAGTTGTATTTTTAAGGGTGAAGCTCTGAAATCAAACGCTCGGCATAAAGCGATTTTCCTTTATACTCGACCATTTTCATAAGGCATGGCCGACTATATGATACCCTTCACTTTCTACGCCATTGCAATTCAATTTGATGAGGACTTTGGAAAGAGTCCCATATCATGGACCGATGATACCCTCTTTCCCAATGTAGGTTTCTTGCTGAAATATAACGTGTTCTGATCAACATCTTCTAAAATAAGTATTTTATAGAGCAGAAAAAGAAAAATCGGCGACATTTGTATGAAATCTGAACTATAGATGTTTCCAGTGTGCCAAATTAGATCAAAATCGTTTAATTTATCGAGTTTTTAGAGCAAAAAAGTCAAACGGGGTCTGAACCGATTTGACTCATTTTCACTAGAGATGTTTCTAGTTCAAATATAAGGTGTTGTGCCAAATTTGAAGAAAATCTGTCAGAACAAATGGTTTCGAGAGCGCAAATCGCCAAATCGGGAGCAAAATTGTACGGTGGCTATACCCTAGTGGAGGGTACAAAATTTATAATTTCGGTTGGGAAGAGATATTATTTTCTTATACGATAGAAATTAATAAAGCATTTTTTTCATTCCAATTCCAGCAACTTTCTGTGACTCCACAGCCCCGCCCTTTTAAATTCGTTTATTCAGTTGAACTGCATCAACGTTAACATTGATAACAACATGATTTTTTAATTTTCCAACCATCAAATAAATCCAGTTTATAAAAGGGTTTAAACCACTTCAAATTCATTTTGCTAAACTGACCTGACCACAGAAGAAAATATAATAAAAAAGGCAGAGTATGTCTTTTGTTTTGAATTGTATAGATTATATATTCTATATATCATTTAATAAATGTTTTTCTTTTAAATTAAGTTTGTAAAAATCACAGTTGCTTCTATTTTGTAACGCTTTCAGTGTTTTTGTTTCAAGTTAAACTTGAAGAGGTAAATTGCAGGATTCGCAGATTGCTTGCTTTGGCGAAGACTTTGGAAGTCTTTTCGCTAATTTCTTAGGCTTGAGCCCAACGATCTTGCATGCAGGCCAATTGATTGTAGGTGGAGCAGCTCATAGGTTGAACCAAATCATTGTCGGCTGGGATGGCGCTGCTGGCTGTCCAGAAGAATGTGCCGTGTTCGGTGCGAACGAAGTGAACTGGCACGAAATCTTCCATTCCATCGCATGATTGTTTGGGGGAAAGACGTTCATTGATGTCGATTTCATGAGATTCCAAAGAGGCACAGTCAAATTCAATATCGGCATTGCGGTTGTTCTCCAAGGATTCGAGTGATTCCAAGGATTCGGCTTTCTTGCCAGTTTGAGATTTGTGTTGTTTGAATAGTTGTTTCAGCAGCTTCTTGATGCTGTAGGAGACCTTCTTGTTGTCGGCGTTGGTGATATCCATATTGTTGAATTGGTTGTTTGAGATTTCTACGCACATATTGATGAGAATGTGTTTGAGTTCTTTGCTGAACGAATGCTCGAATGAGAATGATGCCTTATCCTTGCTAGTCGTGGCCTTTTATAGTCTCAGCAATCGTCCTGCTAGTAAAAATGATGTGCAGGTATTTGTAAAAATACCAGCTCCTAAACAATAGACAGTGTATGCGTGTCTGTCCTTTCTTCTGCTTTCCTTTCGGAGCGTGGGAATGTCTGTGAAACATTACTTTTCAGAAATAAAAACAACTGCGGACAACGGGTGTTTGTAGTGTCATAGGATATGCATGTGCATGAAAAAAGGTTATTTCCAGAACAGATAAATTCCTCAACAATACAGAACGAAGTATCATTCTGAAAAGTTTCCCACGGAATTGACTGAGGAGAACCAGCACGCGTTCCTCCTGTTTAGCTAAGGAAGAAGTGCTGTTAATAGTGCTGAGAGCACTCGTGTTGTGTGATAAGTGAATATTATTACTCGTGTGCTCAGCGCGAGTCGGACATGAAGTCTTGGAAGTGGTAGCACTAGGTTATTATGTTTTGTTTATGATTTTTAGGAAATTTAAGTTATTACAAGTTATGTCTCAGACCCTTACTCGGTAAATATGACAGTAGGTGTGGCAAGTGATCGGTTGTCGTGTTATTGTATTCAAATGATGTTTTATAGTTCAAATAATATATGTACATACATGTATACTCATTTATGCCTCTAACCCCCATTTTCACCAAGTCAGGTTAACCATCAGATAGATCTAACCAGCAGATATTGTAGATATAGTTGTCGGTTTGTGTGGCGTTTGACATCTATTACTGTTGGTTATCTCTAAAAAGAGTTTGTGAAAAAGGGGGTAATTTGGACACTGAAATAACAAAGCTTGCGAAATATATATCTCTGGATTGGTAACCGTTCTTCAGCAATAAAAATGCTTTTACAGCATGGGCATCTCCGACGTTTTTTTAATGTTGCGTCTGCGTCGGACAATCCAACGCACTGCTTCTTATCAGACCTCTAACACCAATGGTTTAAAAGCTTCTTTATTTCCATACTATTATTGTAATACGTAGTTCTGTCGAAGTATGCATATGTGTATGATTTGTAGCACAAGGATTAAATAGCAAATACAATAGTTAAAGTTTGCTAGCTTCTAAAACTCATTGGTAGGGCTACCATTCATATGTGGCAATGCTACTTCGGTGTGCGCGGGCCTTGGGAATATATTGGAAATTTATACATGATTTGATAACATTCTCACCACTCTCTTGCACAAACTGTGTAGGCTTGCTCGGTGGAATGACATCAGAATCATACATCCACATCCAGTTGATGGCGTGAGTCATTTGCCCTAAAAACGAATAATTTATTTCATTTTTTAAAAATACCACAAATGGGTAAAGTTTTTAAAGTAGATTCCTCGCGCTGAAAAAATAAGACTACATAGTACAAAAAAGTTATGTTTTTCAAACAATTTTGTTTTTCGTACAATTTGAATTTCGCTCATAAAATCGTCAGTTTTGGAAGGCTAACATGGTCAATCGAAAACTCAAAGTTGGATTTGTGTGTTGTTCGACCCTTTTGCATTTCTGGTGACGATATGTATCTTGAAGTTGTTATGCATCGACTTTTGCTCTCGAGAACATGTTAAACATGCCTTTCCTTATAAAATTGATGGAAACAATAATAACTTATCAGAAACTCCATTTCGTTTTACTGCATTTCAATAGGAAGTTCAGTCGAAAATATCAGTCCCGGTTTGGTTTTCCCGATTCCCTCTCTCTCTCTCTACGCAAACAGTCCTAAAACGCTCTCGGCACAATCTTATACTACATCTTCAGCATGTGCTATGCTCTGTGACGCATACTACGACGAACTCTCTCAGTGTCTGTTTCCAACCAAGACGCAGAGTATAAAAGTCGACCGTTTTACCAACCAGACATCATTCTCTCCGCAACATCCTTACCAAACACAACAGAGCACAATCAATAATGGCTCCTCAAATGGAATACGTTTCAAAAACGCAACACTACCTGAAAGTGAAGAAACCCCTGCTGGAACGTCAAAGACGTGCTCGCATCAACAAGTGCAGAGTTACAAGCCGAACCATAATTATCGGCGGCGGCGGCGCTGTTCAAAATGGGTCGGCGGCGGCGGCTTTCGGCTGATTTGCCGGCTCGTTCAGTCATTCGAATACCCGTATTTATTTGACAATTTTGGGAAAATGGAAGGAACAATTTTCTTTTATTTTTTGGCAAGTAGCCATAATAATGTAATATTGTTATTAGGGTATCCAATTATTCGGACGTTTATGTTATTCGATTTTTCGTTTATCTGAAAACAAAAAATTTCCAATTAATAGAATAATGAAGTCGAGAGTTATTCGATTAACCGATAAATCGAACAATTGTCCACTTAAATAAAATATAATTAATAAGAGTTATATAGACAAGACACGGCAGTTTACGGGTAGTTCAACTGTATATTGAACGTTTATTATGTATCTGATTTTATTTAAAAATTGTAACATCAAATTCGAAATTCATTAGAAGTTGACAAAAATCTTAATATCTTATCAAAATAAAGAACATTCCCTTAAATGAGCATAATATCAGAAGTTATCCATCGACTTTTTTCGAATATGGATCATATGATCTATAACAGAACTGACTTTATTATCACGGTGTTAACCTCAATTTTTCTATGAATTTACTATTCTATGAAATTACTATTCTTTAAATTTTAAATAATTCCGAAGCTATTGCTATTTTTAAATGAAGTCGGATAAATAATATCTGTGGAGCATACAAATCAAAAATCGAAAAAAAATGTTGTTTTATATTTGGTGTACCCAAATGGAGCAAACTGGCTATTCAAAATCAATTTATCATACAAAGCATACGACGATTTCATAAGTTTTTAAAGGCAAAACTTATAATATCGATTAATCGATTATTTGGGACAATTTATTCGAATTATTCATTATTCGAACATCATGATTTTTTATTATTCGAACAAATATTTGAAAAAATTATTCGATTAATCGAATAAAATTTAATCGGTTGGATACCCTAATTGTTAACCCATACAATTATTTTTGGGAGAAGGAATCCATTCCCAAAATGTATAACATGGACAAATTTAATAAATATTTTTGCAATTACAGCGTTTCATGTGAGGCATATTTGACCAGACGTTCTTGAATATCATAATCCTTCCAAAGAATGATAATACTCTACCTACTTTGACACACTAAAGAAGCACAATAGATATTGTTATTTATAGGAACACGTGAACACACGTACTGGAATTGACTTATATAAATGAAAGAAAGATCAATATATTTCACAGCAGTAGGTTGTCTAAGTTGACATTTATATTTTCTTTTGTAATTTTAAGTGGGTTGTCTATTTTGCTAGTAAGATTTGACTGAGTGGGAACTCCGTCAAATCACGGCGGCGTGGTTGAAGTCGATATGAGTCGATGAAATCGGCGGCGTGCTTGAGTCGATTTGAGCCGATGAAATCGGCGGCGGCGCGTCTCTTGCAGAAACATGCGGCGGCGGCGGCTTGTCGGCTTAAAATCGGTCGGCTTGTATCTCTGAACAAGTGCCTGGATAGTCTCAAAGAATTAGTGGCTGAATTACAAGGCGATGATGCCATCCTACGCATGGATAAAGCTGAAATGCTAGAAACTGCTCTGGCATTCATGAAGAAAGAGGTGAAAAAACCCAAAGTACTCGCTACCTCTGTGCCCATGGATTCTTTCCGTCACGGTTACATGAATGCTGTCAACGAGGTTTCCCGCGTCATGGCTGCTACTCCCGGTATGAGTGTCCAATTGGGCAAATCTGTCATGATTCATCTGGGTGGCGAATACAATCGTTTGCTGCAAGTTCAAACATCAACAAGAGAAGAAGTGTACATGGGCCCTATGTCACCGGCCTCATCGGGATATCACAGTGATGATTGCTGCGATGAAAGCTCCCTATCCTCGCCATCACAAGAAGCTCCAGTGTGGCGTCCTTGGTAGATTTCGAACAAGGAAATACTAATAGACACAAGATCTTTAACTGAAACACATCTACAAAGACTGCGATATAATTCATCTGTGATACCCAATTTAGTTTTAAGTTAATGATAAGAAAACCTCCCAATGAAAGCTTTATTTATTCTATATGTTCAAAACATACAGAAATATAAAATAATTATTAATTGAAAACGTAAAAGCAATCAATATCGTTTACTTATTTTGAAATAATTAGGTAAGACACAGACAGTTAGCGGATTATAAGCTCCCCAAGGCAGCCATTTCTAACGCAGGTTCGGCCGCCTAGGCGGTAAAGAACTAAAGGTTGTCTGAACGGTACAAAACTGTGCTGAGAATCAGAATAAACGAGTTATTGACGAATGACTAAAAATGTTAATGAGAAATATTAGATAAATATGCAACTCAAATATCTTCGCAACCATAAGTGACAACTTAGTATCGTATTTAAATAGCAAATATTAGCCAACTCACTCATGTCGTCTGGGAGTTATCGAATTATTGGAACTCATGGGTTATGTGAAAAGGAGAGTAATTTCATCAAAATTTAAGACGTGTTAGAGTGGCTTACTTATCATCTGAACCCTATATTGCACGCTATTTATATTTGTAGTCAAGCCAAAGCTCTTTCAATGGTTTCCTGTAGGAGACTTTTTTGCTGTTGCCATTGTTAACTTTGTCGAGTATGGGAATGTGTTTGCATTCCTTGCTGAACGAATTCACGAATGAGAATAAAACAATATTTTATATATATATATATTCAGCATAGCACTCCTAATAAAAGCAATACACAGGTATTTTCAAAAATACAAAAAATTAAGACAATAGTTAGTGCATGTCTGTCTATATTTGTTCTTTCTTCTACTTTTCTCTCTGAACGTGGGAACGTTCAATGGAATGGACCAGTGAAACATATTTCTTATAGAAATAAAAACAATAGCATCCTAGCAATATAATCAGAGTGAAAGGAAATGTATCGGGAACAGCAAATTCCATAGCAAAAATGAGAGAAGAAATGTCGTTAGAAAATGTTCCCATGGAATTGATTGAAGATAAGCTGTCCAATAGACACGTGGGAGTCGTGTTTCTTTCTAAATTTGATTCTATGGTTGGTGAAGACCGTGTTGTCATAATAAGTTTCTGAATTTCTGTAGTTGAAATCCAGACATACTATCTTTGCATTTGCATCCTAAAATTAAGGATTGACAAAGCAAAGTGTGCGATCTTGCGTTAAGCGCTAGGCTGAATTGTATGAAAAGCAAATTCTACTGAAAAATCTTGTCTTGTTTCCAATTAATGAGAATGTCGAAGAAATCTCCCTCGTGATCGTGAAAACTCTCAAAGAGATGTCTTTACGACAAAAAGCCTACATATTGCACCACCCAAAAGCCGAAATGCGTTAATGTTTAAATACTGCTTCAAATATACGAACGATTTTTTATTTCAGTAAATAACATTAACCCGACAATGTATACATGGAAAGTAATAAGCAATTACCAATATCATTTGCAGGGATCGCGGTTACAGATTTCTAATCATTTTCAAGGCATGTAATGTAAAATTAAAATATATGGAAATTGACGGTTGACACTCAAACCCATCGAGACTTAAAATGAATTAAAAATACCCTGTCGTTGGCTTGCCAATTTAATCAATTTGCAATCCCAACCGACCTAAAAACATTAGACGTATATGTATATGGAACATTTGAATCCTTCGTGCAGTACCTAACGTGCTTACAGAAGACAGACAGACGAGCATGGTTAGGTCGTCTTAGAATACCACAACAACACAGCGAACTTATATATGGCCTTCGCTGGGTATTTCCATCCTATGGTGGAGGGTATAAAAATTAAATTAGCTGCGCAGCTGACTTGTATACAACTTTGCCCTAATATGCAACAATTCTAATTTAAGAAACTTTCTAGCGCAAGCGCTGTTATAACTTTACTTCTGACGCACGTTTAACACACGATTGATGTCGCACGCACCCTATTAACAAATAACTATGAATGAGGCACCCTTCCTTAATAGGAGGACACCAACAGTATCAACACAACATCATTTCATTCACCTCTTATATTTACACTGGATACTTATCATTGTGAAGCAGGAGGACAACATAGCGTTTTCCTTATTCATTTCCGTGGGAAACTTCTCTGGGCGACATTGCATTTCGTATTGCTATGGAATTTGTCTATTTTAGAAAGAAAAACCTTTTTAATGCACGTGCGTATCCTATGACCGCACACCAACTACATCCTTGATCTCAGATTATATTTGAGGGATGCTGTTGTTTTCATTTCTCTAAAATTATTGTAGCCCAGACCTTTTCCGCTCTACGTTCCCACGCCTAGAAAGAAACCCAAAAGAAAGGACGGACAAACATATACTGTATATTGTCTAGGAGCTGGTATTTTTACAAATACCTGCATATCCTTTTTACTAAGAGAGTGATTGCTGAGACTATAAAAGGCCAAGGCTAGCAAGGATAAGGCATCATTCTCATTCGAGCATTCGTTCAGCAAAGAACTCAAACACATCCTCATCAATATGTGCGTAGAAATCTCAAACAACCAATTCAACAATATGGATATCACCAACGCCGACAACAAGAAGGTCTCCTACAGCATCAAGAAGCTGCTGAAACAACTATTCAAACAACACAAATCTCAAACTGGCAAGAAAGCCGAATCCTTGGAATCACTCGAATCCTTGGAGAACAACCGCAATGCCGATATTGAATTTGACTGTGCCTCTTTGGAATCTCATGAAAACGACATCAATGAACGTCTTTCCACCAAACAATCATGCGAAATGGAAGATTTCGTGCCAGTTCACTTCGTTCGCACCGAACACGGCATCTTCTTCTGGACTGCCAGCAGCGCTATGGTCGAACCTATGAGCTGCTCCGCCTACAATCAATTGGCCTGTATGCAAGATCGTTGGGCTCAAGCATAAGAAACCAGCAAACAAGTCTTCCAAAGACTTCGTTGAAATCGTCGCAATGCCTTCCTCTACAAGTTTAACTTGAAACGAAAATATTGATAGCTTTACAACACAATAACATTTGTGATCTTTACAAATTTTATTTTTAACGAAAAAACTATATAAAGACATATATAAAATATATAATTTATACAATTTAAAGCAATATGTATTTTTGATTTTCATCATTGGTTGGGAATTTTAACACAAGGAAGACGATTGTAAAAGCGGCTAAAATCCATTCCGCAACAACACTATCGTTAAATATATATTATCAATTTCGTTCCATGATTTAACAGTACCAATCACATACGGATGTGTCCTGGTTAGAAACAGCGAATAATGTTTGAATTATTTTTCATGTTTCAGCACAAGTATATTCAATGAAACTGCGGATGAATTCTGTCCAAATTTTACATCGAAGTTTGCTTCTAGCACTTTTCATATACACTTTTAATTTAACCATGCACATATCTCGTTTTATTGCCTTGGTTCGTATCTCCCTTCCTATACGGTGTCAGAATATTTACCCCAATAAACATGTGGAATGCTTTAACTTTTTTATTTTACAGGATGCGTCTTCAGCTGTATTCTTTTTAAAAATATATATCAACGCTTAGCGACTCGGCGTATGGCAAGTCGTAATTGTTGTCCGATTGCCATGAAATTTGTCAGAAATAAGTGTTTTGGACAAAGGACGTTCCAGATTTAGCCCATACAAATATTCCTCCAATTTACCCTATTACTGCTCTAGAATACACATTTTGAGGATCATGTTATATCTGAACTAAAAGATAAACGGGACCCAGTTTACACTATCTATTTATACTGTTACAAATTTAGCAGATCATGATTTTTGGTTGAACGTGATTCTTCTCCTTTCCATTATCAAAACAAAAAACGTCATTCGTAAGAAGAAATGACTTAATTGAATAGCTGGAATTCGAATATACTACATTCAAAACACATAGAAAATCAATCAAATCGTTCACTAATCAAACAACACAAAAACTAAACAAATTTATATAATTTCCGTTTTCTTGACTTAAGTCGGCATTTGACGAGTGGATATTTCTTGTTTTGTAACCTTTCTTTACTATTATGCTAAGAATTTCTAAAGAAACCGTTTAGTTTTACAAAATTCAAATCAAAAGTTCCCCATCTTTCAAATCCCGCCCATTTGTATATCGTCTAAGCAGGTTACAAAAAATTAATTCACAGAACAATTTAGGAGTCTCGGTGTCGAATATACTGGAAAACATGTTTTAATTTAGTATGGGAAGGGACACGTCCACTTATCGCCCATCTTTGTGCAACTATTTACACCGGACCTACTCACACAAAATTTCAGCACCTTAATAGGTTTTAAATTCGTATGGGAAGTTTAACGCTCACTTTTTCCAATACCGCATATTGTAAGCACAATTACGTACATTGATGCCAGATGCACTCAGAGAAAATCTCAGTATTGTAGCTGTCATAGAACTGAATATATTCGATAATAACTTTTAACTTCGTATGGGAGAACTGAATTTATTCGCAAACTTAACTTTTAACTTTGTATGGGAGGTGCTACGCCCACTTTTCCAGTACCATCCATTTTTGGCACAACTACGCACATTGATGCTGGATGCACTCACACAAAATTTCAGCACTCTAGGTGTCATAGTACTGACAATATTCAATAATAGGTTTTAACTTCGTATGTGAGGTGCCAAACCCACTTTTTCAATACCGCTCATTTTGGCACCACTGCGCACATTGATGCTAGATGCACTTGCACAAAATTTCAGCACTCTAGGTGTCATACAACTGACAATATTCAATAATAGGTTTCAACTTCGTATGGGAGCTGCTACGTCCACTTTTTCAATACCGCCAATTTTTGGAACATTGATGCTGGATGCACTCACACAAAATTTCAGTATTGTAGCTGTCATAGAACTGAATATATTCGATAATAGGTTTTAACTTCGTATGGGAGATGCCACGCCCAGTTTTCCAATAACGCCAATTTTTGGCAAAACTACGCACGTTTATGCTAGATGCACTTGCACAAAATTTCAGCACTCTAGGTGTCATACAACTGTCAATATTCTAAAATTTCGTTTCTACGTAATGCATTTTTTCTCTGTTTTATTATAAAATATACTTTGAAGTTGCGAAACAATAAGAAATAAGTTTTAACTTACACAAATTTTTGTTATATTTCTCACTTGTGTCAAATATTTTTCAGAGTTAGTATTCTTTTGTACATATGTAGCAAGTATTATTCAAAAGAGAAACAACAAATTCAGTAACTTGGATCTGCTGTTATAAAAACTGTTATAAAAATGAAGAAACATTTCCAAATATTTTTTATTTAATCGGAATATGCGTATAAAGATTTTGAGTAAACATTCTGTTACTCATGTCCTATATAAATTTAAAAATTAAATATAAATTAAAAACCCCAAAACTCATTAGACATCCTATTTAGACCCATAACCAAACTATTCTCAGATTTGGATGTCATATAAATTTGGAAAATATTTTTTTTTTTCTAAAGCCATTTTTTAATTTTCTGATTTGGCTATCCACTCACACGTTAGTTTGCATAAGTAGCTGTGGACATTACAAGTAAGAAGGCGTTAAGTTCGGCCGGGCCGAATCTTATATACCCTCCACCACGGAGTGCATTCCACAGTATTACCAGCAGATTAAAGGATGTCGACTTTACATAGAAGTACAGTACTATATTACGAAAATTGTGATATTTTTTATGAACATTACTATATTTGTTTACTATTTCAAACTATAATGTATACTTATGCGCACTGTTTAAAATCGAAAATCAGTCGCCATTAGAAAGAAGCATTTTCAGATACAGACAAAGTGATAAGAAAAGTATAAATTTTAAAGATATCCCCATTCGCTCCATTCTCCGCCTAAATGTACAAATTTCGAAA